>JBAMBL010003089.1:1010000-1514471 GCA_037043405.1 Drosophila subquinaria | reverse complement strand
TTTTTTTTTTATTCACAAAAACTTATATATACTTAACTACATATAATTTAAACCAGCAATGCGGGACCGCCGGGGAGCATGGCTTCACAAGGCTGGCTGGCCTATCGTGGCCTCACTGTTTCTCTCCTTCGCTGTCTTTCTATGCGTCTCAGCTCAGAAGTTATACCCTCCGCCAAGGTGCAGACTGCTGTCCAGTTCTCCTGGCTGACTAGCATAGGTGAGTCCGGAAATATTCGTTCCCAGGGTGCTCTCCGTTTCCTCTCTTTGTAAATCAAATCGCGGGCATCTGAGCAGCACATGTTCTGGCGTGCCGCAGACAGGGCCGCCTCGGGTGGCCAAAGCGGTTCAGGGTGTTGCCTGGAACAGCCATCAGCAGCTGTGTCAAGTGGAAATTGAGCTCCCCATGTTTGCGGTTTACCCATGGCTCAATTTTAGGATAAGCTTATGGGTCCAGCGACCATTTGCAGATCTGTCCCGCTTTGCTTGCCACAAAGATAAGCATCTGTTTCTCGCCGCTTCCTTGACTACCCGTATCTCCGATGGCAGCGTCACAGACTTTGCAGTTTTCCCGGAAAATTTCGCTGCGCCTCCTGCGATCACCATGCTGGCAGTCAGTGGCGACCGTCCGAAAGCTCAGGCAACTCGTAGCGGCACCAAGCCTAAAGTTCGATTCCGGTCCTTTGATGTAGCTGCATTTGCTGGTCGCAGCTTCCCACACTGGTGCGGCGTAGAGCATTGGACGATTTCGCTACATTGAACAGAAGCCTGTCTGTCTGACCGACTCGGGTCCTCTGTGGTTACGCATCATCCTCGTGACTGCCTGCACCGTACCCTTGGCCTGCTTGCGTGCTGCGTCTAGGTGCTCTCTGTAGCGCCGCCGCGTGTCCAGCCCCAGATGAGTGGCCTGATGGCCGTGCCTCCGACGGTGATTTGCGCAACTTCTACCTTCTTCCGGCTGCTAGATAGAGCACTGCCTCCGTTTTCTGCTCCGCCAATTCCAGTCCCGCCAGCATGAGCCAGTTCGCGATAATGCTGATGGCCTCGTTGGTTGCCCGCTGGATGTCAGGTAGAGTTTTCTGGACAGTTACGACTGCCACATCATCAGCGAAGCCGACGATCTGCCACTCCTTGTTGGAAGTCAAGGCGAAGGATCCCGTCGTACATGGTATTCCAGCCGAGCCTTGTGGCACCCCTCCTGTGACAGCCTGCGCTCCATGCTCTGTGGTCGATTTTCATGCAGGTAGCTGCTTATCATTTTGAAAAGATACTCGGGTATGTTCAGCCTTGCCAGTGCATCCAGGATTCTGTCCCACGATGCCGAGTTAAACGCATTCCTGATATCGAGTGTAGTTACCAGGCAATACTGTTTACTCCCGCCGTGCCACCTCGTTCCTTCTATTGCTTTACTTGCAGTGCTAGTAACCTTGGTGAGCGCATCAAGCGTGGACCGGGCTTTTCGGAATCCATATTGGCTATCAGAGAGTCCCCCTGCAGCTTCAATTTTTTCAGCAAGTCTATCACAGATTATCCTCTCCAGTGTTTTCCCAAGCTAGAGTCTACAGATGCAGGATTTGGCCTGTTTGATGCAGGGTTGTTCCATCTTGATGGGAATCTTCCCCTCAGTGAGGCATTTGGTGTACACATTCGCAAAAAGCTCTGGGCGCTCACTCATTGCAAGTTTCAGGGCTCTATTCGGTATTCCATCTGGTCCGGTCGCTTTCTTAACGGGCATTGCATTTGCCAACTTCAGAATCTCCTGAGCATTGACTGGGATTATGTCTGCAGTATGTTGATTCATCCGGTTGTTGGCGCTGCGGGTCTGGCTGCATTGTTGAGGTGGAAATAATACAGCGTTAGCTTTCCGTGATCGTACGTTTTTAAAGCCGTTGCATTTTCTTTCGTGGTCCTGAGCACCTGCCACGGTCTTCTCTTCTCTGTGTATATAGCTCTCAGCTCCTCAAAGACTGCTGATCCTCGGGCTCTATAGTATACTCTTCTTGAACGAACGCATTGTTGCCTCGCCTTGGCAATGTCCTCGTTCCACCAGTATACTGGTCTATGTCCTGTGAAAGCTCCACATCGTGACATACTGGAGTCACAGGCTGTCTTGACGCCGTCCATGAGCTGACAAGCCATCTCCTCCGCCTTCGCACATTGGATCAGCTCTCCTTGTAATGCTGTTTAGTTACAACTCCTGAACGACGAGTCTCCAGCTGAATATTGCACAGAATTGCGAGGTGGTCACTTGCTGTGTATATGTCGCTCACTTTCCAGGTCACGGACCCCGCTAACTGGCTGCTAACAAAGGTGAGATCAATAATTGATCCGATCCCGCCTCTGCTAAAGGTGTGAGAGCTTCCCTGATTCTGCAGAACCACGTCCAACGATGCAAATGATTCGACAAGAACCCGTCCGCGAGCGTTTGTGGTTGGCGACTGCCACTCTGTTGCCCAGGCGTTGAAGTCACCGCCAATAATTGCCGGCGAGTGGGCCCTTATATCAGCTGATAAGGCATCTATGCACTCGCTATACTCATCAAGAGTCCAGCTTGGTGGCAGATAGCAGCTATATATCCAGATGCCTCTCACCTTCGATCTCACATATCCCAGTGCCTGTTTTTTGCCTTCAAGAAAAAGTGCAGGTTGGCCACACGCCCAAATCACGGCTTTTGAGGCTAGATCTGTGGTCCACGAGCCACAGCTAGCGTTTCGGTAGGGCTCACTCAGTATTGCCAGGTCAATAGAGCGTTCTCGGATTGTCTGGGCCAGAAGATCCTGGGCGGCCTTGCAGTGATTTAGGTTCAACTGCAAAACCTTCAGCATCTTAGTTTTTTGGCGGCTTCCTGGTATGCTGGACATCTAAAGCTACCCGTGGCGTGGTCCGTGGGCTGTAGCTTATTTCTAATGCAGAGGCAGCATGATGGCTTCTTATCACAATTTCTTGCTTCGTGGCCTGGTTGACAGCACCTAAAGCATGAGCCTCTCAGATCGGCTTTGCTGCTGCAATTCAGCGATATGTGGCCATATTCAAGGCACTTAAAGCACCTTTTAGGCTGTGCTACGCTCCTGATTCTGCATACTGTCCAACCTATGCGAATTTTTCCTTTCCGTACCAGTTCATTTGCTTGTGAAGTTGGTACCGAAAGCACGGCTAACTGGAGGCCATCTTTCGTGGCTCTGAGTGATTTTATAAAGTCTATATCGAATGAGGTCACTTCCATACTGTTATTTAATGCCGCAATTATTTCTTCTTTAGTGGTCAGCTCATCCAGATCGCGTATTTCCACTCTGGTTTGATCAGTGAGTAAATGTGTGAGTGTGTTTTGTAGTGTGTGTGTATTGGGATTACGTTGCGAGTGCTGCGCGTTAATTACACTAGTTTACAGCCAAAATGCAAAGTGAATCAAAGTATTTTTTTCTTATGGACTTTGGCCTCCTAAACACGAAAATGGCGTTTAAATTTTTTTTTATGAGAGCGTTTTCGAAATATTCAAATTTTTTCGAATTTTCGAGGTTACTCCAACACTTTTGAATATATTTCCATTTCTACTTATCCGATTTGGCCAAACAAGCACTTAAACTAAAGGTAGTTCAATTCTTATCAACTTTATTTCATACAGTATTAATATCGGTTCAGCAGTTTAGATGCTAGCGATTTTAATAAGTTCGAAAATGGGTGTTTTTTGTGATTTTTTGTGTTTGAAAGCTAACACATCGTCCTGGAAAAAATAGAAATCACAAAGATAGAATTTTTTAGAAAGGTTTAACGTAAAGCTGATACTGTTCCAAAGAAAATAAGGTATTGTTTATGAAAATCCATCGACAGATGGCGAAGTAATATATATTTAAGTGTTTTTAGATTGTCACGTTTTTGTCTTTATTTATGTTAACAGCGATGTTAACAGTTATGCTAACCTGCCGACGCCCTTGCACATCACAAGTGCGTTTGGTCGCCTTATGCAAATACCGCTACAATTAAGATACTCACTTATGCATTACTTCGCCACCTGTCGATGGATTTGCATAAACAATACCTTATTTTCTTTGGAACAGTATCAGCTTTACGTTAAACCTTTCTAAAAAATTCTATCTTTGTGATTTCTATTTTTTCCAGGACGATGTGTTAGCTTTCAAACACAAAAAATCACAAAACACACCCATTTCCGAACTTATTAAAATCGCTAGCATCTAAACTGCTGAACCGATATTAATACTGTATGAAATAAAGTTGAAGAGAATTAACTTACCTTTAGTTTAAGTGCTTGTTTGGCTAAATCGAATATGTAGAAACGGAAATATATCCAAAAGTGTTGGAGTAACCTCAAAAACTCGAAAAAATTTGAATATTTCGAAAACGGTTCCATAAAAAAAATTTTAAATGCCATTTTCGTGCTTAGGGGGTCAAAGTCCATAAGAAAAAAATACTTTGATTCACTTTGCAAAAAAAAGTTTTAATTTTGTAAACTAGTGTTATTTGAGCTTAAAGCGAACGCGTTTTCAGACAAGTTTCGTTTTTTTTATATGAAGTACCTTATAGTATATATAGTAAATAAAAGGTATATACACGCAGACCAACAGTTATTCGTACACACTTTTTTTACTTTAACAGCTAAGTAAGTCAAGTTTTCTCAGTTAATTTTTAAAAAATATTTTTGCTAGTATATCTTATGATTTTTTGAAAATTGCTAAAAAGCCACTTATTGTGTGAAAAGTAGGAAAAAGGGGTTAAAATAGTAATATTTAGGATTTTTAAAAAATTGTAAAAATACTAGCAAAAATATTTTTTTAAATTTTTTTTTTGCAGAATTCCTTGAAGAATTTTTTTGCATCAAAATATTTTTTTGTAAAAAATCGAGGAAAAAAGTTGAAAAATATAATTTTTTTTAATTCAAAATTTTCAATGGGTACCTAATGGGTTAAGGAAAGTTATGGATCATTCAAACGAAATTTAAGCGACCTTTCCAAATATATTTTTTTTATTGTGAAAACTAGACTTACATAGCTGTTAAAGTAAAAAAAGTGTGTACGAATAATTGTTAATCTGAGTGTATGTGTATAACATTCCGTTGATATGCAGATATATATTTAAATATACTGCTCAAGTGGTCTTTACGTTGTCTGTCATGTAGCTAATTAGGTAATTAAAAAGTATAACAACTTGTCATGCTTTAATAATTCAGCCAATTCTTAGTTTATGCCTAATTTGATGTATATATCTTCACTGTCCTCCCTCTCTATCTCTCCCGTTCCTTGTTATTGTATCTGAGAAATGTGATACAAAAGCAAAATAAATAAAAGAAACCTTTGGGACAGCTAGCAAAGTTGATTGCAAATGCATTCCTAATAGTCCAAGGAATGCAATCGTCTGTCTGTCTGTCTGTCTCAACATTATTTTTGTTGACTTGTTTATCTCAGTTTCGCTGTCCTCCTCTCTCTCTCTCTCTCTCTGTCCCTTCTTTATATAGAACATTGTATATTTTAAGAGTTATTCCCTTTTGGCAATATCTTGTTTGCCTTCAGCACACGCATCTTCTGGCATTTTTGCAAGAAGTCCGCGTTTTAGCTTTTAGTGTGATTAAAACCTCTCGTGCCAACTACTTAATTCCAGATTATGGTATTTAGACTAGAGTTTTGTGAATGTTTTGCTTTTCTTTTCCGATAGGCACTTAACGCACAAATGCTTATACTTAGTATAGTTCATTAGCGAAATTAAGTTGAACAGTTTTTTGCGTGCCATTTTTTTATCGTTAGTCAAACCCAACTCCTTGTAATGGCTTAAAGCAAAGTATCTTTTATTTTTTGCATATTCTTGGAATTTGTATAACAGTCTTTTTTCATTATGTAATTCGAACTTTTCGTTAATGAGTGCGAAAAAAAAGGTAAAACGGATAATAATGAAAGTCTTAACTCAAGCATTAAAACAGCTGAGAGATAGAGACAGAGAGAGAGAGGAAGAGAGAGGGAGAGTTTAGATGGATAATTTGAGTAGTCAACAAAATTAAAATTTCCGTTGCATCTTTTACAAATTGCATTTACATATTTTTCTTTCTTTCTTTCTTTAAGCAGATTATTGTTACTATAGAAAATGCATTGAACAGGTGCCCAATTTGCATTAAAAAATAAAATAGAAATGAAAATGAAAATGTATACTGGCATAGGAAAAGACTTAAAAGATTGTTGTTATTGTTGCATTTATGAACAACAATGGTGGAGAGCATACATATGTACATATATTGATGTTGCCTAAGAGGCAACATGCTACAGAAAAATGCATTAAACTTTCCATTTAAAAGTGCATTATTCCCACATATCTTCAAATGAAAATCGCTAATATGCGAGCACACACAAAACGCGGGCCATATGAGAAGAGTTGTGAGCGATGCACAGTGGCGCGTTTACCGAAAACTCGTGACAGAAATTAATTTTGGAAAGTAGTGCTTATATTTTTAAATTAAGAATTAGTTAAAGTATCTTATGCAAAAGGTTTTATAATTTTAGACAATTTTTTGAAGACTTTGGAGCTCGTCAAAGTTGAAGTAATTTTCCAAAATATGCAAAGAGAAAAATCTTAAGCTTTATAAGGGCAAGTTTAGTTAAGTCTACGTATTTAAATTATTTATATATATTAACTAACCTATTTAAAAAATTGAACTCTTCAATTTCTAAAAGCTTAAAAAAAATTGGAACGTAAAATTTTTTTATTTTTTATTTTTTTTAATTTTTAATGGAGTTTTGAAAAGTAAAAAATACAAAAATTTGCGTTCGACCGAATTTTAGCGTCCCTTTTCTAATGATTCTTTCCATAATTTCTTTAAAGTACTAAGAATATACATATATTTCAAATTTCTATAATATCTCACTGAGATTTTGATCACCAACTTAAGCAAAACGCGCCACTGTGCGATGTGGCATCCACAAAGCAATGCACAACAGTGCAACAGTGCAACATACAGCATACAGCATACAAAACACATATGAAACTGGTTTTCAATAATATTTTTCTTCGTATTTTTGCTGCACTTGTCTCGCAGCTCGCAGCTCGGAGTCGGAGTCGAGGGTTTGGCTAAATCGATTGCATTTGCCTGCATATTTCAACTTGCACTTTCGAGCTGAGACCGACTCACTTAACTAGCTGCCTCTTCTATCGCCATCTCCCTCTCCCTAAAAACATCGCTGTCTCTTTCGATGTTGCAACTGGCAACTGCAACTGGCCGCCAGAAAGCCAATGACCAAGACCAAATTAAGTTGCGGGCCATAGAAAACAAGTTTCACCTCTTTAAATCAAACATTAAGCCTCATACATTTGTACCTAGAGTCAATTGGCCGAAA
Source organism: Drosophila subquinaria (assembly GCA_037043405.1). Classification (NCBI taxonomy): domain Eukaryota; kingdom Metazoa; phylum Arthropoda; class Insecta; order Diptera; family Drosophilidae; genus Drosophila; species Drosophila subquinaria. The sequence goes on along the minus strand of JBAMBL010003089.1, from coordinate 1,507,143 downwards.
AAAAAACTCTTGAAAACTTGGCCAATTTTTCCTCAATTTTTTTTTATATGTACGTTGAGCTGCATCTCAAGGTTGTGCGCAATCTTTATGTAGACTTATTTTCAATTAGCTGCTCGATTTTACTTCTTTATTTTGTTGTTGCTCTGTTGTTAACTCCACAATTGACGCAATTGCCCAAAAAATGTTTAACCAAAAAACTTTTTGCCAGTAGTTGAGCTTTTGCTGTTGGCCCTGATTTCGTTTTCGTATTACAAATTCAACTGTAATTACGCGTATTTATTATCGAAGCGCAGCTCTCGTTTTTTCATTATTTTTTTATTATTTATTTATGATTTTTCGTTGAACTTGTTTTCAATTAGCCGCAACTCAACTACAAGTATTTCCTAAGCTTTGTCAATGCATGTTTTTTTTGTTTTTTTTTTGGCAATTTGTTTTGGTTAATATTGTGTTATTAATGTTGCCTTAAAGTCATATTTATGATGAGCTGAAACGGGGTTTAAGTGACGCCCACAACAATGAGAGCTCTTCAGGTATGCGCTCAGTAATTTTAATTCCACTTACAAATTCTATTTCATTATGCAAAATTGTATATGAAAGCCATATTATGCGTGGGCGGAGGGTATAATGATTCTGTTGTGTAGCTTAGAACACATTGAACTCTGACTGAAGCAATAATTAGGAGACTTGGTATAGAAATGTTATATTTTGGTATAATATGGTCAAAGCTATTATTTTAAAGAGAACTAATACAACAAAATGCACAATTATAAATGGTATAAAATTTTGATATATTTCTATGTGCAAATTTATAAAACTTTTACTGTGAAGAGCTACAAATTTTTAAATGTAGCCAATAGGAATTTAAATATATTTTTTTTATATTAACTAAAATTTTTTCCCTTAGCACTTTTTTTAGTATTTCTTAGTAGTTCAAATATTTCTCTAATCCATATTGAATGCAAAAAATCAAATAAATAAAAATAAAAAATATTGAAAAATGAGCGCAATTATTTTATATATTTAAATAAATTCTTGGCCATATTGAAATGTTCAAAACAAGTTCAAGGAAATGGAATTTCCACAAACAGACATATCTCAGAATTATACATAGCCATAACTATTCCCCGGATATTAAAAGTTATAGCCGCACAAAAATAACAATTCTTGCTGAATTTTTTTTTTTAACAAAGTTATAAACATCAATTTGCCGAGTTCGAAGCAAAGCAAAGAACTTTCATTGGTTTCCTGCCAAAAAAAAAAAAAAATAGAAAATAAGTTGGCTTGTTCAGTTTCATGTCATCAACACGTGTGCATTGTAGTTTGTTGTGAACTTTGATAAAGTTCCACTCTTGCCAGCGATTGTTTTTTGTCAAAATGAAGAAAACTTTAACATCAGCATGAAACATGTAAAACTATTTAACAGCGATATGAATACACTATAGGAAGCACTTGAACATCTATGAATAGGATTTAGCTCGATGAACAAACATGTTGAAGGAATTGCCAAATGGGGGAATTTATTTAGGATTCTTTTTGTTGCATTTGGTTTGCTGAACAGCGTAACAACAGTTTGGCAGTTGCAAAATGGGGGAAACCGCAAAATACATAAAAACAATGAAATGCGCGTTCATAGCAACAACAACAATAGCAACAACAACAACATGGCTAACAACAATAAAACTCGTTTCTATTTTGTTTTCACCGATTTTCAAGCTATGAAAGTTCTGGTTAAGTGCTTACATATTCCTGGCTATTTGCATACCGTGTGTTTGTGTGTGTACACAACATACATATATATGTGGGTATATGTGGGCACACAGAGAGAAAAAGTCAAGTATCTCGTACTTGAAATACCACATTTCGAGCTTGATTTTTCACTTAGATTAAAATAACAAAAGTAATGTATTTCGATATTATTTGAAGAACGATATTTGAAATATAAAATGTTATTATTCTAGTAATTTCAAAATTACTTTAAAACGTAATTGACTTAAGTACAATTTAAATTTACTTTAAGTTTATTTAATTCTGTAGCCAGAACCAGTTGGGAATTCTAAACCGGCGAATTTAAAACAGATATAAGTATTAAAGAACTTGATATAAAATCTTATGAACTTGATCTGTGAGTCGAAGCTGAATTCCTAACTTATAATAAGTATTTTAGAGCCAATTTTACTTAATTAAAGATTCGTTGTACTTATATCAAGATTGTTAGTACTTGGCTTAAAAATTTGTTTGATTATTTTCAATAATTCGTACTTATATCAAGTATAAATTTTATGTATCAAAAATACTTAAATCGAGTTCATCTGAGCTTAATTCAAGTACATTTTTTTCCCAGTGCATGTGTATTTTTATGTTGCGAGTGCTTAAACCGAAATGCAAATAGAATACAACAACAACAACAGCAAAAGCAACATGAAGGCAACGGCAACAAAAAGCACAAAAATTGATTTACATTCATGCCAAACTCATACTATATCATAACTTTATGTGTGTGTGTGAGAGTGTGTGTGTGTGCCTGTGCCTTTTGAATGCCTGCGTTTATGTGGGGTTGGAGTTGAAAGCGAAGGCAGAGGAAAAAAGCATTTTCCGCAAATTATTGATTACCAAAATTATATTAAAAACGCAGCCCGAGCAACATCCAGCATCCGTTCTTCGACTTGTTGTGCAAAAATACCTATGAAAGCAATCGGAAAGAATTTGTTGCAACAACCATAAAATAAATGTAATGAATGTACGTGAATTGATTTACATATATACGAGTGTATATGTGAGTATGTTTGGATATCTATCATTTGGCACATTGTATTGCTCTCTTTTGTGTGGAAAATGACAGGCACCTGATGCTCGTACATCAATGTTTGTATGTATGTCTGTATTTGTATCTGTATCTGGCCACAAATTAAATGAGACGTTATATATTTATGAGAATGGCTGCGAATCAATTACAATACAAGTAAACAGAACGTGAACTGCACTTATGATAATTACGGAAAAACGTTTAACAGATTGAAGAATAATACGTTGAAAAGAAAATTGCTGTTATTGATGTCATTTTCTTTTTAATTTATGATTGATGCATATACAGAAGAGACTGGTAAAGTAGAGACATTACCATTAAGGAGTAAACATTGTAATTAACATTTTAAAAATCAGTTTTTAACTTATTTATGTTTAACCCATTAACGGCTAATGGGTATTTAAATACCCAAAAAAGTATTGACACTTTAAAAATTCTAGCTCGGGGCATGTGAGAGATATCGAGGCAAAATTTATTTCATAGTAAAGAGAAATAATAAAAATATAAGTATAAAATTTGAACAGTTTAGTTATCCTTGTTATACTTGTAGTTTTTTACAGGTGAATATCTAGCTATTTTTCTGCATACAAAATGTTATCGAAAATAGCTGAAAAATGTATGGAAATCGAAAAAATTAAATTTGAAGATAAAAATTTTTTTTTTGTTTCTTTCAACTTCTATGGTCTTCTAGGCACACATTTCCAAATTTCGTCAAAATCGTACCAGCCGATCTATGGGCAGCCATTAATGGGTTAAATGCATCTTTGAATACAACTCTTATATGAATTAAAGATAAAAGAATCCAATCTGACTTTAAAAGCTTAAAAATTACATAGATAAACATAATCAAAGTCCCAGAGAACTGCAAGTTACTGTTAACATCACACTGTTAACGTCACATTAACATTTGTTGATAACATACAAAATTTATATTTAATAATTTAAAGTATCCGTAAATGAAACAGACACGATTTACGCATTTCAGCTTTAAAATTTCTTAAATATAATCCTAAGCAATCCCAAAGGACTTAAAGGCACCTTTAACATTCTGCTGTTAACACCGCATTAACATTTGTGATTAACATAAGCAAGTTTCATTTTGAGCGGCATCTAAAAATTGATAGACGAATCAAAGTTACAAATGCGCTGCAACTCTCAAAATTTGATAGGCTGAATGAAATCAGAAAAGGAATCCCTAAGGATTTTGGCTAGTCATTAAAAACGTTTCGTTATTCGTGCCTAACGTTTTATAATCCTTAACGCCTCCCCCAAACTTGACTTGGAATTCACCGCAAGTGGCCTTGTGCGTGTTGCACAGAGATCATTAAGAGAGCCAATGAGTGGATACATACATATATATAAATACATTTATATACATATATACTGTCGTATACTTACACCCACTAGTTGGTTGGGTGGCTTTGACCCACCAGAATACGGTTTTGCGACAGCTTATTTAATGTTATTTGCATGCTTTAATTATAATTGCGTGCTCTGCGCGGTGTGTATTTTATTTTCATGTAGTTGTTGTCGTTGTTGTTGTCCGCTTCTTCCACTTTCCCACAATCCTAATTTTTGTTATTTTTATTTCCTTTTTGGACCAGCTACAAACGTGCCTCTCAGCATATTTTTCGCTTATACTCGAATTATAATGCACGTGACAGACAGTCAGGTATACAAAGCTGATGATACTGCTTTATTTATATATATATACAAATTGTATTTTGTTATATATACATATACATATATTTAACGATTGCCTAAGCTTTGCTTTCTATCTACATATATATTTATTTATACTTATTTGAAAAGTAACATTATGTTTGTATTCCACTTTGAACTGCAGCCACAAAATGCTGTCGTCTAATCCAGGACATTTAATTTAAAACATTTTTGCCTTGCATTTTCCATAAGCTACTTATAAAGTGAGCTGGCTTTAATACAGTGAGACTTGCCTTAAATGCACACAGCTTATATTTTGATTTATTTGTGAAGAGTCAAGCTAGTTGCTCAAAACTAAAGACAGATGGTCTCTGGACCTTTTCTTGTTTGGATAATTTTTAACCAATAAGTCAGAAGTTAAGTATAATATATAATATTTCAATGGAGAACAATGTTTTTGTAAAGAAAAACATTCATTTGAATATCCTGGTAAACGAAAAATATTTCAGAAAAAAAGCAAAAACACTGCACTTAATTTAAAAATTATTAATTAATGTCTGAAAATTCCCAAAAATTCTCTATAGTGCACAGATGGCACTTTTAAGACTTTCACACATCAAATAATCCGAGTGCTTATAAATGTAGCATACTTTTTTGGGGGGCCATGTGTTCAAGGAAGTTCAACAGTATTTCTTATTAATACAGTTGACACATATGAATCTTCTCAAATCGTTATAAATCTTGCCACATTGACAAGAGCTGTGTTTTTTTTTATTTTGTACGTTTGCTTTCAATTATTTTGCCAGTATAATTATAATGGCGCCTGTGAGGCAATGGCAATGTATACAGATTATTCAGAGTGCCAATGACAGGTCATGCTGTTCGAGCGATTAATCACTGAGCTCAGCCATCAGCGACACACCGCAAAAGCAGCACCACAGCAGAGGCACCACATCAGCACCACATCAGCACCACATCAGCACCACAGCAGTACCACAGCAGCATTGCATTAGACACTTAATGAGCAGCTTGTGGGTTGAAGACCGTCTCGATTGAGCTCGTCATTCTGGCTGCCACTTCTCAATCAAAAAATGGCACGACACTCTCAGCAAGTGTCTTCGTTAAAGCTCTTCACTTTTGCCTTTTACCCTGTTTAGGCCGCATTTGTGGCTAACACGGCTTTCTAGGTACAATGCATACATACGTAACGTAACCTCCATTATTATTGGCAGTCCAATGATTTTGCGCTTTTCGTAGCACACTTTCGGGCGGCTTAGCGTGCAACTCTGCCACAATTTTGAGATTTCAGCTGTTCTCACATATCTCTCGTCTCGTCTTGTGCGTGCTTTTATGCGATTTTGTTTGCTTCTTTCTTCTAGCTCGCCTCAGCGTTTTTTTCCTTTCCTTGTTGTTTTTTGCATTTTTCTGACGCTAATGGGTATTCAATCGATGACCCATATCTTAGATGCTGACAAGTTTTTATGCTTTGTGCATATGCAATTTTTTTGTTGGACAGGGTATAGGCCACAAATTGTAACCGACACAGTACAAGATGTATTATTAATCAGCCAAAACGAGGGTCTAAAATACTTTACTGGTGTTACTGCGATTTTTATTAGATCAACTTGAGCACATTCGGAATACATTCTCAATATTTCAATGGATGGTTAGTGAGACTAATTTGTTGAGTAAAATTTTTGAGAAACAATTATGCAGATAATACTTTGATTTATGCTAAATGAGTCATATATATTTTGTAAAGTGAACTAATTAAATTGGCTAAAATATATTTTATAAATAGTATTTTGGTTTTTACTAGAAGAAAAATCTTCCTGAATATACTGAATAAATTAAAAGGAAATAATATAATAGATAAGTTAAAGTATTAAGTTCACCTCTACAAGAAAAGTGTCGAAAGACAAAGAATTTTCAAGACATTACTTATATTAATACAATAGAAAGCTGTTAGCTAAATTTCTAAATATAAATTTTATAAAAATTGTAGTTGATAATAAATAAAACCGTTTTACACCCAGTGAAATAAGTATATGTGGATAAAGTTATTCTAAAAAAATATACTTTTAACACAAAAGATTTGATGCAGATTTCTTAAAATAATCCTATCATTTAATTTCCGTTTGAATGACACAAAAACTTCTTTAACCCATTAAGTACCCATGGAAAATTTTGAACTTTTGTAAAAGTGTTTTTTTTCTACTTTTTTTTCCAATATTCCAATTATGTTTTCATAACTTTCACGTATAGTAAAATTATTCAATTTGGTTAGTGTTGTTAAGACACAATTACAGAGCATTCTTTCAAGAAAACAAACTGACTTCACTGTTTCGAGTTTAATAACTTTTCACTCTTATCTAATGTTTTCTATCAAAAACGAGTTGAATTTATTTATGGAAAATATTCTTCAAGCCATTCTAATTGGTAACTCACAAAGAAATATGAACATAATTGAATTTATGGCTAAAAGAATTTCACTAAATTGGCCATAAAGAGCTTCTAACAAACAGTTGCCTCTCAAATTAATTATGGTTGCGGTTTCCACACCAAGAACACACACACACACACACACACACATACACACAGAAACTTCTACAACTATTTGTGGAACACGGGGTCGAGAGCTATGATATTCACAATCTACGCCATCTATGCGAAAAGGCCATTAAATTATGGCCTAAATGGCAATTTGCATGGTCTAAAATAAACATCTGTTATTTGAGAGTCATTTAACAGCGAGTACTGCGAATATTTAGAGCTGTGCAATTTATTACAATTTATTATGATTATTCATGTGACCACAATTAAAAATATATGTATGTATATTTATAGTAGATTCTGTGGCATTTGGCCGTTAACACCACTTGGCCGACATTTGTGTGTGCGGCCAAGCGCAAATGCAATTCGATTAGGCTTTGGGGTCAAAAGGTTTACCTGCTTTTATATTTAGTTGACCTTTTTTGTCTTGCGCAAGTGTTAATTACATGTATATCACTTGTTAGTCTTTAGTCTGCTAAGTGCCACGAGTTGCATGTGGAAGCTGCAAGGGCATCTCTCAGGTTCTGGTTTTGGTTTTGGTTTTGGTTTTGGGGTTTTTGTGGCATGGCAATGGGCCAAGAATAGCCAAGTTTGTTGCACTGAGGGGTTGCACTTGAAATGGCAGCTACAATGGCCACGTGATTTGGACAATTCACAAGAGGCGAACAAGTTTCAGCACAAATACACCGCGAGAAATTGACAGTTATTTTAAGTTAAAATAATTGCAAAATTATGCAACTAATATGTAATTAAGCTTTAATTGTTTAGTATATTTTGAGCATATTTAAAGTTTTCACTTTTGTTTTTCTTTTAGAACTATTTAACTCTTTCGCTCAGTGTAGTCAGCCTTCCCGGCGAGCAGGTTGGGAGTTAATGGCGTGGGCTGGACCCAGTTTTTAATGAAGTGTCTTTGTCAAGCGATTTCTAAGCAAGACAAATGCACGGACAGTTACTTAAGTAATTACTTTGACAAAATTAAAAGAGTGCGCAAATTTTATTATGATAAAAGCAAAATTATTTTTCTTCATTTATGGAGTTTTTGTAATTTTATTAAAGTTGCTTTTATTTCAGAAAACAAGTAAAAAAATATGTAAACACTTTAATTTGTCAAAATAATTAGTTAACCAACTGTATGTTTAAACAAATGGTTTCACTTTCAATTGCCCATGCATAATTATTGATTGTAAATTTATTTTATTATTTTTTTTCTTGCACTTTAAGACACAACACGATGTTGCAGATGTTGGGTTGAAACAACTTAAACTCCACATGTAATACACGTTTAATTAAAACACACACACACACAGCATCACGAACGCGATTGCGGTTAAATTCGCTTGGGGCTTACCGCCAAGCACTTGAAAGATACACTTGTATCTCACGGATGCAAATTCAATGTATTAACGCGTTACGCGCAAAAATAAACAACAAGTGTTTTAAAGCCCAACGCCAGACAAATCAAGGCGTTTGACTTTTATATACTACTTGCAGATACATACATACATAGACATACGTACGTACGTACATAAGTATCTACATAGTAGTTACAGATTAGCGGCAGTGTAAAGTATCTCACGGATACGCGTACCTGTTCACCAGCGTTGCGCTGTCCGTGTGTTCCGACTTGCAACTGAACTCGAGCTCCAATGTTGCTCCAATGGTTGTTGAGTCGTTGTCGTTGACGTTGCTATTGCTTTTGTTATTGTTGTTGTTGCTATTGCTAATGTTGCTAGCGCTGCTGTTGCTGCTATTGCTGTTGCTGTTGCTGCTGTGCGCAACATTTGTCGCTGGCAACAAACTGGTCGCTTGCCCCTCCGCACATGTTGCGTCAACATTTCCATTACCAGTCACATTATTGCGTTTTGTTTTGCTCGCTAATTCGCCGTTTGTTTTGACTGTTGCTTCGTCACGCTGTACACATTCTCCCGCCTCGCTTGCGCAACATGTGTCGCAGCTTTTCGTGTTGCCAGCAGCAATTGTTGCAAAAGCTGTAGTTGTTGCTGCAGCTAATGTTGCAGAAGCTGTTGTTGCTGAAACAGTTGTTGCTGCTGCTGCTGCTGCTGTTGTTGCTTCATTTTTGGCTTTGTTAACTTGTTCATCATTTGTTGGCTCTTGACTCCCTGTGGCAGATACATTTTCTGCATGTAGGGAGGCGGCATCCGTTGGCATTGCGCTTGCCACAGTGTCCTTGGGCAGCTGCTGTTGTTGCTGCTGCTCGTTGCTGTTATCCTTTGTCAGGGTCGTTACTGCTGCTTGTGTCAATATGCCGGACAACTCACGCTTCGCCAGTGCCACACACACATCCTGTAAAAATAATTGATAAAATTAAACTCGTGTTTATCTTCATTTGTCTTCGTTTTTTCATCCATTTGAGATACATTTGTATGTATTTGTATCTTGTGCCTGAATAATGGACACAAGTCAAGGAGGCGGCATGCAACATTTTATGTTTTTGTTTTGCAAATGAGTTAGAAATTATTACGGCTGCTTATGGAGAAATGAATAGCATGGCATAATGAAATGATGAACGATTGCGTATTTAAGCTTTTATTTATCTACTAAATGTTTAGGGATTCCTTAAACGGATAAAGGACAAAGGGTTGCAAGGACACAAATTCCGTTGAAATTCCTCTACTTTAGCTTATTTAAATAATTTACAAAAACTGGGTAGAAAAGTTTTCTTGGGTACGCCGACGATTTGATACGCTTTCAGAGCCCTTTGTTTTATTTTCAGCATTTAAAATCAGGGACTGAAACAATTATTATTTTTATTAAAAAAATAAGAGTTATTGGCTGGTTTTTATAAAAAAAAATATTTTTTATTATTAAAATTAATTTAAATGATAAAAATTAAAAACAATTATTATTTTTCAATTTTTATATAAAAATTTAAAAATAAGAGTTATGTTTAAATTTTTATAATAAAAATTGGAAATAAAAGTTAGGGTTAAATTTGTATACAGAAATTAAAAACTTATAATTGTTTTTAATTTTTATCATTTAAATTAATTTTAATAATTGCAAATAATTTTTAAAGTAAATATTGAATATAAAAGTTTATCCTGAAGTTAAAAAATAACATATGTCTGTTTTTCCCACTTTTCTAGGACGCTTTTTTGTGCTTAAATTTTTTTAAACTCATAACTATTATTTGCAGTTCCTGTTTTAAATAGTAGCTCGAACTTAATTAAATTCGTTTGGGATATAAAAGTCAAAATTAAACATGCACTCTGTGAGTTTTGTTGAGAAATCTTAAAAGAGAAAAACGTTGGTCAAACTTAAGTTAAATATTCTGGGGCAGAGAACCCTGACTATATCTTTATACAGATCAAGAATATATTTACTTTATGTATACTGCCACATTTCATAACAAAACTACCCTTGGCTAGGGTATTTTAAACCAACCAAGAACAAAATTGTGTTTCATGCAACAGTTTGTGGTCTTAGAAATAAGTAAAACGTAAAATGCAAAAGGTTAAAGGTTGTTGAAGCTGCAGCTAATTAGCATGTCAGTCTTACCTTTGTCTGTCCTGCTCCTGGTCCAGGTTTGTCCTGACTAATGGCAATGGCAATGGCAGTGGCAGTGGCAGCTTCTCCTGCCTGCGTGGACATGCCACTTAGTCCCGCAGCGGAATCCTCGCTCCTCGCATCGTAGAACACGTCATCGTCTTCCGCTTCCGTTGCACTTTTGGGCGCCATTGTTGCTGCACTGCACTTGACACTCACTTCCTGCGCTGCAGCACTTTCAGCACGAATTTCAGGGGTTGGCGGTGGCGGTGCTGGTGGAGTTGGTTTTACAGTTGCTAGTGCCAGGGCTGACTGGGCTGCCAGGGCTGCTTTGAACTCTTTTTTTGTGGGCGTTTCACTTGTTTCACTTTCCAAAGAACGTGACTTGGTATCATCCCGTAATCCCTCCATGTTGGCTTTTAGTTCCTGCAGATAGGTTTGTTTATATTTTTAAAAAATCTCAATATGGATTATATTTCAATATGATAAAAGATATTTTTTTTTGCTTAATATTTTTGACAAAAAAGTATTGATAATATCAATTAAATAAATATCTGGATGCGAGCTTAAATAAGCCGTTTTTTTAAAAATAAATCACTTAAAATAATATCATCGCTAAAAAATATCTATCGATATATCACTATTATATTAACAAAGTAAAAAAGTAAATAAAAAATGTTAATAAAAACTATGAAATAGCGAACGATAATATCGCACAACAAATATCAATATTGATATTATCGCTTAAAATAACACTAAAAACATATCGCTAAAAATTACTATTTATAAATTGATATGTCAACATTATAGCGCACGTTAAAGTCGCTCAAATATATCAATATTGATATTATTGCTGGAAAAACATATCACTTTAAAATATATTGTCGCCAAAAACAACAACGTTTAAACAAAATACGAATTAAAAGTTTATCGCTAAAATATATTTATCGATTTATCAAACCCAACCGAAGGTTTTCAAAAAGTGGTGAAAAATGATCACGATAATATCGCTTAAAAAAAAGGTTTTGAAATTATCGTTGAAAAAATATTACTTTAAAATATATCATATAAAAAATGTCTATCGATTTATCGAAAATATCATATAGCGCACGATAAAATCGCTCAAATATATATATATTGATAGACTCGTTCGAAAAAAAAATACTATTTATCAAAAATCAATAGAAATATATCACTTAAACATGTATCATCGCTTAAAAAATATCTATCTATTTTTCAATATTGATATTATCGTTTAAAAAACATATCACTTAAAAATAGTATATCATCGTAAAGAAATATCTATCGATATATCAATATTAATATAATCAGGAACGAAAACAAACATTTAAAAAACATTTTAATATAATCGTTTAAATAAAATATCACTCAAAAATATATCATCGTTATTACCTGCAGATCGGAGTAGGTGGCCGGCGAGGGTGGCGGCGGTGCGGGAATGTCCTTGCGACGCAGATTCGGCACAGGATTCGTTGATCCTCCGTGGGATTTGCCGCTATTCGAGCGATGATGTCGTTTACTTGAAGTACTCAAATTCAAACTAATTCCAGTTGTGGTTTCTCCAGGTGCACTGCGTTCCCGCCGTGCTTCGGTTTCTTTAGCCCTCGATTTGGATTTGTTTTTCGTTGGTTCTTCTTCAGTTGTGGCGCGACTTTGTCGCTTGGGTATGGCGCCCGTGGTGGATGCCACCAAACGATCCAACGATGGATATTCCCTGCGCTCCGTGGGCTGTGGCTTGCGCTTGCTCGGAGTGGGCGTGGTCGTGGTCGTGGTCAGCGTGGCTTCCACTGTTGCCTGTGCTGGACTGGGATGTTGTAGACTTGTGCGGGGTGCCGGAGTTGGTGCACTGCGTCCTTTGCTCAGTGGCAACGTGGTGACCACAAGCGAGGATTCTAGTGGCTGGGAAACGGCGCGTTTGGGACTCGATTTGGCATGGGAGTTACTATGATTGCTGCTGCGATGGATTCTCCTAGTGGACTCCAAGCTATTGTTGCGCTGCATTTCGGACTGATAAATGCTGCGTTTCACATCGTTCACATGCTTAAAGAAATCCATCGCATATTTGTTTTGCTTGAGATTCATTTGTGGTGCTGCTGTCTGCGGTTGTTGCTGTGATTGCTGTGATTGCTGTGGTGTTCCTAGGAGTGGCTGCTCGTAATCCGCGGGCTCTGTGGGTCCACTGGACGGCAGAGTTCCTGCTGCCGTTTTACGTGGAATGCCGCTGCTGCCGCCGCGCGCCATTGAGCCGTAAATGTCATCGAAATCGGAGCTAAAATAACTCGAGCTGCAATCACAATTGCGACACTCGTAGCGACAATTGTCCGAGTAGCCACCGCCACCAGCAGTTGTTGCTACACCAGCAACTGTTGCTGCTGCTGCACCATCCAAACTGCAGCGCCGACAATCGTAGGGAATGCGACAACTTTCCGTGCTGCCAAAATAACGACGTTGATGTGAATTCGCGTGTGAGTTGCCAAAGAGACTCGAGCGATGCGGATAACGATGTGAGAATCGCTGAGAATTGTCGCTACTACGCAGCGAGAATTCACTCAAAATCGATGCCCGTGAATCGCTTTTATACATTTGCGGTGCATCGAATTGATCGAGCAGAATTTGAGAGCCACCAATGGGACGACTTGCCGCATACATCAATGGATGCAGCGGATGCTGACCGATGGCATAGTAAATGTCGCCAGTTGCTGGCGATGCGTACAATGCATTCGCCTCCAGTCGGGCCATTGTATTGTATTTGTGATAGGGCAACGAGTCGCTGGACGATGAGGATTTTGTATTCATGCGTTGCACTGATCCATTATGATAGCCAACAATATAACCAGGTTGTTGTTGCTGTTGCTGCTGCTGTTGCTGTTGTTGTTGTTGTTGCTGTGGTCGTCGTGGTGTTACCTGTGCCAGCAACAGGCTGTTGCCCACAGCATAATGATTCGATAACGGATTATGTTGCTGTTGCTGCTGTTGTTGCTGTTGCTGGTAAGACTTCTGCTGTTGTTGCTGTTGATAGAAACCAGCATACAGTTGCTGCTGCTGCTGCTGTTGTTGTTGATGTAACAACTGCTGCTGCTGCTGCTGCTGTTCGCTGGGCGTTGTTGCTGTTGCTGTTGCTGCCTGAAATTGCAGTATCGGATTGTATTCACCAGTTATGGCCACGGGTGTCGTTTCAATTTTATATACGCCCGGATTGTTCGGATTGTACGACTGAAACTCAAGTATGTGAGCTGCAGGCAAAGATGTTGCTGTTGTTGTTGTGGTTGTTGCTGCTGTTGAGGGTTGTTCGTTGCTCTGCTGCTGCTGTTGCTGTTGCAGACAATACTTGCAATTCTCCTTGCTGCATTGTTGCATGCACAGTTCACAATCCGCATAGACAGCAGCATCCGTTAGGCATTGCTGTTGTTGCTGTTGCTGTTCTGTTTCCTCAGCCACAGCAACAACAGTTGCTACTGCTGCCAAACTGCTTTCCTGCTTCACTGGCAACTCCTTGAAGAATATCTCCTCATAAATATTCTCCTCGCTGCGCGTATGCAATTTTTTCACATTTATATTGTTGCTGTTGTTGGCTTTGCTTTTGCTGTTGCTGCCTTTGCTGTTGCCGCTGTTTGACGCATCACCAGCACTGCGCTGCTTATCCAGCTTCTTGGTGCTCTTTAAGCCCTCTTTCAGCAGATAATAGTTAAAGCTTTTAATACCAATTTCGCCACGCAAAAAACGTCTGCCAATTGGCAGCTTTGCCGTCGACTCTCCGACTCCGCCGGGCATTGTTGCTGCCGAATTTTGTGCCGAACTGCGCACCGAATAGATATCATCCTGCTCCTGCTCCTGCTGCTGTTCCTGTGCCAGTTGCAGTTGTTCCGCCTCCAGATATTGCTTGCGATTGCTGCTGCGCTCCTTGCGATTATTCCGCGATTCAATCGATTCGTAGCTCGATTTGCTTTGACTTACGCCCTTGCGACTGTTGTCCAGACTCAGATTGCGTTTCTGCTTCGAGCTGCGCTTTTGTGTTGGTTCTCTGCAAGAAATTTACAAAAAAATATAATGGTAATACTAACTAAGTATATATAGTTTAAGTAATTAAAGTTTGAAAACCTTAACAAGCCATTAGGTTATCAGAGCATTTAAATTTGTGGAAAATTAAATTGGAAATCCAACAATTAGAAAGAGCCGAAGTCAATAATATTTTACTATAAATTACGCAATTTCCGAATTTAAGCCATTGCAATTGTACCAATAACTTTTTAATAAAAACTAACAAATTTAGGGGGGAAAAAAACTGTGAAGCACTTTAAAACAAAATCTACAAAACAAAAATTAATAATAAAAGTCGTTTTAAAAAAAAAAAAAATTGGATAAAAAGTCTAAAATCAAAAAAATTAAAAATTGTGCGATATTTAAAAAAAAAAGTTTTGATCTTTAAATTTGCTATTTTTTTTCTATTGTTTAGTGCTTTGGTTAAGCTTAAGAAATATATTTTAATGGAGAATTCAGCAAACCAACATAATCAGGGGTGCCACAGAAATCGCTTTCGCTTGAATTTGACTTAAATTTGTATGAAATTTATGTCAAATTCAAGCGAAAGCGAATTCCTAAAATTTGTATGAAATTGATGTCAAATTCAAGAGAAAGCGATTCCTGTGGCAGCCCTGAATATGTTTTAGAATTTAGTTATTTAAATTTAATACCAATCAAGAAATATTTACATAAAAATATATTGTGGCAAAACCTTTTTCCAAATCCTATCAAATTTTATTCGATTTCAACGTCACACAATTTGAGCAGAGACATAAGACTGTTGTTAATGGTTGTATTGGAATTGTTTTTTTTTTTTGCTTGCTACTTCAAAAAAAACTAAAATATTACATATATGTATGTTAACTGAAAGTTCAATCAAAGAAAGTTAAAGTAAATATACATACTTTTACTAATATTAATGTAGTGGATTTTAACTAATTTCTTTTTGTTCTATAAATGTTTTCCCTTTTTAAAATTCTCTAAATTTTGAGCTCTCAATATTATTTTTATTCGAACTTCCGTGTATTTCAATGAATATTCTGGCTTCATTAAATATATTAATTTGTAATTTTTTCTATGTTCTTGTAATTTTTACAAATAGTTACAGTAGAACTTCCATAAATTGAACTTCTATAACTCGATTTTCTCTCTAACTCGAACTAAATGAGTGGCAGTAAAATGAATAAGCTTAAGAAAAATAACTCTATAAGTCGAATATCTTCATAACTAGAACCTTTTCATTGAATAATTTGATTCGAGCTAGGGAAGTTCGACTGTATATTTAGAATTCTTATAAGGTACCTCAGTGTCTTCTTCTCGTTCTTCTCGGACGCTGCAGCCAGACTTCTCTCCAGGCTGTGGACTCGCCTTGTGATGCTAGCATCTTTCATTGGCTCTGGTGGCTCATTATCCGAGCTGCTCGAATCGAAATCATAGTCCATGCTAACAGCTCCGCTGTTGCTGATGCTAATGTTGATGTTGCTTTTGCTGTGGCTCTTGCTGCTGTTGTTGTTGTTGGCCTTTGGGGGTTTGTTGACCGCATATTTGAGAAAATCCTTGGTCAACTGACTGCGTTTACCCAACGAACTGCTGCTGGGAATCGGTTCAGAGCTGAGCTTGTAATCCCCCGATGATTTGCCGGAAATGCTGCTGCGTCGAAGCGGATTCGCCAGGTGACTAATGTCCTCGGTGTAAGCCGGATCATCATAGATGCGATCTCGCACATTAGTCGAGCGGTCCTTAGACTGCAATTTAAAAAAAGGGAACACATGAAATATATTAAAGACATGGCAGATATACATATATTTGAACTAAAATTAATAAATAAATAAATTTAAGGACATTTTTTATGTCTCGTTATTATTTCAGACTTTGTTTAAGTAGTCATAAATTATTAATTCATTTAAAAAGTTATATCAATAAAGTTTTTTCTTTAAAAAATTTCATTTTATTATTGAAAAATTTCATGAACTTAAAAAAACAAAGAAGAATAATAAAACCATTTAGGATAAAATATTTTGTTGTGTTATAAACTTAAATTAAAAACTTAAATATATAAATTTAAAATGCAAATATTTTTCAGACTCACCTTAACTTTCGTTTTCTTGCGACTTCGATGTGGCGTGGCAACATCCGTTAGCTTGAGCAGCTTTGGCCTTAAAGGACGTTTCGTTGACTTAGCCCGCTCGTAGGTCAAGTCCAAAAAGGTCTCGGTTGCCATCTTTAGACTTCAACTTGTCGTGGCTATGTTAAATCTGATAAACAATACCTAAAGTAAAGACAGCTAGCTATAGAACAAATCTAAAATTGTTGAATTAAATATTTTTGTAAGATTTACAGAAAACAAGACAAATAAAAACTGGAAATATTATTTATAGAAATTAAAATAAGCAAGAATATTGCGAAACAGAAATTACAAAATTTAAAAAAAAAACATATATATTTAGGCGTTGTTTTTCATAGACCCGCTAAATTTTCACTGAAGAATTATTTTGTTTATTTTTCGCGCGAATTTTATCTTAAAAAAAACTTTATCTATTCTTTGCTTTGTTTTTTCCATTGTTTTTTTTCTGTTTTGTTTTATCCTAATTTTGGTTTCCTCTTTTACAAGTTGCCTAATTTTGTGTTTAATTTATTTGGCATTTCTTGTATTATTTGTCAGCCTTAAATTGAGCAAGATTCTAAGGCAGAGTTGAAAGTCAATTTATCGTTTGAAGTTAACTTTGCCTTTGGAGGAGTCAACAAATTAAGAACTAAGTTGAGACTCGGAGCAAACACAGTTAAGGCAAAGCACGTGCTAGACAAAAGCAACAACAACAACAACAGCAACAACAATCCAAAGTTTTCTTGGCCCATTAACTGGGCCTTAAACAGTCAGAGCCAGAGCTAGAGTAGAGTTCAAGTGTTGGCAAAGGAAATAAAAAAATGTGGGCATGTGAGTTGAGCTGAGCTGAGGTAAGGCCTAAGGAAATTAAAAGAAATATACAAAAGTGTCCCAAGGAGACACTTAAAACGACCTTGAATGTGCCTTATACACAGTAAGGTGGTGCAGGTGGTGCTTGTAGGGTATTTGGGTGGTTTGGTGGGTGGTGGGTGGTTTGGCAGCCACGTAAGTTAACCATTTGCCATCCATGGTGAGAAAATTAGTATGTGCCGTGCAGCATTGGCACACTTAAACATACATAAGGCAATATACATATGTATGTACGTGAGAGACTTTTTGTTGTTTACCCTACGCACTAAGAACTGAGGACTAAGGACTAAGGACTCTGGACAGTTCATCATATTTCGGGCGGGGGCTGGGAAATAAACTCACAGAAATCTGTCCTGTGAGAGTTGTCTGCTCTTTATAAGTATTTGATGTTTCCTCTCTCTCTCTCTCTCTCTGTCTCTGTTTAATCATTGTATTACGCATAATGAAATTGACTTGTGCTCCTCGAATACATAACTACAATATATGAGAAACTAAAAAGAGCTCCAATTTCTACTACTACACACAGAGAAAATCCCGGGACTGTGGCATATAATCAATCCAGCTAAGAACAAAATACTTGATTCAGTTTTTCAATTCTTTCTTTGCAAATATTTAGATTATCGGAGTTCTATAAGAATTTATTTAGTGATTTTGAATTTTTAACTACAAAAATTTGTGTTTTTAATTTCCGAACATCTCAAATTTATTTTTTTCTTAATTTCAATATTTAATTTTCTTTTACTTATTGCAGATAAAATTTAAATTTTTATTTAGTTCATATTAATTTATTTTTATATTCATTTAGATAAATATATTTTAATTTTTTAAGTACTCTTGGTTAATTTCTGTAAGTTGACATTAAATAAATAAATATTTTATCCGTTTTATCCGCATATTGTTTTAATATCACAATAATATCCTGAATTAAAATTTAATAATTACATGTTAAAATCAAAAATGTTAAACTTGAATATTGGCATGGATTTTTTTTCTCCGTGTACTATAAGAGAAACTAAGAAGAGCTCCCAATCTACTCCCATCCTTTCACTTTATGTATCCCGAAACCTCGCATGTCATAATGTATCTGGCGGTCGATAATGTTTGCGTTTCTTATCTCAGATGCTAGCAAACGAACCGAGTTCACTTCCTGCGTATCCCTCACATCCTTCGCCAAGATTCTCTTTGTTAAGACACCGAGTATTCTGTAGGTTTATCGCATTTCCTTTTCATGTCGTCTTTGCTTTTTTCGGCATTCATTTCATTTTTTTTTCAGCCCTTGCAAAAAGGTTGTTATAATTATTGCATTTTATGAAATGTGTTGACCTTTTTTTCTTGTGTGTTTTATGCTTTAAACTGAAGGGTATTTAATCTTCGTCATGATTAAACTCTCACTTTCTGTTTGTTATTTATTATAATCAGCACGTGGAAACACAAATTGTCAGGCCACTGAGGTGATGGACGGCGACCTTCGCATTTGGCCATTTTTGGACACCTTTGGTCATTTAGTTGTCGTTTTAAGTTTATCTTTTCATTTATTATAAATGTCAACATATTTAGGTAAAGCCATAGAATTTTCTACCTTGCCCTTCATAAAAACGTAGTTAATGAGAGTTCATTATATTTACAGTCTTTATTTTTGGATTTATGTATGCTTTCCATTTCAAGGAATTTCAATTGCCATCCTCTTTCCACATTGTCAGTTTGTCAATTTGATGTAATTTTATTTATATCGAACTTATATTATAAGATTGAATTGCTTTAACACAGCCTCTTTTCTGTTTTCTGTGTCCTGCGGTTTTCAATTTCATTTCATAATACAAAAAAAAAAGAATGTCTGTCCGACCGCATGTCAAAGTTAAGCTGCTTTTTGGTAAAAATAAAGGTAGCTCTATACATATTTCAGCCAGAGTGCTGCTGACAGTGAATGACAGTCACAAATGACTGTATCCACCTTGCCACCACAACATCCTGCTACCTTGCCACCTTGCCACATCAACAAGCAGGAGAAATGATGACACGCGAGTGACAGAAATCAATCCAATTTGTTGTTTCGAGGGCAGCTCAACACGGCCAAATAATTAAATTATCTTTCAATATGATAAACAGATATAATATTAAAGCATTTCCACGAATTAATGTGAATTGACCTTGAATGCTGTACAACAACCCTCATTCAAAATTCCACGAATCAACCTATATACCAGAACAGCAACAACAACAACGACAGCAATGACAACAACAACTTGACACTCTGTGTGCCTGGAATTTGCATATATGCATAATTTCATCATTTCTTCATTTGCTACATTGTGGCGCAGACAAACAACGTCGACAAATGCTTTGATGTCAAGTGCAAAGCAGCAACAGAAAAGCTAGAAAACAAGAGCAACAACAAGAAAAACCAACACAGTCTTAGAACAGGTAAACAACGTGAGAAAGTCACATACACTTCGAGTTTGGGATGGCTTTATAAAGATCTAAAAATTAATTCTACTTTTAAAATTTTAACTATAATCAACCAATTCTAGATAAAGATTATCTTTATTTTTAAAAGACTATTTTTAATTCTTATCATTTAAATTAATTTTTATAATTTCAAATAATTTAGTTTGTAAAAATCAGCCAATAACTCATATTTTTAAATGTTTTTAATTAAAAATTATAATCGTTACGGTTCCTGTAAAGATAGTTCTATTATACAATATGTAAAAATATAAGGGGTATTTCCCATGCTTATGTATAAAAAACATATTATAATGCTTTAAAATCGGTCTGTTTTTCTCTAATTTTCTATTCTCTAACTCTAATAAACAGTCAATAAATCAAATATCTAATCAACATAATGTCTTAACAAGGTATTTTAGTTTTATTTTAAATAAAAATAGTAATAATAATGGTATTCACAATTTATATAAGCATCTGTTTAAAAATTCACAATTGATAATTTCAACTAACAAAGATGCAACTTCAAAGCAATCCCTTTCCAAGCTCTAAAATTAATTTAAGAAAATCAACATTAAATTATAATTAATATTAATTAATATATAATAATATGCTTATTAAGTTTTAAGGAATTTTAGTATTTTATAATATTAAAACTAAATTATCAAATTTAGTTTGAAATAATACCATTGTTCTCTGATTGAGTAATTCTTAATATAATAATAAATAAATAATACATATATAATAAAAATGTTGTTTAGTATTAAATTAACTAGCACAATTATCATAGTACATATAAAAATAGTTTAAAATTCAAGCATACTGAGTAAAGTAAAATATATAAAATATTACCATCACATACCAAAAGCTTTTAGAAACCTGCTTTTAATGTTTTTAAATAATACACAAAAATCAGATCTATCGGCTAAAGAAAGCTAACAAAGATTTGGCTTCAGGGCTTTCAGCTATTTACGAGATTTTAAGCAGTATTTATTTACTCCTCGTATTTATAAACGATTGTAATGATTATCACAGATAAGGCTATAAATCGACTTATAAATATATCCCTTATAATTATATTGTCAAAAATTCAAACTGATTTCAAGATTGTTAGCTTCAAAAGGTATTTTAGTTTTTAATGAGCTTCTAAGTGGCCATGGAGGTAATTCCCACTGCTTAGATAAGCCAATTAAAGTCATATACTTATAAACGAATGTAATAATAATAACTATTATTTATCCACAGATAGCCATTAATATTTATAGCTTTACGAACACTTAAAGATTATGTGCAAAACTTTTTGAGCTAATAATTTGCAATTCTGTTTTTATTAGTAATCCATTGCTGCTTCACAACGTTGTTGTTGTTGTGGTTGTTGTTGTTGTTGCACTACGTTACAGTGTTTATGCGGCAAGCTGTGTGTATGTGTGAGTTAGTGTGTGTGTGTGTGTGTGTGATGCGCACACATTGGTTGGGCCTGGTTGTAGTAGGAAACGAATATGTTTAGGGTGTGGCTGAGAAGCTCGTCTGTCTGTCTGTCCGTCCGTCTGTGCACATTAACTAATATTATGGAATCAGTTCAACATATACATATGCAACTAACGACACATAACGATTATTAGCAGAGTGCCACTTGACTTTTCACTTGCCACACACACACACACAAATTCCGAACAGTTTTGCAGCTGCACAAATGTTTGGCTTTCACTCCACATACACATATACATATTATATTTATATTTATTTTATATATTTTTTTATATTTATATTTATTTATTGCCTACACTGTTGACTTTGTCTGTCACGCTTGAAAAGTCAATTTATGTGCTTCGTTTTAAACAATTTTAATGGAAATTTAATTCAAGTGTAAGGAAATGCCTCGCAAAAATTTCATAGCATACATTTCAGGGCCGCCGGGCAGGGTCTTAAGGCGTTTGTTTAGGCCTGGCAGCTGTGTGAAAGGTGCCTTATTTAGGGTGTCTAAGTGTAAATAAATATGTACTCTGGGCCCAGCATATTGTGCATAAAGCTTCAATTAAATTGTCAAATAAAAAAAAGGAAAAGCAATTGTCAAGCAATAAAACTGCCTTGTATTCTATTTTCTTTTTGGCTTAAACAATTTGAAAATACTTTAAACTCTAGTGCACACACACCCAGAAACCATGTAGTAACAATGGGAGCGGCTTTTAATTTTTCGCCAATTTGTTTGTTGTATTCCTTTATATATTTTTTTCTTCACTTGTCTCTTGCTGCTTTATTGTTATGTTGCACAAACACAGACACAGTTACAGTTTGAGACGCATATACACACACACGCACACACACAGAGAGAGTTACACTATCACAAATACACTACAAGTAGTAAGCACTTTAGTGTTTGCCTCTCAATGGCATTCCATTTCGAGCATACGAACAATCTTTTTCTGTTGGCCCCACAAATTTTCGCGACACGACACACAAACGCGACGTACGTTCCGTCAAAACTGAATACAATTTGCGTTGCGGCGTTGCCAAAAGCTTTTCCCCATATACACGAATCTCAAAAAAATATATAGATGATAAAGAAACCAACACGCAGAAAGAGAAAATTTTAGTAGAAGACACAGCAAAACCGATTGTATGCGATGCGATGCGAAGCTTTCGGCAAAAACGGCAAAACGGAGGCTGTGCCAGATTTTCCACACACACTCAAAACTCGAGACTCGGGTATCTTTTTTGACGTTTGCATAGTGAAAGTGAGACAGAACACGAATCGGACTCGCACTCGGCTTTTAGCTCGGCAAAAATGTGGACAACATGGCGCATGCGTTGAATCTGCTGCTGCTGCTTGTGCTTCTGGTTTTGACATTTCCGCGTGCGAGTGGTAACGCACGAAATCCACACACACACATTATTCACATTACTCATACGCAACGTTCGCCCTCAGAACTCGAACTTTGTTACTTGTTGAGGACCAGGCGGAAGTTGAGACAATATTAGCTTAAATATTCATAAATAAATATCATTTTTAATTATAATTCTTGTTTTTAGTAATCTTATTTTTTAAGCAATTCCTTGCTTAATATTAATGTATATTTTTTAAGTGCATTCAATGCCAATTTTGTGACTTGTTAAGGGCCAGGCGGAAGTTGAGACAATATTCACTTAAATAAACAAAAATAAATTTTAGTTTTTATTATTTTTATTTTAAATAATAAAGTATTAATTTTAATATATTTATTATCTACTAATTGTTTCCTTTATTTCACTGAGTGTATTCACTTAAATATATTTCAAAATTAATTTATTTTTTATTTATTTTTTTTAGTAAAATATTATTTTTATTATATTTTTTATCTACTAATTGTTTGCTTAATTTTATTGCATATTTTTAAGTGCATTCAATAGCATATCTACAGCTCTTCCTGAAGTTATCCGCCTTATCCTTAAACATCCTGTTGGGCACATTGGCAACTCGTCTCGTCTCAACTCGAGACACAATGTTGCTAGCAACACAGCAAATTTCCCCTATTTTCACCAGAAAAGCTGCGCATGGCATGTTGATAAACGTTGTTGTTGATTGTTGAACCGCATGCCATTTGTTTTGGCACGTGGTCAGCTACACACGCACAACAGCAACACACACTTACACGCACACACACTAATGCATAGCCGGCAACATGTTGCTGAGTTTGCGTGGGCGACACTCAAAATTGGCCACGTGTGAGAGCGCTTTTTATGTGTGTGAGCGTGTGTGTAATTGTGTGTGTGTAATTTTGCTTTGTTTTGCATATTAGCACCTACAACTGTATGTGCAACAATGTATGTACATATATATACAGTTAGTTAAGTAATTGTTTTGACCAGGTAATGCATGCTTGAAAATCAAAAATAAAATAATATGAATGAATGAAATATACTATTTATGGATGAGGTATAATCAGTTTCCATCATACCTCATCCATAAATAGGCCTTTTTTATAACTTTATCAGAACAATAAATTTAAATCCTTATTTTTGATTCATTTAAAAATTAAAAAAACCATAATTATATTTAAATTCTAATTTTAAAAATCCTATTATAATTCCTACTTAACATTTGTATACAAAAAATTAAAAATAAATAAGAACTCACACAACAAAAAATTTAAAATACATATTTATTAAAAGAAATTTTAATTTTCAATTTAAAAAAATTGCTAATTAAATTATTTATGAATTTAAATAAAATAGGTTAAAGAATAATAAAAAGTATCCATTGCACTCATATTTTTTTTAAATATTAAAAAATAACGAATACGTAAATATTATATGTACATTTAATTTTTGTCCAAACATTTGTTTGACCAACTGTATAAATATGTTTTTATGTGAATATAAGAAACATCACGCTTCATCTGACGCTGATTATGTTTATTATACTATATAGCTCTGACTGTGGTTTGTCCTGCCGGTGTCCTTTGTGGCAATTGTGAGCCTTGTGGCTCGTGGGCTTTGGTTTTTCTGATTGCAGCTGCTGCCACAAGCCACATGCTACATGTTGCATTGTCTTCATTTGTTGGCGCCTTTAAAAAAATGTCAACTTAAAGCACATCATAAATATAAACCACTTTTTTATTTTGCTCTACACAAAATTCAATTTGGCTAGGGTATACATTGACCTATGACCAATATAAAAATAACTGACAAACACACACACACATACACATAAATTCACACACTTACACACACACACAGCAACAGTGTGGACATTCTGGTTGAGCTCTATCAAACCAAAAAGCAGCTTAATAACATAATAGAATGAATTTTTGCAGAGAACTTTTGTTCTGCTTGTTGTGTTGTGAGTATACCCTGTAATTCTGAAGTGGGTCAAGTTGTGGTAGTAACGACTACAAGGCAGATATTATATATTATGCTATAACTGCTAAAATTAACTAAAAAATAATACAATTTCAAAAAAATGTTGTTGACTCAGCAATTAAATTGAATTGTCTACAGGGTATCTGGTAGTCAGGTCCGCCTTAATAGTAGTGTATTATTTTCCTTTGTTAGTGTTGTTGTAGTTTGTTTTGTTCTGGTTTCCTCGTTGGCGCGCACAGAAATCGAACGAAAAACATAAAGATCATGTGAGGACAACGCAGAGAAGGGATAAATAACGAAATTTATGCCAGGAATCGGGTACGGTTTGAGTTTAATTGAATAGATGGATGGTTGGATGGATGGATGGATGACAGGCCACACGGCTGAAAGGACAAACGGACGGACAAAGCTTTGCTTGCACATTGCCTTTCAGCCTGGCGTTGGTAAAAATAATAAATAAGTACTTATACACAAAGTGAAAGAGACTGGGATGTATGTGTTTGCGGAGGAGTATGTTACCCGAGGAAGACAATCTAAGTCAGTTGGCCCCAGGAGCCAACTCCCATTCCGATCAACAGACTTATTGTTTTCAAATGGCTTTTCTAAATGCGAAATATGCCTGGCATAGAGTATGCGAGATACCAGCGATGATTGAATTTCAACAAATATTTATCTAGGGCAAGCGAAAATTTAATAAAAGATATACAAATTATTAAAGTACTTGGAGTAAACAAAATGTTCGACTTTAAGGTAAAATAGCATTGAGTGCAAATAAGAGTTATGAATGCTAATTTCAACTATAAAAATCAATGAAAAGGAAATATGCTTTATTAAAATGGTATACACCAATATTTCTTTTTCCTTCGGAGCTATCAGCCAAAAACTTATATTTTATATTTTTAAAATATAGTTCAAATTTAATTTTTATTTTACTTTTTATTTAAAAAGTCAAAAATAATCATTAAACTTGAATGTTTAATTAAAAGTTGTGAAGTAACAATTATTTCTGATTTTTTCAATTAAAATAAAAAATAAGTTATTTTTTATTTTTATTTTAAAAGTTACAAATAAGAGGTATTCCTTAACTTTTGTTTTCAAAATCAAAAATAAAAGTTAAAGTAGCTTTAAAATATAAATTTGAAAATAATTGTTAATTTGAAATTTTTATTTTAAAACTCATAACAGTTACGGTCCCTGTAAAGTAGAAATATTCATCAGAGCTCGCAAATATTATTTATAAATGGTACTTAAAAATATGCATTCTGTTTTCTGCTGTCATTGCTCAGGCACAGTTTATTTTTTATTTTTTAGCAACATGTTTTCAATGAGCGTTTGATATCATTGAACCTTTAAACTGTTTTATTTAAAAGTTATTTAAAGTTGTTACTGCTCAGACAATTTCGAGTTATTGCTCAACACAAATACATAAAGAATAACACATTGTCTTTAAATTTCCAAACTCAAGCAACTATTGAAGTGAATGTCATTTGTATCCGCTTTGGAAGCTTTCAATGCTTCATTTTAGTGTCATTTATAGATTTAATTTCAGTTAAGCAAACTCACACATTCATGGACATGGACTCTCTGACATGGACAACTGAGAAACCCTATCACTTTTATCTGGTATTCAGCTTCTGGTTGCTCCTTCTGCTGTATACATGTAAACGGCAGTTGGATTTCTTTAGACGTAGTCAACAGATTGTCAATGTAAAGAAATTGCAGTACGAGATTCGCAAGAATCTGAAAATGGAACAACTAACATTCAATATGGTCAGAGATAGATTGCATTCAAATATGGTACAAACTGAAGCTGTAAAAAATTGCATTGAGCTGGAGGAATTACAGATGCTACAGTTGCAAATTAATGAACAATTAAAGAAATTAGATAATGTGCTGAAGTTCGATTCAAAATGATTTTGAAATCAGTGTGTAAAGTTGCTTCTCAATAAAAGTGAAATTTAAAGTTTCTTGTTTTACGTACATTATTTTTCAGAAAGAATTTGTTTAAATCACAACAATGCATAAGGAACATAAAAATGTGAATGTGAAATATATATATATTTTTAGATATATATTTTTTGAGTGTGTTAATGCTTCATAAAGCCACGCGACCAGTTCTTAACCATGGGCTTTGGTTTGTTTTGCTTCTCGATCTCATCCGCCTGCATTTGCTCGGATAGCTTGCGTTGATTCTCCCGAAACTGGGCAATGGGCTCGTCAAATTGATTGTAATACTGAAGAACCTCACGGACATCGTCCACATCGCTGCTGCCGAGCACGCTCAGAAATGAGATTAGATCGAATAATGTGGTATCGTCATCGTTGCCGGACCAGCGTGATATGGAGAACGTATTGCCCGGATGCATTTGCGTTGAGTTCTTGTCCCAGTCGACGACTACCACGCGCTTAAGATCACGATTGAGATTATCGAGATTCTTGACGTGGTGGCCGCCCACAAAGTGTGTTGAATCTCGCACCAAGCGATACATGATATAGCCATTTGGATCGAGCGCATCTAGCAATGGGAACACCGTCATCCCCTGCTCGGCCGTGTAAACAACAATTTCAAAATATTTCGAGCATTCGCGCAGGAAAACATCGACACCGGGACGTTTCTTAAAACGCCAACCCGTTTGATATGTCCAATCGGGATGGATTAACAGATCCTTAACCTCAAGTACCAGCGTATACGGTGGCTGTATATATGGCGCCTGGAGCGGATCAGGCAATAACTTCTGGCTCGAGGGCTCTTGTATGAACCTTTGGAAATGATTCAACGACTTGAAGGTTCGGGCCACATACTGTTGAATCGCTGGCAACGTACTGAAGTCATCGATAATCTCATTGCCCTGCTCATCGAGCGATGGCTTGCCAAAGAAGTAGATAGCCCAAAATGAAAGGAGTACGCCTCCAATGCCAAAAAAGGCGAATCCAATTTTCATACGCTTCCAGGCGCGCTCCATTTCCTTGAGTTCTTCCTCCTCCTCTCGCTTGCGACGATCTCGGCTCTCCTCATCATCCAGCTCCATGGATGTTTGCGGAAACAGTTTCGATAGGATCTGTGTTGAGGTTTTCTCACACGTCGAGTAGCGACGATTAACGAAATACACGCGATGTGGACGATCAAAATAACTGGTATAAATACTGCAATAGGGTATATTAGACGACGACGACGAAGATGATGATGTTGATGTTGATGTTGATTTGTCTTTGCATGTCTGCCTTTTTATGCCCGCCTGGGTTTTTAGCATGACTGTATTGATCATGGTGTGCCATAAGCCAGATGTTAGAGTCCGGGATGTGTTTATTAACTTGCGGCTGAAGCGTGAGCCTCCGTATAGTATACGCCCTATTGCAATTGGAGTCATTTGCAAAAATGGCAACGTTTGTCTGCAGTTTTCAAATAAAATAGAGTATATATTTTCGATTTTCCAATTTACGAAATGGTCACTAATAAATTTGACATTTTTGTATAAATCAACCGAGGGTATTTTTACCTTTTTTTTTGCTTTCCTAAAATCACAAATTTAATGGCAGTTGAGCAAAAGATTGCTACAATTTCGTTTGTTTTGTGATTTCAATAATATAAACAAATAACGGCCATTTCAAAATTGGGCGCGCTTTTAAAGCTGCCAGACTGCAACGAAAAAACCTGCGCTGCCACTTTTCCAAGTTGCTTAAGTGCTGCCGTATCGTTAAAAACAAGTAACAGCAGTTGAATGGCAAATCGAAAAGAAGCAGAACGTATACATTTTTTTGCCGAAATTAGCCAAGGCTGCCACCTGTTTTTTTTTAACCGTCAGGCAACTTCTTTTTGCAAAAGCAAAGCGAGCGAGCGAGAAGAAAACATTTGAGAAGAAAAAAGAAAACAAAGCACACATAACTTTGCAAATTTTCTTTAAAATCAGCAGCTTTAAGAGAAGATAATCAATTTGAATTGTAAACTTTTAAGCTGAGAGCAACAAAAATATTGTAAAACTACAAACGATAATAATTTCCACTCGATTGGACTGGCGAAAAATACAAAGAGACTGGACGGAAAGTTGTGGAAGACCCAAAACAATTATTAAAAGTTGTTTTTTTTTTTGTTGCTGTTTCGTTTTTTGCCGCTCTGCATAGAGAGTAAATTATGTCGCCACCTCGACACAGTGGATTTGGTGGCGGTGGTGGAGGCGGCGGCAGCAGCGTTGGTGGTGGTGCGTATAAACAAAGCTTGCAAAAAATATACATTGTCAACATTTTCTTATTGGACTAATTGTGAAATCCAACAGGGCGTTCTGGCTTTGTCGGCTTCGGCGGCTTTGGAGGCGGCAGCGGTGGAGGAGGTGGAGGTGAATAAAAAATAATAATAATAGATGTACAACAAGAGAGTAGAGTAGAGTCTATGTGTATCATTGTGGACAGTTTGTTTTTAAAGCAGCTATATTTATTTATTTACTTATATATTTATTAATTTATTTTTATAATACCAGCTAAGAGCAGTTGACCAAAAACAAATATTTGTTTATTTATATATTAATTCAATTATGTATTTATATATTAATTAATTTATTTATTTATCTATTTAGTTATTTATTTTTTTAATACTATCTAAGAGCAGTTGACCAAAAGTACTTTTAAAAATTAAAAAAAAAAAATCCAAGTTTTTCATGATTTATTTTATACATTCATTTATGAATTTTTCATTTATAATATTTTGCATTAGCTGTAGCATGTTTTAGCCAAATTGTTTTAAGACAACATCAACAAATTTACAATCTTGAGGTTTCTCCATTAGATATATCATGTTTTGTTCTGAATCTTTACTTACTTAATTAATTTTATAAATTTATTTTTATGATATTTTGCATTAACTACAACAAATTAAGGCCAAATTTTGTCGGGATTTTTAAGACAAAAACATCAAATTTACGATCTGAGATTGATTGAGGTTTTCCAAAAAAATAAATTGGTTTTCAAGTTTTATTTTAGGATAGTTTATAACTTCAGAAACGTATTTCAATACCCTCTACAATATGAATATGAAATTCGATAACTTCAATAAATATTTTAGTGCGTTCAGGACGCGTCGAAAGTCGTCAGCGTCGCACTGGAGGCCTAAATCGCGGAGCTGGCGCTGTGAACGATGACTTTGGCAGTAAGTAAACTAATACAAATTTAAAAGATATGAATCTTAACTGATATATGTTATTGATTAAGGCTTGCACAATGTGAACTGGTCGGATATGCGACTGCAGCCATTTCAGAAGAACTTTTACCAGGAGCATCCCAAGACTAGCAGTCGTTCGCCACAGGAGGTGGAACGCTATCGTGCCGAGCATCAGATCACCGTACGTGGCCTAGCACCGAATCCCATACAGTATTTCGATGAGGCCTGTTTTCCGGACTATTGCATGAATGAGATCCAACGTCAGCGTTATACGGAACCAACGCCCATTCAATCCCAGTCCTGGCCAATTGTTATGGCGGGCAATAATCTGGTGGGCATTGCCAAAACGGGATCGGGCAAGACTCTGGCCTTCATACTGCCCGCCATTGTGCACATCAATGGTCAGGAGCCTCTGAAACGTGGTGATGGACCCATTGCTCTGGTCCTTGCACCCACACGTGAACTGGCCCAACAAATCCAATCGGTGGCCATCGATTTTGGCTCGAATGCCTATGTGAGGAACACATGTATCTTTGGCGGTGCACCGCGCTCCAAGCAGGCCAACGATTTGGAGCGTGGTGTTGAGATTGTGATTGCCACGCCTGGCAGATTGCTGGATTTTCTACAGGGCGGCGTTACGAATCTAAGACGCTGCACCTACCTGGTACTGGACGAAGCCGATCGCATGCTGGACATGGGCTTTGAGCCGCAGATACGTAAAATACTTGGCCAAATTCGACCCGATCGCCAGATACTCATGTGGAGCGCTACTTGGCCAAAGGACGTGCGTCAACTGGCTGAAGATTTTCTTGGCAATTACATACAGGTGACTTTTAATTTGCTGGCTTCTTACAAAACATATTCTAAAACTCGTATCTTTCTAACGATTAGATCAACATTGGCTCCTTGGAACTGTCGGCCAACCACAATATACGACAATATGTGGAGGTTTGCTCGGAGCACGAGAAGGGTGCCAAACTGAAGGATCTGCTGTCACACATATACGATCAGGCGAGTGCGCCGGGCAAAATCATCATATTTGTGGCGACCAAAAAGAAGGTGGACGAATTGGCGCGTTTCATCAACGCCTTTGGCGTTGGCGTCGGCTCCATTCATGGCGACAAATCCCAAATGGATCGCGATCATGTCTTGAACGATTTTCGCAGCGGACGCGCAAATATTTTGGTGGCCACGGATGTGGCAGCTCGTGGTCTGGACGTGGATGGCATCAAATATGTGATTAATTTTGATTTTCCACAATCATCGGAGGATTATATACATCGCATTGGACGCACGGGACGCAAGCATACGACGGGCACGTCATATGCATTCTTCACACGCAAAAATGCCAAATGCGCGCGGGCTTTGATTGAGATTCTGCGCGAAGCCAATCAGAATGTCAATCCCGAGTTGGAGCATATAGCACGTGAATCCGGCGGGAGCTATAACAGCGGAGGACGCAGTCGTGGAGGCAGAGGAGGTGGAGGTGGTCGCGGTGGAGGAGGAGGAGGTGGTCGAGGTGGTGGTGGAGGCGGAGGTGGTTACCATAGCATGAATGGTGGCAGTGGATCCTCCGGCAGATACAATACATTCAATAATCTTTCCACAGATGGTCACTCATCATCGTCGTTCATGAATGCCCGAAGAGGAGCTGAGCCGCGACCTCCGATGAACAGAGGATTCGGCGGAGGAGGTTCCTACGGTGGCAATAATCCAGTCTCGAATAGAATTTATTAATTAGTTGAATACTTATTATTATTTTTGCATTCAACATTTTTAATTTACAACTCATTGTCATATTGCCCATTTCATATTTATTGTGACTGCAGTTGAATGCAGTTGGAAATCTTTAAATGATATTAATGAAAAATAAAATTAACAAATTTTATAAAGGTCCAAAATGAAGTTACTGAATAAGAACAAACAAAAAATAACTGTTGTTTTAAACTGTTTATAAAAAATAGAATTATATTTGTATATTTATTATTGATACTTGTTCGAACTGAATAGTTTTGTTTTTCAAATTATTGCTACAAAATGTTATTGTGCTGTTACTAACTAATTTGATTTACATCGATTGACGATTGATCGACGACCGTCTTAAGCCTGAGGCGATGTACGGCGAGTGCCTGTAAAATATTTGATTGTGTTATTCGAAAAGCATTTGATTTTACATATAAACCTTGATTGATCTTACCTTTCTCCTTGTGCTTGCGCTCTTTGGTGGAGCGTGCACCGCCTGAGCCGCCTGCACCACCAGATTTGCACTTCTTGTCCATACGGCGCACCGGATTACAGGTCGATTGTGGACTACCGTCATCGGCTGGCTTCAGTTTGTCCTCACGTGTTATCAGTCCATTAACGCATTCCGACCAGGGTCCTTTTTCATAGCGACAGGCTAAAGAGATAGGCAAGCAAAATGGTGATAATTGATCAATATCAATTGTATAAGAAAGAAATGGTTGCAAGTCTCTAAAATTTTAAAAAGGCTTAAAAAGTTTTTAGACATTTCTGAACTCAAGTTTTATTTTATTTTTCAAATATACTCATTTTCATTCTTATATTTTCAGTCAACACAATTTAATTGATTATTTTACTATTTATTTTTACTTAAATATTTTAAAAATAATATCATTGGAAAAATATGGAATGTAATATAATTTTTTTGGGAATCCAACTTTTGTTTTTCAACGAAAGCAATTACGTTAAAAGTATACAATATTATTATAAATGTTAAAGATATTTTAAGGACTGTATATTTATAGAATATATTGAAGAGGGTTAAACTGAAAGTAATTAATTGATAACGGATCAATGTTATTCAAAAATGTTAAGGTTAATGTTAATGTTAATGTGAATGCAATGTAGGCAATTCGTTGAATAGAAAATAAATCAGGGATCTCAAATTAGAGTAATTTATTAGTTAGTTTTGGAACAGGATACATTTTAATTTCAAATTTTTTAATTATTTTAAGCTTTTATTTTGCAATTTTTATAATAAAAGTTTGAAAATAAAACTTATTTTTCATAGTTACACCTTAACTCTTATTTACAATTTTTAAATTACAAAAAAATCATTTTTCAATTTTTATTATAAAAATTAAAGACTAGCTCTTATTTAATTTTCATAATAAAATTTATAATTGTTATGATCCCTGGAATAAATAACTGATGAGAGTTAAGAAATGTTAAAAATGCTAACATTCTGTTAACAGCTCCACAACTAATTTGTTGGCTGTTGCTTAAATTGTAGCAAATTTGGATAGTAGTTTGAGCTCAAGTTGAACTTACGCTTCTTACACGCCTTCTGCATGGTGCGAGTGGGCAGACAGTTGGATTCGCCCTTCTTCAGGGACAGAGTTCGGGTGCGCATGTTGGTCTTCGTATCACACTCCGTCCACGAGCTCTTCGAATAACGACAGGTTGGAGCTGCAAACGAGATACACATACATAAATGTGGTTATAATATCTTATTCAAAATAAATGGTAGCTAAAGCTGAATGAAGGCTGCCAGTAGAAAACCCTTTTTTGGAAAATGTAAGAAAATTGTTTTAGCTATTTGTTGGATATGTGCTTGATGTCCTACATCTCATTGTCTGACCATTTTCTTTTGCATAATGCCCAATTTCGCAATATATCCACAATCCTGACCGACAGCCTGTGTGCCCACAAAGATGCCTAATTTAGTATGCGACCGCACTGTGCATGTGTGTGTGCAAGTGTGTGTGTGTGTGTGTGTGTTAATGTAAAACCTCTGTTAAGTTAGTCGTTTGTATGCGTCACTTGCCTTGTGCGCCAACTACCTTTTGAGGATTTGTAGCCGGAAATAATAAGGACCATTCAACGTATTCAACATATACTAAGAATCTACACACACACACACACACACACATGTGCCTTGTATCCTTCTATATCCTGTCACTCTGTCTATCTCTTTTTCCGTCTTAACAACTATACTTGTGTATTTTATATTAAAAGCATGAATTTAAATGCCAAAGCTGTTTAGATATTTGAGCCAATTTTGGGTTGGATACTCGTATGCTTCTTGTTGCCTTTTTCTCAGCTATTCAGTCTGGGTGTTTGCCTCAATTATATCTTATAAATCTTCATTCCGTAGTTGTTTATTAGCCCATTTTGACTTATGATTCAGTTATATTAACTTAATGGCAGTGCGTGGCAAATTCCTTCAGATAATATTTATTTTTGTGACCATATGCGCACATATTAGTGCTATAAAAATGCATAAAAAATAGACATCTCGATTTTCGCGGAAGCGAGGAGCTGAAAACTTCAGATTTAACATTTTTAAATTTTAGAAAAATAAATATTTTGAGCAAAAAATTTGAATGTAGAATGAATTTTTATGCCCATGCATTATTTAAATCAGCGGTGGGCACGAAATCTGAATTCGGAAGCACTACAACAAAAACAACAGCAACCCTATTAGAGTCTACTTACTTACACGGCGCCGAATAGGCAAAAATAGAGTTGGGAGCAGGCGCTAGCTCCCGGAGCCAATGCGTGCCCACCTCTGTCCTAAATTATAAAATATCATTTCGATTGGTAATCGGATCAGTTTTGGCAAAGTTACGAAAGTTTGAAGTTGGTCTGATATTAACTTAACAAACTTTACATGTCAAATCTTTTGATCTTATGTATAAAAAATAGATACGTCTCAGAATCAAATTTAAAGTCTGATTTTATATTTCAAAATTTAAATGTGAAGAACGAAATTAGATTTGGCAAAGTAAGTATGAAAGTTTGAAGTTGGATCTTAAACTTGATTATAAGCCTAAAAATTTTACAACTCAAAATTTCGCGTGTATTTTGTATCTACAATTACGAATTATTTTAAATTTGTTTTTTCTTTGGGTAATTTAAAGTTGCTTATATTTCCAATTAATTAATAACGTATTATATTACTTAATTTTATTTTAATTTTTATAAATTCACTTGGTCAACTATATTTATTTGACACTAAATAAATTAAATTAATAAATAAACTCTATATATTGGTATTATTTGGAGATACTTATGTCGAGAACTCGACTAATTTTTGGGTCTAGAAAATGTATCTTATAGGTTGACATGCACTTACCCTTCTCGGATGCCTTTTTGGCGCCTGATCTCTTGCCCGTGCGATGCTGATGCTCCTGTTGCGGATGCTTTGAGAGTTGTCGCTGCTGTTTGCCATTGTTGCCATTGTTGTGGTGACCCTGTTGCTGACCCTGTTCCTCTCCATTGAGTACAGCGGATTTCTTGAAGCCATTTCTGCGACCAGAGTGTTGCATCTGATTCTGATTCTGTGCTTTATTTGATTTCTTATTATTGTTCTTCACACGCTTGTTGCCACCGCCGCCCACTGAAGTTGGCGTGGATTGGGCGGACTGGGCGGATGGGGCAGCTGCCACCGTGGGCAACTCCTCGGGCAGTGCCTGGCGCGCTGGACGGACATGGACATCGCCCGAGCGGGTCTCCATTACCAAGTGGGCACCATGGGCGATGTCGGCCATGGCAATGGCGTGCTTTTTACCACTGCCATGATGACCATGGCCATAAATCAACGCTGGCATCAGCGCCAATGCGACCAGCACCAAATGCAGCATCGCGTTTGTTATTAAGAGATTCATTTCAACTCCTCCTGCTTCTGCTCCTGCCCAGAAATCGCCACGTAAATCTGAAATTTAAATGACAATGGAGATAATGAGTCGACGGTCGGTAGTAACTGAACCAGCTCACTTTGTTACCTAACACTTGAACACGGCCAACGCATTGGCTTTAAAGTGTCTCTCAAATGGAATTTGAAGTCACTACAAAATTTGTCTGTCAACAATTTTAAGTGAATCTAAAATCTCTGTCTCTGTCTGTGTCTCTGTCTCTGTCTCTCCAACTGATGATGTTTAGACTTACATTAGAGCACGATTTACTTTGTCAAAGCTACGGTCAAGTTTGTCTAGCAAATATTGTTTAAAAGCAACAATTTTCAGATTAAAGTAAACATTTTATATGCAGGCCATGCTAAAGGTCTAGAGGAGCATGTTCTATTGGTAGATACCCTGTAATTTTGGCAAATTCAGCGTAAGAAATAATATTTAAAAACAATAATAAATTTTAAATAAAAGTAATCAATTAATAATCAAGCAGCACTGCCTTCAGAAGAGCATGCTCAGCTGATAGATACCCTTTAAATTGACAATTTTGTGGGAAAATATGTTTTCTGTACAAATATAATAAATATTTTTAATACATATAAATAATGATAAATTGTAGTAGAGCGTACCTAACTGATAAATACCCTGTAAGTCTGAGCTTCATTCGAACATTTTGTTCAGCAAATATTGTTCGAAGCAACAGTTTGTATATTTAAGTAAATTAATTTTATACACTCATTCAAAAATGAAATAATACCATGCATGACTACAGATACCCTGTATCGTTGAGCTAGTTTCTTAATGAAATATAGCTTATAAAAAGCAATGAGGCCTTACATTTATTATGTACACATTAATTAGATGTACAAACTAATGGAAACTAACTGATAGATACCCTGTAATTTTTTTTAGGTACGCTGTATAGAGTGGCCAACAAGAAGATACCCTCTTATTTTTATAATCCATGAGAAAGTTTGCTAAGTACTACTAAATACATTTTGTATATATTTTAAAAGTCAATGCTCGACTGGTAGACACCCTACCTATTTACAACAAGCAGCATATTAAAGCTATACATATTTGACTTAAATAAACAACCTTAGATCGGACAGTAGTAAGCCTGGTAGATACTGAACTGGTAGATACCCTGTAAACTTCGCCGTTTACTGAAATTAATAATAAGATCTTTATGAAAATTTCTTATAGTTAAATTTTCTATGTTTTAGGGTTAATTAAAGTAATTGTTCACAGTTCTGGCAATCCATAAATATCAGAAAGTTATGCCAAGTTGCCAACGTCGGCATACAATTTGGACTAATTGCTTTGCTTTATTTCCAACTTTTTGTTAAATTAAAAGTCAACCGAGCAGCTACTTGAAATTGGCAACAACAACAGCAAAGTTTTTAAGCCTGGCCATTTAGATAGCAAGTTTACTACCGCAGCTGATGTTGCTGTTGGTGTTTTATTTTGTTGACCAGTGTAATATAGAGTGAAACGTGTTGTAATGCCTTCGAAATGAAAATTGTAAAATCTAATTGTATCAAATTGTTTCTGTCTCTGCTCAACTGCATTTTCCACAACTACTTCAAATCATTATTCTTGCTTCTATTTTCATCTCTCTTTCTTCCTAGCTCTTTCTTTTACTCTCTTTCTCTGTCTCTCTTTCCAGCTGGTTGACTATTGCAATTTCTTGCATTTAATTGTCATGAGTTGCTTCCGGCTGAGTCTTGGAACTCCTGCAGCATTGGGCGTTGTTGGGTTCCCAGCTGCTCCTTTTCTTCCACTTCTTCTTCTTCTCCACCCCCCTCCCTGCTCATCACAATTCCTCCCCCCTGGGTCGTTGTCCATTATGGCTGATACGTGTTGGCAGCTGGCACTTTTGTTAGTTATGCAATTTGAAGTTTGTTCAGTAAATTGCTGGATTTGTAAATAGTTGTGATCAAGTCGGCAAATTGGTTTGCAACTAAACCAAATCAAAGCAGAAAGCAGTAAAAAAAACAGCACTTGACATACTTAAGTTTATGTTTCTCCCTTAAACTTTCAATTAATTCTTTGCAGCATCGAGTCGTAAATTTAGTCTGAACTCTATCCGGAAATATGCCAGGCCATGACATTATATCATTGCGTTACAGTTTTGCAAAATGCACTTCATTTCGAGTGCCTGCGACACTGATACGAGTACACTGAAGAAAACGGGGACTTCGGGATAAAATTCAAATCCGAACGCTGTCTTAAGTTTGCTAACTTTGTATTTTCTTTAAACAATTATGTGACTTAACATAAACAATCCGTCTAAGCACCTTAATAAAGCTTCTCTTTTTATTCAACTCCAATAAATCTCTGATCTCACTGGGCTGGGATAATCATATTCTGTGATAACTTCTCCCCCAGAGATCTTCCTTGAGTTTTCTAACTGAAGTATTTTTATTGATCCGATTGGGTTTTTCGGGAATTTTCCCAAACAACTTGCAACAAATGTTGAATCAGGTAAAATTTTTAGGCATGAAATTCTTGCATATCCCAGACTTAACTTGACTTTTTCTTATCTTAAGTCAATAACATTCAATTTATGTTAATTTAATTTTTTATTTTATAATTTAAGTCCCAGCTTAATTGTCAGAATTAATTTACTTTTAACCTGCAGCTAAATATATTTAAAAAAAAATAAACAAAAAATTTATATCAATTTCAAATGGAAATATTTTGATTATCCAGGCTCTATAGTATAAGAATTTTCTACAGTGAAATCAAATGTTTTAGAATTTTTTGTGACTATTTTAATGCTGACTTGTTGCCATTTTAACATTTAAACATTGTTTGAATTTTACAATAATATTCTTAAAAATACATGCTTAAATCAAGAATTTTAAATTGGATATTAGAATGAATTTGTTTTTTCTGTGTATATGCCGTGCCCCTAAAAAAGGCACACTTGCAACACAGCGGCGACCCTTTGTCTGCCACACACTTTAATTGCAGGCAAAATTCGTGAGTGTGTGTGTGTGAGTGTGTTTGTGTGTGTGTGTTGCAATGGCAATGCATGTGGCAGGATACGTTGAACAACGTGCGGCGCATAAATTTGTCATTGCCATTGTGTGGCATTTGGCAGGCAGGCAGAAAGAGAGGCAGACAGACAGACAGAAAGAGACAGAGAGAGTCGTCAAGGGGGCGTGGGGCAGCTAGTTTAAGAATAGGCGTGGCAGGTTGTTTGGACAACAACTACTTTTATTGTTTGATTGCTTTTCGCATGGCTTTTTGTTTGATGCAGCAGATAACTTGGCCCAGAGAACCAGGCCTATGAATTGTCCGTGTGTGTGTGTGTATGCGACACCTCTAGACCAGATCCAATTGCTTTGACTTGTCTGTGTGTTTGCTGGCACTGGCAGCAACACTCACATTTAATTGGTTTTTGCATTGCCATGGGCTATTGTCTCTGCTAATTCACGTGCAGAGACAAGTCGTCTGTCTGTCTGCTCCCCATGTATTCCTATTCCTGTTCCTGTTTGTGACGTATCGTTATCTGGGTTACGACAACAACAGCAACACTTAAAAGAGTGCTCAGTATTTCAGTTCAAGCCATAGTATTCACTTCTATATAAACAAACAAAACACAGCAAAACAAAACAAACATCCAGTTCAAGTCAAGTTTTGTGCGTATATTTGCACTTTTGCCTTTATGACTTTTTGAATACAATTCCACGAAATCAAATTTTATTTACAAAGAATTAAATTTGCATTTATTAAAATATATTTTCTAAGAACTCTGAGTCTGAGAATTTTAATCAATTTCGTACGAAAAACTTTGATATGCATAGCTTGAAGAATTAGTGAAGCAAACTAATAAACAAAAGCAGCTTCAAAAGCAATTTAGCTATTTGTGTTGAAATTTTTAAGGACTTTTTGGGGCAGCAAGCTGAGAAAATGCCGCAACAGCAGCATAAATGAAGTACAATGTGAAACAGCCACAAAAAAAACAACAACAACAAGACGAGGAGAAATAAAGGCAAAAACTTACTTAAAACAAACTAAGCAACTAAACTAAAAAAAAAAACCAACAAGAGCCAAGGCACAAGAGCCACAAAACATTTCAACAATATGTAGTACGAGTACTTGCAACAAGCCAGCAAAAACAACAACAAGAACAACGTCAAGCAAACTCCAAAACAAGCCCAAAACTAGCAGCAGCCATTTCACCTTTAAGTGGAAAACTTTTGCTTAGACCCCAAAAAAAGTAAAAACAGCAAAAGAGAAACAAAAAGAAAAAATAAAATAGAAGCCGAAAAACAACGCCAAAAATAAAGGCAAGAGAATCCCCCAAAGCGGCGGCTACCTGAAAGATGAGAAGAGTTTTTAATAAACAAGCTTAAAGTTCTCAAAATGTTAAGCATCATCTTGTTGATGTTGAACTAGCCAAATATTTATAGCCATGGCACAAAGTGTTTTATACCCAACCTTTGGGTCATTTAGGTCGTTTTGAACTAAGCGAAATTCCTAGTTATCTAATGAGAGATTAACAGCAACTTAAAGTGTCAATAATAAGTTTTAAAAATTGATTAAAATAAAAGCATTAACATGTAAAGCTTAATTAAGTTTACAAAAATATTATTCAAATACCTTGTAGCTAAAAGAGTTAATGGGGTTTGATATATTGAAATAAAAGTAAATTAACAAATTTAGAAAACATTTGATTTGCAGTTAATGTTTATAAATTTTTAATCAATTTAATTAATTTATTTTCGTATTATATAATTTATAGGCTTCATTTTGCAAATTGATACTATTGTTAGAGCTAGAGATAGTATTTAAATGTATTAAATAATATTAACAAATACTTTAGTATTTTTTTTTTCATTTATTACTTATTTTTATTTATCATTAGATTCTATTATCGATATTAGAAGAGCGTATTCTAATATTTTGGGCTTTTACGGGTTATCTCTGCGTCGAGCGTGCCCCATTTCAACTGCCACTCATTCAACTGTCCAGTTTGTGTTACAAAAAAAACTGTTGCATACTAACAGGCGCTTGTCAGTTCCTCCCTTGGGCCCCTTGTAAAAACGTTGAGCCCAGCTTAAATCCTGACGGCTGTCCCATGAAATGTTAAATGAAATTAATGCTTGATACGCAATTTCAATTAAAATGCCCAGCACACAAAAACAACTTTTGCATATACACATGTATGTACACACAATAAATAAAGTCAGTGAAAACCACCAAAACCACCCATTGAAACACCCATTGAACCATCACAACTGATGTTAATTGTATTTGTAAGTTGGCTGCAGTTCCGTCATTCAATCCAATTAAATGTTTGTCGAGATACTCAAAAAAACTCAATTAGCTGCTCGAAATGCAATAGTAAAATTTAAATAAATTTTAAACTCACTCTGCCGTGTGTTTAACTTTAAATATTAATGCTGATAATATCACGTAGCATTAGCTAATTACTATATATACAAAATATAGATCGAAAGCCAATTGTGTTGGCTTTCAGCATTTTATCAGCATGTCTGCGCATCAATGCTGGCTAATGAATACAATTTGGAAATACAATTCTATAAAAATTTCAATTGTACCGCGTTGAACGTTAAATGCATATTTAAATCAACAAAACATTAAAAACAACAACAACAACAAATAAAACACACATAAAAGCCACGCCATGTGTGCGCATTAATTTGGACAGTTCCAAACAAAAATTGAGACCATTTCAAAAAAAAAAAAACACAGAAGCCAAATAAAAAATGTTTATGCAACAGTTGAAATACCCTAGCGGAAATGTATATTAAATTTATGAACTTATAATTTTCGCTTAAAGAGCAGCTTAATAAATTATATACATAGTTAAAGAACTGTCATTAAAAGTTTTTTTTTATCAGTTAATTTTAGTCGTTTTCTTAGATAATTTAGACAACTTATAAAAATAAAAAACTTTTTTATATAATTTTTATTTTTATTTTATTTAAAAAACAAAAAAAATCCATTTTAAATGTCTTTATTTTGTAGTTTAGCATTTTAAATATTTAATTTTCTTTTTTTATCCTTTCAGTTTATATATAAATGCATATATAATTTCAAAATAATTTAATATCATGTTAAGTTTCCAATTTTACTATAAGCTTTAATCGTAATTTTGGTCAACTGCACTTAGTTGACATTCAATAAATAAATAAATAAATAAATAATTCATTGATTTTATCTTTATAAATTAATTTCAAACATTTTTTTAGATAATTTACACAACTAAATATTTATTTTTATCAATTCAATCCAACGTTTTCTTAGATAATTTAGTCAACGAAAATTTTTTTTAAATTCTCAAATAAATCGTAAATCTGATAGATACATTAAAGTTACTGAAATAATTCTTAAATGTTATTTTTCATATATTTATTCCCTTTAAGAGTTACAGACACTGATTAGTTCACTTAGACAGTCTGTATCCATATCATACACAATAAATTCCACTTGTTTATGCCCCTCAATTCGTGACACAATTATAATACCCTCTGCAAGAGTGTATCAGAGCCCTCGG
The DNA here is from genome assembly GCA_037043405.1 of Drosophila subquinaria. Classification (NCBI taxonomy): domain Eukaryota; kingdom Metazoa; phylum Arthropoda; class Insecta; order Diptera; family Drosophilidae; genus Drosophila; species Drosophila subquinaria. The sequence goes on along the minus strand of JBAMBL010003089.1, from coordinate 1,464,987 downwards.
GAAACGTTTTAAATCCGAGAAATCATGCAGCATCTGACATTTTAATGCCGCACGTTGCACATCTGGCGAGCATGTGAAACTGAAGCTGACGCTGCCACATCGAATCATTTCAGAGGCAATAATTGAGATAATTTATGGGCAAGTTGACTGCTGTAAAATTGCTCTGGACTGTGAAGACTGTAGAGCATGAATACGAGTTCTTATTCGTAACTCCCGCTCAAAGAAATGCAAGTGTTGAAATGCAGTCGTAACGGCAATTCCATTGAATAAATTATTCAAAAGCAATGCAGTAAATGCATTTTTTTTTGTCAAGTTTCTGAGACATGTGTGAATGCAATTGAGATCTGGGTCTGGGTCTGTGCCTGTGTCTGAGTGTAAAAACGGATATATCATTCAATTGCAATTGGTTTGCTTTGCTTCACTATAGTAATTGACGCTTGAACAAGGTTCAAGGCAAAAGAGTAGCACCAAAATGAAAGCATCAAAAACAATAACAGCTTATAATACAATAAATAATTGAGTGAACATGGGGAATACAAAACTTCAGCTCCCAACTCCCCAATGCCCAATGCCCAAGCTACCAGCTTCCAGCTCCCAGTTGGAGGACTGGAGCATTGCACCTGGTCGAGGCACAACATCACGTATTTGTCCCTGGACAGCATCACGTAGAAGCTTTGCTTGCACAAATTGTGCTAAAATATTTTTATTTGTTTGCTGTGATTCCGAAAATGGAACTCAGCCAGAAACCGAGCTGCAAACTACTCGTACCAGCATTTGACTATTTGACCTATTCGGTGTGAGATTGCATAGAACAAGGAAAATGGCAAAATGGCAAAATTGAATATGGTATATGGAATATGGAATACAAAATACCGAATATTGAGTTATTTATGGCTTTTATCATTCAGGTGTGAATCAAATGTAACACGTTGCACATCAGATAAAATTTAAAACAAGTGAGTAGGCAACAATGGAGTGTAGTCGACTAGCAGATATCCCAAAATCATATAAAATGTAATTAAAATTTGAATATATTACATTATGAATTTATAAGGCGATTTTTATGAAATTTTCAGAAGAATTGAAGTATAAAATCTAAAAATAACTACAAAAATGTTATTATCAGTATAACCGTCTTAAAGTTGACCTGCTCATTTTATTTTGGGCAAAAAATTGCAATAAAAAACTATCCGGGGTGCCACAGAAATGCTTCGCTTGAATTTCACTTAAATTTCATACAAATTTCATACAAATTTCATACAAATTTCATACAAATTTAAGTGAAATTTAAGCGAAAGCGATTTCTGTGGCACCCCTGTATAGATAAATTTGATGCCTCTTACAGTTCTTTCTTGAACTCAACTTTTACTAGAATAAATATTAATTTAAAGTGTCAGATATGTTTCTCTTACCAGCCATTCATACCCTCTACACTCTCTTTGCCACATATCTACAGGGTATATAAGAAGACACAAAAATAACTTGCATTGCTGTGCTGAAAATGAAAATAAGTGAATTTTGTATTTTTTTTTTGGTGCGAAGATATGACACTTTAATTTAACAAGCAATTTCAAAAGGAATTTGCAGAATATAAAGAAATTGTATTTATTTTGCGGTTGAGTTTCTTCTGAGATGTTTTTTTGTTGCCTTGAAGTTCGATAACCCCCAACCAGAAGCCGAGAGTTAATTTTCGAGTTCAATTGATGGAAGATTGAATTACTTGTTATTTATTTTTATTTGTGACTTATTTTGCTAACAAGCAGGCGATTGAAAATTTGTTTTACTTTTGCATTTTAAATATTTATTTACCTTTAGCTAGCTGATTGATTGATTTTTCCGCCTTTCCTCAAGCTCCCATTCAACATCCTTTCAGGTTTCCAATTTATTTATTTTTTTTTACTTTTTTCTCGCGCATATTGAACAACCCCATCAACTTATTTACGCTCTGTGATTTCTGTGTACAGTTGTGTTGGGTTCAGTAAACACGACTTGCCACAAAGAAAACAATTGTGAATCCCCTTTGACAACAAAAAAAAGTGTTCTCTTAAATACCTTAAATTATTATAAGGTAAAGACAAGTTGTGGACTTTTCACTTGTCATGTCTAGAAATATAAATATGAAACCAGCCTATGCATATTTTGTTGGCCCAGAAACTGTTGTTGGCTTGAGGCGTCTCTCCCTTTTATAGCTAACCAAGTTTTGTAGTGCCATTGTTTACTTGGCCGTCTTTTTTTTTGCTTTTGGGCAAAACTATTTGTGGTCACAGAACAATTGAAAATGCACAAAGGAACGCTTGTGTTTTGGCAATATCCTGGCTATGCACATTCTTCACACACATAAGTATTGTGTGTGTGTGCCTTTTAGCCAGCTAGGTTCTGACCCACTCATATTACCAATTGGCTGTTTTTATTGTACTTTTAGCTAGCACAACAAAACACATAATATTCCTATACACATATAAAAATATGATATATGTGTGCTCAAATTATATCCAGCAAAATACAAAGCAACACTTAAGCTTACCGGATATTAAATTCAGCTAAAGATTTAAAGATTCCGCGTGAATTCACGTTGACTAAAATGGTATATAAAATCTAAATGGGCTTGGGGTTTTTAGGTACATCAAATGCATTCGAGTGTGAACACAACGCATTTACCTGTGTGTACCTGTGAACTGCTACCCCCATTAAAAGCACAACTAGAGAGAATTTTCTATGCCAAGTGGCACAGGCACAAGGTTACTTGCACCTGGGCACCCTGTATTATGGCATTTCTTTTGTTTTTGGCACTCATGTTGCGGGGTGGGGGGCAGTAAGAAATTTGGGAAACCATACAATAGCCTACTTGTCCTTGCTTGACATACAAAGACAACCATCTCCCTCTCTCCCTTTCTTTAGTTTCTTTGAAAAAGGTTCGTCGAAAAGTCAAGGGGCATTTTAGAAAACCGCCTTCATTGAGTAAGAAAACAAAGCGCAGTTTCTTTCTTTCTTTCTTTTCCACACAACTTTATATAACTTGTGAATTATACAAATAATGCGGCATGTGAGCTAACGTGATCATAATTTCATATACAAAGCCAAAAAACTCAAGTTTCAATTGAATGAAAGTGCAGAAAAAAAAGATAAATACAAATTTCTTGAATCAAAGCAAACTGCAAAGTCATGAAAAAATTGTATTTGAAACTTGAGAAAGCAAGAAATATAAGACAAAGTAAAGATAAACATGATTCTAGTATGAGCAGAGAAAGAAACCAGTTGCGACTTACAATTTGTGAATGCAACAATTGCAAAAAGAAGAAGAGATGAAGTTATTTGCGAGCATTTGTTGCATTTGTTGCATTGTGGCAACAACATGTTAATTAAGTCGAAGGCAAAGTCGAAGTGACATCAGATATAATGACATTAAAAAGCAGTCGACTTGTTGTCTAAGATGCAATTGCAATTGCAGTTGTTTATTTATTTTTGTTGCAACTTTCCCACACATTTGAATATATGTTCAGTTACAGGTATTTCTGTCGCAATGCATTCGTGGACTTTAAATCAGACTTTCACATAAAGCCGAAATCTTGCCGAGACAGCCAAAACAACCAGTGACAACAACACAACAACCGAAACAACCTCACAGCCTGACAGCCTGTTAAAAAGGCGTTTCTCTGATTGCCAAACCCATTTGCCAATCTGTTATACTCTTTATGTGTAGATGCTATAGTTAATCGACTTCGGATACAGAATGAGAAATTTAATTATAGCCCCTTTCCGCTTCAGATATCAGCTGAACAGAGATATGACCACACTTTATATAGCATTTTATCGTTTGTTATTAAAAGCACATATCTGGCATTGGGTTCACTGTAAGTTCATAAGCTTAAAATAAAGCACAACTTAAGATAAGTTCTTTTTAAATCATCAAAAAAGGTGACACATTGAAGAAAGCAATCCAGAGCTCATATTATGAGAATAGACTTATAATTCATGAATCAGAATGAATCAGAATGCAAAGTATTTTTTTTAAGATTATATGTCACTACTTAAACATATAGTATTTTTTATAACCAACTATTTTGTTTAAAAATATAACGATCTAACTCTTCCAATCAAATTTTAAATACATTTCAAGCATCTTGATCGAAGTTCTAACACAAACAAACGGTTTTAATATATAGCTAGAATAGAAATCTGTCGAAGAATAAATTAATTTTATATTTTAGCGGGTTGATCGAAAAAACTCTGCAGATCATAATTAAAACAAAATACTTGCCGAATCAAACAAATTTTTAGATTTAAGTTATAGTCAATATGTGTCAAGTATTCTAGTCAATTTGTTTTTGAAGTCTGACTATAAAATATAGCTGCTATAGTACGGATCGGTCAAAGAATAAATATTAAAAATATGCAGATCTATTTATAATCTTACTAAGTATTTTCTACAGTTTCTAATGAAATTTCATGACTTCTATAGGATCAATCTGTCAAGGCATAACATTTTATTGAAAAACTGTTTTCTTCCAATCTTTCATGTATTTTGCTGCATTCCGGCTAACTCCAAAAATAAGAAAAACAGGACAGCTCACATATCTTAGAAAGTTACCTTGTTCTGTGGTTGTCTGCAGGCCGCGTTGTCTGCCTGCCGAGGGTAATCAACTTGATTTCAGTAGATTCGGTATTAGCTGGAATTCGCACTCAATGCCAGTCGGCCACAAAACCACTCAGTCAGCGCTTGGACTCTCTGATAATTGTGTTTAAGGATTTTTTTTGAAGGGAATTTTTTTGTATCTATTTTTTTTTATGCTGCGCGCGCACAACGAACCAAATGAACACACGCGAGAGAGAGAGAAAAAGGGACACAACTCAAAGTGTCTAGAGTCTAAGGTTTAATCCCTGAATTCCTCGGTTAAATGAAAACTCAATTGTTAATAGATTCGATGTGAAATCGAATTTTGCAGTTGAATACGCGTTTTGCCAGCTGGCGCTGGTTGACGATCGACACTTGGTCAGAGCTCTGCGAGAACTGAGAGTGGTTGCGAGTTGTGGTTGCTGCTGCTGCTGCGCCACCAGCAACAACAGACAGAGAAGTAGCAGACAGCGGACAGAGAAGCAGCAGACAGCAGACAGAAGGCAGGCAGCAAGCAACAAGCAACACATGAAATACGAGAGGCAAGAAAATAACTCAGCTTGCGGCACACAAAACACACTCAATACACTGAGCGAAATAGCCGTTGAGTTTGTGTTTTTTGAGCAGCGACCGTAATCCTTAAAAGTTATATTATAAAAATTATATAGCAATAATTATGTCAGGGACCGTAACAACTATGATTTTTTATTCAAAAATTTAAAAAATAGGAGCTATCATCTGATTTTTACAAACAAAAATTATTTTTAATTATTTAAATTAATTTAAATGATTAAAATAAAAAAAAAACATTTATTATTTTTAAATTTTTATAAAAAAGTTTAACCTTTTAACTTTTATTTCCAATTTTTATAATAAAAATTAAAATAAAAATTGAGTTGAAATATCTTTTCAACCAAAGAAGCCACATCATACTCGTACATATATAAACCTATGACTGTTGAATGTTTTGTCTTGGTTTCTTTTAAAGGTATATGCTAAAATATAAAATTATTTTTGACGAAAAATAAAAGTCATAAATAATGATTATTTGTGAGTTTAATTTTTTTTGTTCAAATATAGTGTTTAATTGTGAGTTTTACTTTTTTCACTCAAATATAATGATTATTTAAGAGTTTTTTTTGCTCAAAATAAATCGTTATCATTATTTTTTTGTATATATGTATATTCAAGACAATGATTATTTGATGTAAAATAATACCGACAATCATTTTTGTGACCCTGGTTTTTTGAGTTTGATTTTGAGTTGTTCACTCATTTGATATCGCATTGTATCTATTTGTATTTATATTTGTACTTAATTTTTTTTTATTTGATAGAAATATGAGCATAATATATGACATTTCGTCTTATCAATAACCGTACTGACATTTCTTGTTATTCTGGGGCAGCTGTCGTGGCAAGCGCCACAAGCATCAGTCGTTGCCCCTCTGCCCCCTCCTCACCAATATATGATTGATGGCAACTGAATGCATGTCATTTCAGATAAGACCGAAAGCAATATCAACACCAGTTTATATAAAACTCAAATAGCACTTATCCAATATATATATACATTAGGGTGTCCCTTATTTGGTCAAAGTCAATATTTTTAAACGCATACGGGCTAGTTCTGTTCATTAGGTCCTAAAGCACTCAGAAATAAATTTTTACCTCAATCGGAGTATGATAACCCGTGCCGACTTGGATCGGAAAATTTCAAAACTATATGGGACAAAAAAAAAAAAATTTTTTTTTTAATTTTTTATTTTTTTATTTTGTTCATTAGGTCCTAAAGAACTCAAAACCAAGTTTTCACCTTGATCGGAGTACGCTAACCCATTCAAATTTACATCGAAACATGAAAAATCATCGAAAAATTTATAATCAGTGTTAAAATACTGTTTTTTCATGTTTCGATGCAAATTTGAATGGGTTATCGTACTCCGATCAAGGTGAAAACTTGGTTTTGAGTTCTTTAGGACCTAATGAACAAAATAAAAAAATAAAAAATTAAAAAAAAAAATTTTTTTTTTTTTTTGTCCCATATAGTTTTGAAATTTTCCGATCCAAGTCGGCACGGGTTATCATACTCCGATTGAGGTAAAAATTTATTTCTGAGTGCTTTAGGACCTAATGAACAGAACTAGCCCGTATGCGTTTAAAAATATTGACTTTGACCAAATAAGGGACACCCTAATATACATACATATATAAAGCTAATTTTGTATGTACTTTGATGCAACTCAGCTGTGTACAACTTAATCAGACGCAGCAACAAGAGTTTATTTACAATTCTATATTAAGAAAACTGAAAACTTAAGATCTTAAGCACGTGATGGCAGATGTGAAGTAAGAAAATTACCAATAGAGTTCAGATAATGCCTAATTTCAGCTGTTAAATTTTTTTTCACAGCTATTTAACAGCTGCAAAGCTTTTAAGAAATGTTACAAAAATGTTCATTTCTTGACTGTAATATTCCCAATAAATCAACTTGGTAAATAAGAATGTGAAATGCAGTAAAAAGTACTCATATTTGGAGGGGAAAGAGGATATTAATATGGCAATCAATTTTATAATATAGCAGGAGCAGCGGCTGCTCCCAGCTTAGGTAGACTCTAATAGGGTTGCTGTTGTTGATGTTGTTGTAGTGCTCTCGAATTCAGATTTCGTGCCCACCGCTGCTTTGAACTAATGCATATGATTTGGACAGTTTGCTAAGTTTCTCATTATAAAATATTCGGAATTTTAATTATATTTTTTAATTAATGCTCAATTATTTATGACAGCACTTGCACAGGCAGACAGATTTCAACTCAAGGCGTTCCTCCATATCCTTGTTGGTTTGGTTATTGTGCTTAAATCCCTTCAGCCATTGGACATACTGCGCGGGAATGCCGCTTTCAATGGCGCCCTTGACGAGCACTTGGAGATAGGTCTTTGAGGGCTGTCGATCTGCGGGTACCTCATCTGCTGGCATATCATGGGCATTACCCTTCGGTTCATTTACCACCACATAGAGTCGTGCTGGAATCTCCGTGTCATTGTGTTTGACTTGAACGCTGACAGGTCTGTACCAGCCAACATGAACTGACTCCTGACTAAAGATAGAAAATTAATAAAATAATTATACTAAATTTAAAGTAGCTAAAACTCACTCGTCTATGTCCGGCAAGTTGGTGAGATCGATCTCCCAAAGTGTGCCCCACGTTTGGCTGCTCGGATCGGGCACAATGGTGGCCACCGCCCCCTTCCAGAACTCACTGGGCGTGGTAAAGTCCACGCGGTATTTATCTAATAACGCGGGTCCTATTTTCACAGCAGTTGGATTCTTGATGTGAATTCGCTTGGCCAACATGTTGCTGCCAAAGCCAAAGTAATAGAACTTGTCGCCATGCACCTCTGGCAACTGTTGAATGTCACTGACATCACGGATCTGCCTTCCCGCAGCCAAAGTGATGATTGCCAAGATCAACGCACTTGATATGTTCATTTTTGCTATGATTATTATAATAACTTATTTGGGTTTGTTCTGCGGATGAATGCAACGTTTCCAAAGGGTCCGCAAAAGTGTACTGAACTTATTAATACTAATTCTACTTTAAGATCGACTTCTGAAATGCTTCTTATCAGTTCTATTTATATATAAATTTATATTGAAATAAAATTTATAGTGTGGTTCGCAAAGGTTACAGTCGAGCACACGCGACTGTACAATACCCTGCACCAAACTGTTAAACAAATTTTAATTTACACTATAATAGAATTTAATTACATGTAATAGAATTTAATTGCAAATTTTATTTTTTTTATTTACAAACTTTAAAGTACTGTTTCTTAAAACACTTTATGAATACATAAAAAACAGCTTTATGCCTAGAATTTGTATGTTTTCCATAGTAAAAAAAGACCTCAACAATTTTTGATTTTGATATAATTTTGAAAAACGTTTTAAAAATATTCTAGATATTCAAATCAACAACTGGTAACATCAAATTCATGTTATTAAAATTTGTAACATTATTATGTATGTTAATAAATTGATTACATTTAGAAAATGTACTGTTAATAACAGCGCCCCTACTTGCCATCTCAAGCAGCATTAGCAGTCTATGGAAATCCGACAAACTACTGCTAATAACATATCTTTAACATTCCCTACTTACAGCAAGCTCAAACCTAAATAAATTTATAAACAGCAAATCAAACAAATATTGATAAACGATCGCAAGAATTACTAAAAAAAAATACATTTCAAAATGTTTTACATGACAAATTTTATGTTCCTTTGCAGTAAAAATCTTTTGCCAAGTCGCTGACTTAGTGTTAATTCTGAAACTTGCCAGATTGTAGTTATAATTCAATTTTGAGGGCATAAAGAAATAATAAGCAGAGCTGAATGAATTTCTCGTGTAGTGCGCGATAAGCCGAGTGACTTATGAACGGTCAAGAAAGTTTTAATGTAAACAAAGATCACAAATTGTGTAACAGGCCGAGGGTTTCTTTAGAGTCCACTGAATTTCACTCAACCAGATCCATAATAATTCTACAGGCAGAAAACAAGTTTTGAGTGAAAATCTCGCAATGCCATTGAGTCAGTTTATCAGACAGAGTAAACACACAGACTGGACATTGGTTTTTGAAAGAAAAAGAAAAGCAAAAGAAATAAAAGTAAAATAAAATTGGATTTGTATTCAGACGGAACAGGCAGGTCGTCGGGTCTGGGCAGCCAAGCCAAGTGGAATGGAAGACTGAAGAACCCACAAAAAAAAAAGCAAAGAAAAGAGACGCAGAAAAATATCGTTGACGTTGCACAAGCTTGCATGCTCTATAAGGTGGACATACCCTGCACAGTGGGGTATATGCATGCGTAGCTGCAGATTGTGTGACAACTGCGGCGTCAGGTTTAAAACCTTAGCCTCATATATGTAGATTTTTATAGTAGATATGTCAGTACATAGATGTGTATGCTATGTTTTCTTGCTTTTTGCTTCTCTGTTTATTTTTCAGTTTTTTCTTTTATTTATGTGTGTGTGTGCCTGACCAGGCCGTCGGCAGGAGAAGGGAAGGGGGCTTTTCAGACAGCCCGACAAGATTTGTTTGTTTATGTGCAGAGTTCGCGTTGCCTCAGCAAAGACAGTAAACAACTTGGCCTCCTCCTCTTGGCTTTAAATACAATTCTCATATTCTCATATGCGTTTTTTTTTTCTATTTTTTTAATGCTGCTTTTTGCTGCGCATGAGCTGAATTCACATTCATCTGGCACTTTTTTTTTGTAATTTTATCAGCTAGAGTTCTGGACAACATTCTCGTCTCTCTCTCTGCGCAGGCGCGCTCTTTTCTCGCTCTCTCTCTCTCTGTTGTTTAACTCAATTGCTGGGAAATTATTTTTCAAAATGTTCTCAAATTTTCCTCTTTAATTTGCGTTGCTATGTGCTGTTGTTGTTGCTAAATTTCCTTTTCTCGAATTTGAATTTTTTTTTGCTTTTGGCTTTGATTTGCACAGAGATTTTCTTGCCTTTTTCTTTGTCGTTATTGATAGCGCTTAAAAGGTGCAATGACCACTAAACTCTTAGATAATGTAACTAAAAATTATTTCTATTAATAACCAAACATATTCTTGGCTTCCTCATTTTATTAGTTTTTGTCAAGTCATTCGATTCAATAATAATTTACTTATATCCGATAATGGCAATATGGCAATGCAATAACTTATGACAACGTCTGCAGTGTCATGTCTGATGACGTTGCTGATATGCGACACCAGTGGATGATACTTCCATACCTATATACTTCCCGCCCCGATAGATGCCAATAGTTGCCCCCATTGATGCCTCATAACGCAACCAGCAAATGTCGCACACATGACGATGCGGCACATAAATTTTCGCAGACTCACAATCAAATTCAATTGCAACTTGATACACGACACGTCGAGTGAAATGATTACATATTTTTTTCACATTTCTACAACGTTTTCCCAATGTGAATGGCCCAGAAATGGACCCAATACCAGTTTCAACTACTTACTCCACACTTACTTCATCCTCAGTTCCGGCAATGGCAACAAATGTCAAGTATCAAATTGCCAGTTTTTCGTATTACTTTGCATACGTGCCTAAGATATATATACTTACTATACACGTACACAGAAAAAAAAATGCCGTTCTAAAATCAAGCCTAAAATTCTTGATTTAAGCCTGCATTTTTTAAGTATGTTTCCAGGATTAAGCTGAACAATCAAGCCTGAATCGGGATTAAAATGTGAAAATAAGCCCAAATTACTTGATTCTCTCTCAGCCTCTCTCATTTCAACTGGTCTGGTGGCTCAGTGGTTAGAGTCGCCGACTTGTTTGAAAAAGACCTGGGTTCGATTCCCACCAGTCAATTGCATTCAAACATTTTCTTCACTAAAAAAAAAAATGTTAAAAAAAAACAATAAAAAAAAAAATAAAATAAAAAATATTAAAAAAAAAAATTTAAAAAAAATATAAAAAAAAAAAATAAAAAAAAAAAATTTAAAAAAAAAAAAAATTAAAAACAAATAAATAAAAAAAAAAAAAGCAAAATAATAAAAAAAAAATCTTAAAAAAAAATTTAAATGTAACAAAAAACATTATTTTTTTTTAGCCTGAATTTAAGAATTTCAGGATTGAATTCGGGATTGAAAAAATCAAGTATTTCATACTTGGTTTAAGCAAATCCGAGATTACCCCACTTCTGACATCGTTTCGGATTAAATCCGGGCTAAATATCCCGGATTTTTTTTTGTGTGTATAGATAGATATATTTGGTTTTGTGCTCTTATAATTCCCAAACGGTTTAAGCGTTGACTTTTTGCTCTACGCTTTTTCTCGCACTTTGTGTTGTTTTTGGAATCTTGGGACTTGGAAAATGAATTTTCGATGACATCTATATCAAAGGCGGTCTTTCTATCACTCAACCCCTTGTCTGAGTTATGGCAAACTATTATTTTTAAATTAGTGCAGAGTTTTCCATGCAAACAAGTTTTTCATGCACAGGAAACAAATTTCCGGGGTTTCCGGAATAAAGTTAATCTCAAATGGTGTAAAATTTGTTAAATCAAATACGAAATAACTTTTTTAAATATGATTTTTAATTTCTTCTAGGCAAATACTTAAACTATCGGGTATCTATACGATTTTTTGAGTTAAAACAAAAGTTTTTGACTTCCTTTGACTATATTTTAATGCCGCGTGATTGTCATTTTATCCTTAAATATTTAAAAAAAAAACATGCTTAATTAAAAGAATTTTCAAATAAATTTGTATAATGTTTTTTTTTTTTCTGTGTATTTTTAAGTGAAAATAAATATTTTAGACTTTTATTGACTCATTTTAATGCAAAGTCATTGTCATTTTATCTTTAAAAACTTAAAAAAGACATGTCAAATTATAGTAAAAGAGTTTTAAACTAAATTTTTAGAATGTTTTATTTTTTTCTGTGTACACACACACACCCAGATTTTCTACGTCATAGGTTGTAACGTGTTAATTTAATTATGATTAAGTTGAATTTGCCTACGCCCCTATGTTTTCAACTCAGCAACTTCCCCGCAACTGCCGACAGCATTAATTTCCTAGCTTTCCTGGTTTCTGTTCGTCTGTTGTTTTTTATCCACTCGGAAAGTCGCCGGTTTCGCACATATGGCCCAACAGTTTGTCAAGACCTGTGCAAGGGTTTACGGCGCTTTAATTTGCTGCCATCATGCTTTACCTTTTCACACACACACACACATGCAGATACACCCACGCACACACACACACACACACTTGAGCTTTCCTGTATGGCATGCAACCCTTAGTCGTTGTGCACGCACCTAAATACACACATGCCCGCATATATGAAATTATAAGTAATTGGATTTTTCTGACCAACATATCCTGTTAAGCTTTCCTTGCCAGCGATTTCCTTTTGGCCTTTATATATTTTTATTTATTTTTTTGGGCTAGGTAAGTGTTTATCCCAATGGCTTAGCCCTTGGCCCTGCATTCTCGGCCTAAGCAAAGCCATATGAAATTTAACTTACTTATTTAGCTCGTTATTTAATATGTCTATATGATATATCATATAAATTGCAATGGTTATCGCTGGAGCTGGGTTGAATGTAAGTAAGGCAGATGTTGAAGCCGCATGTAATCTTATAAATATTAAAGATACGCGTGCTGAGAAATGAGTGTTGTAATATTAGAGATTAGCTGAGTTAAGTTAGTATTTTATAAAGGCTGTGAGCCATAAGAGCGGGCATTAACAATTATTCGGGAATATCGATTTCAGAATTTTATTGCTTCCTCTCAAATTATAAAAAAATATACAGGGGTGCCACGGAAATCGCATTCGCTGGAATTTCACTTAAGTTTCATACAAATTTAAGTGATTTTTTACAATTTATTCAAGTGAAACTCAAGCGAAAGCGATTTCTGTGGCCCCCTTGATAGATTATATAGTATTTAGTATTTTTAGTCAATCACCAAACATATATTCTGAAATGTTATTTAACGAATTTTATACTTTTTTGCAACCGTAATGTAGTATAACAAATTGTATATAATAATGTTTAAAATTTGTAGTTGCTTTCTAAATGTTTGGAAGATTTCAACACAATTACAACAAAAATACCTAAGCCAAATTTTAAAATATATGCTTTTCCTGAATTGTTTTTCAAGTCTTTAAAAACAATATACAACATCCATTTCATATGATATTTAGTATTTTATTGTGCTAACTCTCCATTCTGAAAATCTCACAACAATCGCCTAATAAACACAAAAGTTATGCACTTCAAAACTCATGCCAGATCTAACTGTCCAGTGACTAATTTAGTAATCTCTTGAAAAGATATATATGTGTAGTCCCTAACAAGGAATTTACCACATTGTTTATGTTCTAGTACAAGCTTTATATATGAAGGTATTTTATTGCTTTCGAGGACTGTCAATTGCCAGCCCTAAGGACACACCTTTATGATAGTTTAACGAGTTGTAACCGGACCTTGGATAACAACAAGCCATGTGCAACAGTCAACCGAATTAGCCATTATGCACTTTAGTTAACGTTTACAGAAAGAGAAAGAGAGAGAGAGATAGAGTTAGAGTAGAACATGATTTCGACCACAACAATGTGCCATAATAATGACAAGCCAAGCAGGAGGCTTCACTGTACAGTACATGCTAGCAGTACTCGCAGACAACCGCAATCAAGTACATACACGTACACGTGCTCAGTATTAACTTCAGTCCGCCCCTTCTCATCCTCCCCCCCTCTAGAGAACCCTTAGGATCCCGGAGGGGAACACAGCGGGAACTCATCCTCGTCTGTTACTTCCGCCAGTTGCTAGATTTTCCGCTTCTATTGCACATTTCCACATAAACTGAGTTGTGTGTGTTTTTCTGTTTATTTTTCTTTTATACTACATTCCTCCCAGTTTTTTTTGTTATTGTACTCGTCGTTGTGCTTCGTACACGTCCTGTTAGATCCCAGTGTCTGTTGCCTGAATCCTTTGTGATTTATTGCATGAATAATGTTACCAAAATGCCACATCCCTTAACTTAGTAAAGCTCTAGCCTTGCGTATAACGAATGCAATTGCCGAAAAAGGTTAATTTGGTTTACAGCAAATGCCAAAAATATCTATTTACAGTCAAGCCAACTGTTTACAAACGCCTTTAAATATCTCTATCATAGTGATAATCCACTGTTTATCCTCTACTTAACGCTCTCTCTCTCTCTCTCTCTCATTTTCTCTTTATCATTATCTTTATCTACAATATGCCAATTCAATTGCAAAGCATCCGCTTTCAGCTCATCTCATTGTCATGCTCAGCGCTTTTTTTTCTCTTTCTTTCCTCACTTACAATTCGAATATCCATTCAGGCGAAACTTTAGATCCAAGCAATTATTATTATACTGGTACTCACCCGAAAGTTTACAGTGTCCTGAATAAATGATTGAATGCTAAAGTAAAAATAAACAATTTTTTGATGTACATCTTGGGAATACGCTGCCAATTTTTACACTCCCACTCAACCTCGCTGCTTCTCTTCTTTTTTTTTTTTGTTTTGCTGCTTCGTCCCCGAGGCAATGCAAATTTCAAGTCAATTTTTAGGCAAAAATAACAGCAAAGGAAACCAGAAAATGCCTGTAAGGAGAAATGTTTCAAGTACACGCTTAACAATTATAATGAGCTATTATGATAATATAGGGTTGCATTAATTATAATTTTGTTACAGCTTGAAAAATGGTGTTGTTTGAGTTAAATCTGTTTGTATGTTCTATGTGAACTCAGCTCTGACACAAAATATATGTACGGAAATTGGTATAGCTGCGAATTTTGATGTTACAAATAACATATGTGAGTATCGTTAAGATCGCTACACTGTAACCTATAGTAAAAAAGTATCTGAAATTTCATTTTTGCATAATTTTAAAGCATTATTTGATGTGATTTAAGCTAAGCTGGCAGCACTCCAGCCAAGAATAATGTCTTAAATCTTAAATATTCCAAAGTTTAACTACAATTTCGTGTAATAATTCTGGTTTTAGGTAAATCATTCTGTATATTCTATGTGAACTCAGCTCAGACACAATATATATTGATGAAAATTGGTACAGCTGCACATTTGGATGTTAGAAATAACATGTGTAAGAATCGTTAAGATCGCTACACTGTATCTTATATTAGAAAACTATCTGAAATTTAGTTTATGCATAATTTATTAAAATCAATTTAATTTTTTCAAGTAAAAAGTACTGTTGGCAACATTCCAGCTAAGAAGAATGTCTTAAATCTTAAATATTGCAAGGGATAACTATAATTTCTTGTTATGATTATGGTTATTGTTAAATCATTCTGTATGTTCTATGTGATCTCAACTTTGGCAATTATTTGGAAAATTATAGTAAGAAAGTATCTGAAATTTCATTTTTGCATAATTAACTAGCTTAATTTGATAGCATTAAAGTTAAAAGTACTGTTGGTAACATTGCAGCTCAGAGTAATGTCTTGAATCTTTAATATTCCAAGGGTTAACTAAAATTTCCTGTAATAATTCTGGTTTTAGTGAAATCATTCTGTATGTTCTATATGAACTCAGCTTAGGCACCAAATATATTGATGAAAATTGGTACAGCTGCATCTTTGGATGTTAGAAACAACATATGTAAAAATCGTTAAGATCGCTACACTGTAACTTATAGTAAGAAAGTATCTGAAATTTAGTTTTTGCATAATTTACTAGCGTAATTTGATAGCATTAAAGTTAAAAGTACTGTGGGCAACATTGCAGCTCAGAGTAATGTCCTGAATCTTTAATATTCCAAAGGATAACTATAATTTCTTGTTATGCTAACGACAAACTTAGTAGAAATAATGGCCAAAGAAACTATCACAATATTGTCTGGCACTTAAAGCGAATGTAGTTTTAGCTGTTGTTGGGGTTGCTTCCTGTTCTGTGCACACACACACATCACACACACATGTGTCTGTGTGTTGTTCCTGGGTGTTGAACGTAAACAAACATGGCGGCTTCCGTAGGTTCCATGCAAAAACTTCATTGTTTGGCCAGCCTGCCAACAAATTTGCATTGAAACTGAAATAGTGTCGCTCTATTCAACTATTTTCCCTCTTTTTTTCGTGTTTTTTTAATCGTTGTTGTTGTTGCTGTTCCGTTCTATTTTTGAAAAAAAAAAAAAACACTTCTGCTTTTATTTTTGTAATTGCCTGCTGAAAATTGCAGCAATGCCAGGCGGACACTCGACAAAAAGGGAGAATCCTTACACGGAATTGTTTTCATTGTTGTGCGCTCTGATAACTTGGCTGAGCTGTGTACGTTCCTCGTCCTTTCCCGATCCTTCCTACCCCCTCCATATGCCCTTCCATTACTATTTTATGCTGCAGGCAAAGTGTGGCCAGACTTTAAGCTAATTTGCATGATGATAAATGACTTTTTTCACGCCATTCTGGCAAACAGCCAAAGCGCATATTTTCGAGACATGTATCTCACTGATGTATCTTTTTGTACGAGATACTTTGGCTCGCTAAGCTTTAGTTACTCGATGTACCTAAAAAAAAACAACAGGTCAACACATATGGAAAAAACTCATTTAGTTTTAGTTTTTATTGAAATTTTCATGTCAAGTTTTTATTCATAATATTTTTATGTAAGTTCAGTTACTTATTTTTTTTGTTTTTTAGGTTTTTCTTCATTCATTCATTTTGTCTTGCTTGTTATTCTTATTTTATGTATGTAAATATGTATGTATGCAAATGACTATATTGTTGTTGTTTTTTCTCTTTTTGCTGTTGTAGGCTTCCTGATAGAATGGAATAAAATACAAATAATAATTTTAATTAAATTTGATGTACTTTTCGACATGAAATATTTATGTATATATATTTAAATATAAATGTATGTATGTATGTATGTATTTATGTATTTGTATTTGTATTTGTATACCCAACACTGTACATACGTAGTCAGTGCATTGGAACTGCACTTGAGTGAGGGCTAAATGGATCATACTATTGGTAAGTATATTTTTGAATTATGTTTATGTTTAAATACATGAAGTCATAAACAACGGCTCTAAACTTGTTTTCAATTTCTTGGGTTTTTATTAAAATGACGAACCATGGTCTTGAAGTTCTATTTATTATTATTATTATTATAATTATTATTATAATTATTGTGCTGTTATTATCCAGCTACAACAACGGCATAAAAGGTATTTTACGTTATGTAAGTTTCTGTATTTTCTTTTCAGTTCAATAAAACATGAATGTATCTGAGTGTCTGTATGTATCTGTGTGTGGTTGTGTATCTGTGTATGTTTGTGTGTATGTGTTTATGAGTATTATTACTATTAATCATATCCAAATAAGTTGATGATGGGGAGGGTATTGTATATGTATGTTTTTTAAAATGCCAATCGCATTCAGCGTAGTGCCTAGACATGGCCTCTTCTTCTTCTCCTCTTCCCTCCTCTTTGCACTTCTCTTCGCGCCAATCTCTCGTCTCTTTACTACGAATACTTTGCAATACTATTGTATTACTTTTTACAATATTTACACTAAGTGTTTCTTCTTTAAATGTTGCATTTGATGTATGTCTAAAATTTATTTTCTTTTATTTTTTACTTATATCAATCATTCACTTTTATTATTTCTGTTTTTGTTTTTTATATATTTTATTTTCCACTGTTTTTGTTCTCTGGTTTTTATTTGAGATCAAATACAGAAGCTGATATTTTTTCTGACAAACATTTTACATTAATTATGTTGAAAAAACTTTTGTTTATTTATGGGAAGGTTTTACTTTACGTTTTGTTTTTGTTTTCTGTTCATTAATATAAAGTTAATTTAAAGAACAACTCGGCTAATGATCTATGAGAAAGTATTCCAGTTACAATTGTTTCACAATTTCCAGGTTTATCATGTTTCCTAACAGTCCAACTGGTTATAGATGATTAGTCTGGTTGAAATCTCGATAATCAACCATGTTCCGTGTTTCGATTTCTCTCGCGGAATAGAGCAGATTATCTATGAATTGAACAAAAATACTTGGTACTTCTATTGGTTGGTACATATTCATTTTCATTAGGTTGTTTAGGTTTCGTTAATAGATTGAAATTTACTCTGTTATTTAGATCGATTGTTTGAAAAACAAAAACTACAATTTTCTTAATAAATGTATTTATGGTTATACATGGTAATTAATGTCTATATGGGTTTATTTTTTTACGTTTTCGTTTCATTTTATTATATTTATATATATATCCATTGTAAAACGAGTATCGGGAATAAAAACTAACGTTTGACACTTAAAAAATCAGTAAGTTGGCTACCAAAAATTATTTAGACACGTCCTTTGCGAGCGGCTGCAGTTTTGAAAAAAATAAAGTAGAAAAAAACATTTTTGAAATTCAGCTAACTATTGGTAAGATTAAATGCCAACTCAATAATTGTTGGATGATTTCGTTTGTGAATAATTATTTAAAGAGCTGCATTTGCTTACCTTTGTCCTTGTTCTTGCGCTGTTCCTTGGCGCTCTTATCCTTGGACTTGCCGGGCTTGCAGTTCTTCTTAATTATGCGTGTTGCTTCACAGGAAGGATCACTGGTCGCCTTTAATTTATCAGCTCGGGTCATTTGTCCAGTGGCGCACTCGGACCAAGTGCCTTTCTCATATCGGCAGGCTGTAATGAGTTTTAAAAAAATATGGAAATGCTTTATTGTACAGTTTTATTAATTTAAAACAAGCGAGAAAGCCCATAATCGAGTTCCCGACTATAGGGAGCCCGTAACTTATTTAAAATTACAAAAAAAAATGTTGCATACTTTTAGGCAGTTGCATTATTTAAAGACTTGAATTAGTCATTACTACAGCATTGTTTGACCGATCTTGTTGCGATTAAGTAAATGGATAGCTAATAATAGTATATAACATTAAATAACAAAAAATACGTGATGTCTTAAAAACTGTGCGTGTTGTGGTATTTTAAAGAATACAATTTACCCTTTTACTTTATTTTCAGTAAAGGGTTTAAAAACTCGAGTGATTTTAAGCAACTGAAATTTACCTTTTTTGCATTTCTTTTGAATGGTGCGTGTTGGATCGCAGGCTGGATCGCCCTTTTTCAATGTCAAAGTGCGTGAACGTGTATTGGTCTTGGTATCACATTCAGTCCATGGATTTTTGCCATAACGGCATGACAGACCTGTGCACAAATTAAAAACATTTTTAATTAATAAATTATTAGGTTTATTTGTGAAATTAAAATAAGTGTAATTACCATCGCTCTTTGTGCCGCGCTCGTTGCGTATTAAGACCTCGTGGTCGTCCTCCTCCCAGACCTCGCCCTGTATGGCTGTTGTGGGCTGTGTCAGCTCCGCCACGGGCAATGCCAATGGCGTTTCCTGCCCCTCTGTGGTGCCACTAACCAGGCTGCACACCACAATCGTCCATGTGACGAGCGTTGCCAATAAAATCCCGTTGCAATTGTGTCTCATTGTGTTTGTGTCGATTGTCTGCAAATATTGTATAAATTAAGACTATTTTATATAACTTTCATAATTTAATTTAATTGAATTAATAACGTTACTGCTCCACTTTTATTTAGCTGCAAACTGACGCTTTATGGGCTCTAATGAGTCTTAATGCATGATATTACTCATACGCAGCGTGTGACAACAGCAGGAGCAGCAACAGCAGCAGCAGTCTTGCAATTACGACACTCGTGGGGCAAATAAAATAAATTCCAAGCGTATCTCTGACATATACATGAATGAATATGCATACGTGTGCTTTAACTGTTGATATATGACACGACATTTTAAGCCTGGCCAACATTAAATAACCTTATCTTATGTTTGTTTAACAAACAGGAAATGTAGTTGATTCAGCGCTGGGGACTGCATTTTTAAATATTTCCTGGATAGTTTTTTAAAAGTGTTACATTGCAGTTTATTTTTAACACTTTTAAAAAAATAACTATTTAAAGGATTTCTCTTTAATCAATCTTAGAGATACTTTTAAATACTTGAAATATGTTGGGGATAATTTTAAAAATATAATATATATCACTTTCATTTTATAGAAACCTAACGCCTTGCAAAAATGTGACTTTTTGGCAATACTAATGATAGGTATTTGTAAGCGAAAGAAAATATCATAAAGATGAGGAAATTAAAAAAGATAAAATTAAAATTATTTAATTTTTTTTAACTAAAAAAAAATTCAGAAATCTTAAAGCTTCTTTTTTATATTTTGAATGCAAATTGAAACTGTATTTGTATATTTTATTTATCATTTTATAATAATGCTCTATATTTTTAAAATACAGCAAAATAATAATAATTTAAAATCATACAAAAACCAAAATTGTATTGTTATTTTTAAGAAACCTTAGAGATACTCTCAGAAATATTAGCTGAAACATCAAAAAATGCCTTTCAATTGCTTTTACTCTCTACATTACCAACTAAGCCAACTCCCCATTGAATATCAATAAGACATTCTAATTGATTCTAGTTTTGTCGGGGGTGCGTATAGCATAAAAATGAAATATTTTTTAAAAGGAACCAAATAAGACCATAAATTTCACAGCCAGCTGTTGTTGCTGCTGTTGTTGCTGTGCCATGGGGCCCATTTCCGAGCTGACCCCAAGGGAAAAATGCAAATTTAATTAAGAATACTGCGTACTTACGCTGGGCAAAAGCGTCCTTAGAAGTGTGTGTGCTCTCAACTAGGAGTCTAGTGACGCAATATCCTTGCGATAAGCGTTGATATTGTTGGCCTAAACACACACACACACAGGCAACAAACGGTGGAAGAAACACAAAACAATATAGATAAATTATATAAATGCTCTGCTTTAGTTTTTTAGAAATTATTGTATATTAATTAAAATTATTTGATGATGATTTGAGGCTGCTGTTGAAAATGTCAAACTACGCAGCAAACACACAGAGACACACACAGAGGAATCTTAAACTAACCGTTATACACACACAAAATGCTCCACTGCCACGCACACTAAGAAAGTCAATTGGCTCTGACTGAGGCTGAGCACAGTACTATATAGGGATATATAATATTTCTTGATCGGATTTTTGTGAACTGTTCTCGTTGCGCGTCTCTTGCAAACTGAATGCCAAAATATGCGAAAAGCTGCAAAAAGGCAGCCGCATCGCGTATCCTGAAGGATGTTATGCTCTCTAGCTCTCAGTTTCACCTCTTCTCTCTCTCTCTCTCCGTCTCTTTGCCCTGCTCTCTCTCCTTCTGACTCACTCTCTCGCTCTCTATTTGCACATCCTTTTTTCGACTGACTGAGAGTCTCAGCGCACCCAGGACTTTTATCAATGAGCTGCGCATGTTCCAAAAATAAACGCTTGTGATTTTATTTTTATCCTTGCCACCACAAAATGTTGCTGCTCCTGTTTGTGCTTCCTGTTTTGAGCTGCTGCTGCTGCCGCTGCTGCTGCTGCTGCTGCCACGCATTGTTGCAACTTCGAGTCAAATTTAATGAGTTTTTATTTACCGAAAAACAAACAAACAAAAAACGAAATAAACAATTCTCTCTTGCATATTATTTTCAGCAAAACTTTTGATATGCAAGACGCTCAAAAGTAGATTATGGTTTTTTTCTTTTCAATTTTGTCGTGCAAATCGCATTGCTGATACCCTGTACATTTTGAGGAATGGGATAAGCAAGCTAGGATTAGGTAGGGTTTTTAAATACTTTTAATCGTCTTGCATATACCCTGTAATTTTTGACAGTCAAGGCTATTTTTAATTGATTTTAATCGCTTTGCTGCTACCCTGTACATTTAAGGAAGTTGATAAGCAAACTAGTTAGAATATAAAAAAAACGGAGAATTAGACAAATTTTTAAATGTATACCCTGTAATGTTTTTCTTTTATTTTAAAAATTGCAAAAATTCAAAATTCACAGACTGTTAAATAATGGCGTATACCCTGTAAGTTTAAGGAATTTAATAAGCAAACTAGACTCTAAAAAAAAAAACGTAGAATTAGACAAATTCTTAAACGTGATAAATAACCTTATGTATACCCTGTAATTTTTAACTGAAAGAAAGAAAGATACTTAAATAATTGCAAAAATTAAAAATGCACAGACTCTCGAATAATACTAAAAAATAGCGTATACCCTGTAAATTTAAGGCATAGGATACGAATACAATGTATACCCTGTAATTTTTAACTAAAAGAAAAAGAGATACTTAAATAATTGCAAAAATTAAAAATGCACAGACTCTCGAATAATGCTAAATAATACCTGTAAATATACCCTGTAAATTTGAGGCATACGTTACGAGTACAATCTGCAACTATATGCAACACTATGAAATGTATAAATTTTAGAATATTCCCCCATGCACATACATAACCCCAAGCAGTTGCCATTAAATATAGCTCTGAATAGACCTGGTACATATTACGTATACGACGCAGTGGCTGGCATTGCCATTGCCCTTTGGGTCTGCTTTAGCTTTAGATTTAGCCTCGTAGCTCGTTATCCTTTCTGACTGACTGCGGTTAACTCGACGACGACAACGACGACGACGACAACGTGTTTTTTGCTGGTCGCGTTTCATGTACGTGTATAATCACTCGACGGGCGCAACCTTTAGGCATCGTAATGAACTGAGCACTCGGCTTCAGTCACAGTCTCCATCTCCCTCTGTTTTAGTCTCTGCTCAACGTTATCCTTTATCGTGCATGCTTCTTCTGCGGTTATGCTTATAATGCCAGCTCATCAAAAGCAATATCCGACCCAAACCCAAACCCAACCCTCCTCCATATCGCATTTTCTGCTAGTTAATTTTTCGTGTGTGCCAAGTTTAAAATATGGTGGGGAAGAAAAAATAAAAGGAACACCGATGTATATCGTTGCCACAGCTAAATGACTGAGATTTACATGTCTACGTTCTCATTTCAGCGGTTAAATTAAATTTTATGCACTAATTATGTTCTTGCTGTCCCAAGTCTGAGCTCCGCATATTAAAAATGTAATAGAAACTTTTACCTTAACTACAGTTACCAAGGATACCTTATTTTTTTGAGCGGCAGCAACAGTCTATTTACTTTGACTCGTACTCGTAAATCTGTGTGTAATTCCATTCTTTATTTTCCTTTCGTTTCCTCGTTTGCTCTTTTCTCATTGAATTTTTTCGCCTGAGATGGTTGATGACAGCCTTTTTTGGTTGCGTCATTCCCATTCCCATACCCATTGACAGCCAAGTGCTCGGAAAAGAAATTAAAAATCAGATGATAAATCGTTTACAAATATTTTGTGGCACAAGGTAATCTGATAGCAACAAGCGATGAGTTCTGCAGTATGACAGCTGTAAATACGCTTCAAGTAGACCTTGAGGTGGAAAACGCAAAGGCAGAAAAATACATGAAATGTATATAGTAATTGTTTTAAAAACTAGTGGTATTAATTGTAAATCCATAGTATTATAATATGACGAGCTAGCTTATTTTTAATTTCAAAATAAACACATACATTTGACAGTCTGAAGATTTTTGAAAAAGTGTCAAAAAGTGTTTTGAAAAGTATGAAAGAAACGGACCGTTTTCAAAAACAAATTTAATTTTTCAAATGAATAAAATTCTGAAGCAGAATCAAATTAGATGTCAACCTTTGATAAAATCGGTTAAGTTTTGAAAAACTTATGGGAGTTGTAAGTCTCTGAAAAATTGTCAAGAGCTAGGTATGGAAAATATATATAGTTTTGAAAAAAAATAAAATTTTTCAAATGAATTAAATTTGAAATTGGATGAGTTTTAAAATAGTTATGAGAGTTGTAAGATTCTGAAAAATTGTCAAGGGGTACGTATGCAAAATATGGGTAGTTTTGAAAAAAATTAAGTTTTCCATATTAGTAAAATTTGAAATCGACTAAGTTTTGAAAAAGTTATGGGAGATGTAAGTTTCTGAAAAATTGTCAAGGGGTAGCTATGGAAAATATATATAGTTTTGAAAAAATTTTAATTTTTCAAATGAATAAAATTTTAAGTCGGTTAAGTTTTGATAAAGTTATGGGAGTTGTAAGTTTCTGAAAAATTGTCAAAGGGAAGCTATGCAAAATATAGATAGTTTTAACAAAAAATTAAATTTTTCAAATGAATAAAATTTGGATGCAGAATCAAATTAGCGGTTAACTAACGATTTAATTGATATTCCTCAAGGAAATCGGATAAGATTTGATAAAGTTGTGAAAGTTTTTTGTTTAAATATTTTACTTCGTGTATTATTCTTTGCCAAATACTGTAAAGTTTGGTCTTTTGGCTGCTGCATTGTACAGTTGACACCTCGGGTGGAGACTGGGTACCGTTACTCGTTATAATTGCACTGCGGAAATACACACACACACAAGCACATATACACACACACGCACACTTATGAAGGTGAGGAGGCGGTGTTATTGAGACCAGCAGCTGTCATAAAATTTAATAATGCAAATGTAATTAAGTCACATGGTCAGTACAAACATACATAGGTCGCAATTCACACCGAATCAGGGGCTCGGATTCGGTCGTTTCCTTCTCACCTAACCTCAAACGGCTAACGGGAAATACTCGAATGCTCTCTCTCTCTCTGTCTCGCACTGCCCTTCTCATTCATCTCTTCACTGATTGCATTACATGACGTGTCGTCTGTCGTCTGTCCGGTGTGACGTTGATGCCCCATTCCGCTATCAGCACAATCCAATATCCTGTTGCAAAAAGCACTCGCAATTCGTGTTTCTATTATTAATTAGTTGAGTTTGCAATGGCCCCGAAAAGTATGCAACGCATCCCACTGTAATCTGTCTAAATATTGTATGTTTGGTATATTACATTATTATTATTCACGATGCTGTTAGCACTTGTGAAATTATTTAAATTTGATGTTTGTGTAGAACATGAAGGCCCACTAAATGGCCATTGGCTGTGAATTTGCATTTAATGTTAATTTGAGTGTACATTTTCAATACCCTGTATTTGAAAAATGGGTATTCCAAATTTGACACAGCAGTAAATGAACTGGACGGTTAGATACTTATAAGGAACGAATAAATTTGTTTTAAACTAAAGCTTAAGCTTTTTTATTTATTTAAAAAATTAAAAAAATTTTAAAAAATTAAAAAATATTTTAATATTAATATATAGTTTTTAAATTTGCTATGCGCATTTTCTATGATATTAAAAGAAATTTTAGACGTAAATTTACAGAACATAATTGAGTCGAAATACTCGCATCTCTTGGGTAATACTCGTAGGTTTATGTGCATAAATAATATATTAATAGAAAATTAACTTTTTAAACATTTTTTTCATTCAAAATTAATTACATACTAAAAACAAATATTTGAAAAAATAGAAAAACAACAATCTAAAGATAATGTACACAAATAAAACATAAAAAACCATATAAAATAATAAGATGTTTTCATCAGTTTTATTTAAAAGAAATCTTAATTTTCATAGCTTTAATTTGCATTAAATTTAATATGATTTCCCATTGTTTATAAATAAATTAAGCATATTTAACTGAGTTATATTATTATATAAAAATGAGTTTACAACGAGCAATCAAATGACATAATCTTTTAATTTGATATTCCCATCTCGCAACATGTTTATTTAACGTTTAGGAGACTTTCATAACTAAATCTACAGGACATAATTCAGTCGAATGACTTGAAGGAGGCGGCAAGCTGTACTTACTCGTATTTTTATGACAGTTTTGCTTGGGTTTGATGTCCACTTGACCCATATCTATATACCAAAATGTCAGCTGCTTGTCTGGCGCTGCGAGAAATGTAATGCCATTTGAAGACCCTTTTTCTTTTCCTTTTCCATTTTTTTGTGAGCTGTGTGAAAGGCGTTGGACAAGTATCATTGCAGATGCTTGTTGAAACCTGAAAATACTTTAATATACAAAATGCTAGATGGCTATAAAAACTTGTGACCGTGCTGAAAAATCAGCCAACGGCGGCGGACTTAACCAAAGTGCAAAGAAAAAACGGCAAAGAACGAAGAACGAACTCTTGACGAGACTTGGCCAAGAACTCTTTGGCTTTCAGTTTGGTGCCTTTTGAACAACGTTGCGTGACTAAAATAAGAAGAATTCAATTTTTGCAGTCAGCAATTGAAGTTGGCAAAAGCGGCAAAAGGCGACGAAAGCAAAAGAAAAAACAAGCAGATAGAAAGTTTTCTTTGGTGCAGTGGTGCGAATAGTCAAGTGATAATAATAATAATTATAATAATTTCTTAAAGCAACCATATGCTTGCAGCTTGAATGTTATACAATCAGCCTAAAACCAAGACATGTAATTCACATATCCAGCTCTTTAACTGGCCTCAAATCGTTGGCCATAAAATGTTGCACCCTCTAACGATTCCGTAATTGAGTTGTACTCTGACTCTGACTATGCTGCAAGGCAACTCAAGTTCTGGCCATTGCTGATGCACTTGCAACTGCCTCAAATGCTGTTCCTGCTGTTGGTGGTGGCCAAAGATGCAGTCAAGCAAAAGATCACGTGCCTGGAATTCATTTGTAATTTAATGCCGACGAGTAGGAGAGCATGTGCGCTCCTCCTAATTGTATGACTGGCACTCGTACAGCTACTGGTACTACTACTGGTACAACCAAAAACCATCTACACATCACTGCACATTTGGGCCAAAAGTCCAAAGTCCAAATGGCTCTTCATTCATTTCGTTTCGTTTCAGACAATTCAAATTTTACAGCGCCTCAAAAGTGTTCTTAACTTTACTCAATTTAACAGCTTTCAATTAAAAAAAAAGGGATCTTCTAGCAAGTATCGTTAACTTTGAAGGTGCTGAAGCCAAAGATACGCTTTTAGTTAGAGGAACATGTTTCGAAGGAAACATTTTAAAAACACTGAACAACAAGGATACAAAGTTTAGAAATAGAATGAATTTTCGCTCTACAAATTTACTGAATTTTCTTTAAAATTGAAACCTCTTATAGGACCTTATAAAAACTTTTAATTTTTCTTCTAAAAATAAAATATTAAAGTCGAATATTTGTGATTCAAGACACCAATTTTTTCTGTGTTTATGATATGAAATTATGATGTGAATTCTTCTAAAGTTTTTCATGGGAAGCAAAAATAATTTGTAGATAAAAATTTAATATGAGGAGATTGATTCTTTAGTATTATATAGTAAGTTGAGCATCTATACCAAGTTTCATAATCAGCTTACAGAGAAGAATAAAATAAATAAAAAATAAAAAAAGGAATTAAAAAAAAAAAAAATATAATAGTAACGAATTAGTTAAAGAAGTTACTTATATAACTTGGGTATCTCATGGTTTAATTGTCAACACCTTAAACATTAGATAAGATATTTATAGCCCCAGATTCTAATTATTAATTCTTAATTTAATGATTTTTTTATTCTTTCAGTTAAATTTAAAGTTGTTTAAAATTCCTGTTGATTAATAACGTATTATTTGGTCAACTGCATTTAGTTGACATAAATAAATAAATATTCTCGCTTTTATACTAAAATATTCAAATCAGAAAAGGTTTAAATTAATAACTAATATTTAGATATGGAAGATTCCTAAATGTGCCTTAGTATCTCATTTATAAACATAAGCAACTCAATCTGCAGAGCTTAGCACACAGCAGATACTTTTGTATCTTAAGTAACTCAATTATTGCAAGTATTATATAAAAGTATCTTTAAATATATTTCAGCTTGAATTCGCTTACATTTTAATGTATGCACATACACCCAGCGAATGTGTGTGTGTGTGTTTGAGAAATGTATATGTGTGTGTATTACGACATGTCTTGTCAAAACTGTTCAAATCTAGTTTACAAACCAGTCACAAAGTTTACGCAGTCTCGTATCTCTATCGAAAATGGGATTTGAGGGAAGCCGTCAAAAAACATGACAGCCCCAAACTAAAGGGTTGACATTCATTTTAATCCAACTTCAGTCTGTTGGTAAATGTATCTCAAAATATTTATTTACAAAATGTATCTCAATGTGTAAGCAGACCTTGCAATTAATACAAATTAATTAGCTTAGATTAATTGATACTGGGAAAGAGCATAAGCATTTATGTTTAGTTATTCTAACTACAAAATATAGTACAAATATGTAAACAAAAACAAATATTAAAATACAGATACAGATACAGATATGAGCAATGGGTTCCCAGTCCTACGGGCATAATTTGAAATTTCTGTTTATTGCTTGCTTTGTTGACCTTTTTTTTGGACTGCGACTGCGACTGTTGCCAATATTACACATACGCCATGTAAGCCCCGTCGAACAGAAATACACTCCCCTACTCTGCACTTTTCCCCTTCATGTAGTCAACTAGCAAAAAAAGGAGTCGATATCTGTGCGCGTTTGAGCAATTTTCCAATAATAAAAACCGCTGCCAGTTTTCCATGCACAACATGCTCGGGATGCTGTGTGGAAAGGGGAAGGAAGGGGAGTAAATGTTTTGGAGGGGGGGCTATGGTAATGGTAATGGCCATGTGAATGGGCCATGTGTACTCGTATTCAACATTGTTCATCCTGTGTTCGCTGTTGTGCGTGGCTTTTGTTTTTTTGTGTGCTGCCTATTGGCCATGTTGTAGTTGTTGTTCTTGCAATTGTTGTTGTTGTTGTTTCTGCTGCTGTTGTTACTTGCGCTTGAAGCAATATTTTCATATTGCTGACTGAATGGTTCAACCACATTGGCAGGTCATGGATAGATCGTTCTCTATTACTTATATCGCTATCGTATAACCAATCGACCGACCTATATATACACACACACACACACACACACACAGATACACACACACGTAACACGTAGAGAGACCGTTCAGTTCAGTTTCAGTTCAGTTTCAGTTTATTGCTGCTGAGGGCATTTCAATCTAAATGAAAACTCATACAAAATGCGAAACAGCGAATGAGCTCGCAGACGATTATCCACTCGATGCTAGCCTTATTCAGCCTGCCATTTATGTAGGTCGTATACCCCCCCTCTCCCCCCTCTCTTATCACACACATACATATTTATATATATATCGCTTGTAGTCATAACTTATGGCGTTTCCTACTCATAGTTTCCATTTTGGGTTGGCCGTAAAACTTTTTACGCTTGCATTGCCCTAGCCAGGGCCATTAATTGGAAATAATTCACGCTACGTTTCACAACAACAACAACAAGAACAGCCATAACAACAACAACAACCTGAACAACAACTCGAATAACCTCGCCAAAAGGCAGCTAATTGTTGACTTTGAGTCCTGCTCAAAGGGTTTTGTGTGTGTTGAAGTGTTCTGTGCCTACGGTTAGACAGTTTAGCTTAATGGAGTCCTCGCAGTACTTACTGCAATTACAGTGAAGCCTGCCTATCACGCTTCAACTATTCAATTATAGAAATTAATAATAATAATTATATAGATTAAATAGAGCACAAAACGTGCTCATAAATATAAAAAGCACTTTAATCGCTGCAACTTTGACAAAGTTTAGAGAGTTTTAAGTCTAGAAAACAGAAACTCTTAGAATCAAAAGTGTTGTAGCTAGAAGATTTTTTAGACTGTTATTTCACTTCTATTTTATCTGTCATTATTGTACATTCTGCTTAAAAATTAATTATTATTGTTAATTAATTATTATAAATAGAGCACAAAACGTTGTAAAAATACTCAGCAATTAAATCACTTCAATTTTGTCAGAGCTAAGAACGTTTTAAGTCTAAAAACTAGAAACTAGAAACTTCTAAAATCAAAAGTTTTGTAGCTAGAAGATCTTTTAGATTAGCGGTGGGCACGCATGGGCTCCGGGAGCTAGCGGCTGCTCCCGAATTCAGTTTTCATGTCCACCGCTGTTTTAGACTGTTACTTAACTTCTTTTTTTTTCTGCAAACATTTCCCAACAATTTAAGCAAACAAAGTCTAAAACTTTCAAAAAATATGTGAAGGAACAGTATACTTTGATTAATAATTTCCTGTTCTTTTTCATAATCCAGTTAACAGACAGATTTTGGACATTATTTGTACACATATGTATATATCGTTTATTTAACTGAAATTTTAACCAAACATTAAAAAAATTGCTTCAATTCTAAGAACAACATTTAAACCGTTTCTGTAAACTCTTAAAGTCTAAAGTATGGGGTTTAGAATAACAACTTAAATGTGATTCCACATCTTTTTTCTATGATAACATTTCCTGACACTTTAAGCAAGCACAGTCCTAAGCTTCCCGAGTTAATTCCAATGAATAGACAGTGTATAACATAGTAGAGTATCCTTTATAAAGGCCTGAAGGACAAGTGCATGGACAGGTTTCCGGTGCTTTGGATTTGCACAAAGCTTATCAGTAGACCTTGTGAATTGTTCTTTATTTTGTTTGTGACCCCTTTCTCTGCCCACTTTTAACCGAATTTGTATTCAGTTTTGAATATGCCATGGCCTCGTTTAGAAGGCACAAAATCTGACTTGAAAATGCCTAAACTGACATCCGGTTACCTTTGCCCTTTTTTCCTGACAATGGTTATAGTTATGGGAGTGTCAAGACTCAGCTTTCATTGGATCATCAGACTAGCAACCTTTTTCTTATTTTTATCTCAAAAGTCATTATTAAATATTTCTTTTTCCTTGGTTCATATTGCAATCTTTGGATTGTCCTCAAAATATGTTCTCTTATAGACCGCGATAAGTAGAATCCATTAGCTGATCCAATTAATTATGATAAATTCTACTTTAAACACTTGGCGGCAATCCTTTTAGCTGTGTTTGCTCTGAGCCTTGCGGCCTCTTTCCCCATCGCAAAGTCCTGAAAATCTTATTTGCATATTAAAGTTTGTTTTGTACTTCTTTTTAACGCTTTTCCCTTTATTTTTAATACACGACAAAATCAACAAAAGCTGCGGTGAGCACAAAACAAATCGGCAACGAAACAAGAAGGAAAAAGTGCAAATTGCTAAAGGAAAAAGTTTGGAAAAATTTCTAGGAAACAAAAAACAGAAAGAAAATTTAAATATTGTATTTGCAAATAAATTAAATTGAAATGCTAAATCAATGTGACATCAAGGAATAGTCGACTTTGAAGAGAACAAGGGGGCGTAAGGGGGACTAAAAAATATCCTGTAATTTATATTTGTTACACAGAATATTTAAGCTCCATTCTAACCTTTTACTTAACTACAGGGTACATAATGTGTATATACATATATGTCTGTATTTACTCTTGTCTTTGTCAATAGAATAGAATTGACTAAAATGGAGCGGGCATAAGAAATTAAATGAAGCATGCTCGACTAGTGAATACCCTGTACTTAGCAAATATAACCAAACTTAGTTGACATTTTGATTATTTTATTATTTATTATTGATTCAAATTTTCATAATTTTGTTAAAATTATTTTTTTTTCATTTTTTTATAAAATACCATTTTTGATAATTTTAAATTATAATTCTCAAGTTGTTACATTTAATCAACTCCTGTTCTGTGATTTTTCTATGTATTTTTACATCGATTTTACATCACATTATAATACCCATTTATTCTATTGAAGCCTTCTCGACTAGTGTACTTGACAAATGTTACCGAGCTAAGTTGTCATTTTGATTATTTTATTATTTATTCTTCATTAAATTTTTTTATAATTTTTTTAAAATTATATATATTTTATATTTTTGAAAATATCTTTTTCGAAAATTCTTAATCTCAAGTTATAACATTTAATTAACTACTGTTCTGTGATTTTTATTTGTATTTTTACATCGATTTTACATCACATTATAATACCCATTTATTATATTTCTGTGTAATGGGTATATGTGCATACATATGTGTTTAAATTCCACTGTACGTATTTACCGTATGCTTAATGTACTTGCACATTGTGTCATTTACTTATATTGTAGTTACATATATACACATCTATGTATGTATTATATATGTATATTAGGGCGGGTCAATTTGTTCGGGTCGAAAAAAACGTGGTAATCGTCCACCAGAATCGTAATCTACGATGAATTCTAAGATATTTTCACGAAGAAACTATATGTCTAAAATCAATTCCTAGCCTCCGCTGAGAAGCATGATGATTTCAGATAAAGGTATTTTAAGGTACTCTGAGGTATTTAAGGCATTAAAAAAAAAATAACACATTTTCCAATAATGTTGAGGCTTATTCTGATTCATCTTTTTGCAACATATTTTATAAATATTTTTGTTTTTCAATTAACCAATCAATTTTTTTTTAATTCGCTGAAATTAACCGAGGAAGCCATGAACTATGGCTTTTTAAGAAAATTAGAGGCAAAAGTCTGTAACTTTCTAACGAAGTGAGATATCGGCCTGAAATTTGAAATATATATTCTTGACATTTCAAAAAAAAATTTAAACAACAAAATAAAAGTAGGCGTGGCATCGGAATGGGCGTAAGTTAACGGTCAAACGCTAAAAATCGGTTATTATAACACTAAAAAATTAAAAAAAATTTGAAAAATAAAATTTTATATGTATTTTTATTTTTTTTTATTTGAAAAATATTTTAAATATCTTAAATGTAAAATTATGCAAACATTTTTTTTCAACAGTTGTGGTATCTAATCCCGTTTGACAAAGCTCTCTCCCACTACCGCCCTCATAATTGAATTTAGCTTATAGTAATGATAGCATACCTGTTAAATAATGATTAGTAATCATCATCATTATTAATTAGAATATTTTTGTTTAAAAGTCGAACTAATGATTAAATTTCGATTATTTTCGGGTTTGCCCAATTATTTTATGATTACGATTACAAAAAATCAAAAATAATCTAAAATTACTACAACTATTCAAAATTAATCAGAAAAAAACATCAAAAAAATCTTTTTGAGTATTCGGATTATTTTTGATTTTTTTCTGATTATTTCTGATTATTTTGACTACTTTGATTGTAAAAAAATATAAAATAATTTGATTTTTAATCCGAATACTCAAAAAGATTTTTTTGATGTTTTTTTCTGATTCATTTTGAATAGTTGTAGTAATTTTAGATTATTTTTGATTTTTTGTAATCGTAATCATAAAATAATTGGGCAAACCCGAAAATAATCGAAATTTAATCATTAGTTCGACTTTTAAACAAAAATATTCTAATTAATAATGATGATGATTACTAATCATTATTTAACAGGTATGCTATCATTACTATAAGCTAAATTCAATTATGAGGGCGGTAGTGGGAGAGAGCTTTGTCAAACGGGATTAGATACCACAACTGTTGAAAAAAAATGTTTGCATAATTTTACATTTAAGATATTTAAAATATTTTTCAAATAAAAAAAAATAAAAATACATATAAAATTTTATTTTTCAAATTTTTTTTAATTTTTTAGTGTTATAATAACCGATTTTTAGCGTTTGACCGTTAACTTACGCCCATTCCGATGCCACGCCTACTTTTATTTTGTTGTTTAAATTTTTTTTTGAAATGTCAAGAATATATATTTCAAATTTCAGGCCGATATCTCACTTCGTTAGAAAGTTACAGACTTTTGCCTCTAATTTTCTTAAAAAGCCATAGTTCATGGCTTCCTCGGTTAATTTCAGCGAATTAAAAAAAATTGATTGGTTAATTGAAAAACAAAAATATTTATAAAATATGTTGCAAAAAGATGAATCAGAATAAGCCTCAACATTATTGGAAAATGTGTTATTTTTTTTTTAATGCCTTAAATACCTCAGAGTACCTTAAAATACCTTTATCTGAAATCATCATGCTTCTCAGCGGAGGCTAGGAATTGATTTTAGACATATAGTTTCTTCGTGAAAATATCTTAGAATTCATCGTAGATTACGATTCTAGTGGACGATTTTTGCGAAAAAAAATTGACCCGCCCTAATGTATATACATAAATGTGCTTAAGTTTTGCGCGCTCGCTAAATTATTTGCGATGTCGATGTCGCCATTGTTTTGCATATGTTCGCTGAACTTACGGAAGTTCCATGCCGTGGCTGGATGCCGGCGGAGGAACAACCAACCACATAACCGGAAAGTAACGGCATCTACGCCAGCAGGAAATGCAGCCATCTTGGCGCGAAGAGCGTGTATGTGTGTGTGTGTGTGTGTATATGTTGATGACTCGACAAAGTGCTGCTACTTGTAGCACAACCACATTCACATTTAAAGCGCTCTTTAAGCTGACACCCCATTTAACTATCTCCTACATATGTGAGTAAGTATCTATGTATCTTTTATCTATGTATCAACCCGAAAGGGGGGAATTTCGAACGCTTGACGAAATGCCTTGTTTGACAGAAACTGCGGGTGTGCCTGTGTCTCATCATCATATATCAAGGGGTGAAAAGGCTTTTAATTGCTTTGCCCACACCATGAAATTGGGGGGGGTATTCAGTTCATATCCAGTTACTGGATATTAAATATGTTTATAGACTCCACTCAGGGCAAAGTAGCTTCAAGTTGTTTATATAGGTCAGCGTGGTTAAAGGTTAGTCAGTTACAATCAACGTTGATTTCTGTATAAAAGTTCATGACTCATTGAGAAAACCACTTAGAGTGCTCAAATAGAGTGTGTCACGACTAGGAAATACCCTAAGTTACGTGTTTTTCTAAAAACAGGTAAATGAACTCATTAAGAACACAAGTTTTACTAAAATAATCGTAAGTGATCAACTCATTGAGAAACAAGAAAAACCATGCTAAACTAGTTAATACCCTGTATGAAGAGATGAAACATCAAACCGAACAATATTCTATACATTTCTAAAATTATGTATCCCCTTTAAGCCTTTGTCTTTGCAGGGTATTTACATAAAAACAGTCTGAACTCCCCGCTGAGCTTAACTGAGTCAGCTTCTATATGTCACATATATTTTTTAAAATTAATTTAATACATTTA
The DNA here is from genome assembly GCA_037043405.1 of Drosophila subquinaria. Taxonomy (NCBI): domain Eukaryota; kingdom Metazoa; phylum Arthropoda; class Insecta; order Diptera; family Drosophilidae; genus Drosophila; species Drosophila subquinaria. Next base: position 1,429,942 of record JBAMBL010003089.1, on the reverse strand, counting down.
AATGATTATAAAATAAGTCGTGTACTCTGCAACTTTGCAATTTGCAAATTCTTCGGGATTTTTTATTTAAACGCATCGAACATGTTGTGATTTTCCAAATGAGTCAGTATCTAACAGTCTTAAACATTTTGAATACCCCCTTTCAAGCCAGTTTTATTAATAAAGAGTATTCAGAACTTTTAACAATTTATTTAAAAGTTATTAATACCATTAAAAATGTTGTGATTTCTTTAGAAAGTTGGCTAAGACTGTTGTTTTAGGCACGTTTTCATGAATACAGGGTATACAAAACTTAATACTCTTCAAATTCAACATTTTAATACTTACTATTCACATAAAAGTCACAGCTGAATTATATACCCATTTTAGATAACATAAGTTATGTTTACAGAGTATCTATGCCTTATGCTAGTACTATCTACTGTGATTATAGGGTATTCAAAACTTTTTATTTCCAAATTTCACAATTTTGGACTAGCAATTCATATGAGTAAGCTTTTAAAAGTTCTCAGCTTAATTATATACCCATTTTAAGTAACTTGTGATGTTTACAGGGTATCTATTCTCTATGCTAGTACTTTGATGATTTTAGGGTATTCAAAACTTAATACTCTCCAAATTCAACACCTTTAGACTTACTATTCACATGAAAGTTCTCAGCTGAATTATATACCCGTTTTAAGTAACTTGTGATGTTTACAGGGTATCTAAGCCTTGTGCTAGTACTATCTACTGTGATTATAGGGTATTTTTAAACTTACAATTCATATGAGTTAGCTTTTAAAAGTTATCAGCTTAATTATACACCCATTTTAGGCAACTTGTGATGTTTACAGGGTATCTAAACCTTGTGCTAGTACTTTCTACTGTGATTATAGGGTATTTTTAGACTTACAATTCATATGAGCTAGTTTTTAAAAGTTCTCAGCTTAATTATATACCCATTTTAAATAACTTAAGTTATGTTTATAGGGTATCTATGCTTTATGCTTGTACAACATACATATCTGCTGTGAACACCGCAATGCACCTGCACGCTACGCTTCCGCTGAGCAACGCTTCCGATCCGGCTGCAAATGCTGTTCCAGTTAGATGAGCAACGGCATCGGCATTCATTGAATATGCCGGCAGCCAAAGCAGCGACAGCGACAGCGACAGAGGCAGCGCAGCAGCATCAGAGGTAGCGACAGAGGGAGCATAAACAATAGAGCAACGCGAAAAATAAAAAAAAACGCCAACTGTGGTGGAGTCAATGTTTATCATTGTCTGTGTAGCCAACAGAAAAAAAAGAAACAACAATGCGTCACAATCGGCCGTTGTCATGACAATCGAATAGACAGCTTGTTGGCAACGGGGGGAGCTTAAAACAAAAGGGGGGCAGTTTGTAAATCTCATATGGCAAAAGCAGCGAAAGAGAGAGAGAGAGAGCACAGAGTTGAGATTCGGTTTGTATGATATTTTAAGCTGTCCAGTTGTTATCAGTTGTTCGCTAGTCGCGCTTGTCTCAACGCAGCTTCGTTTGGTTTTCGCTCATGGGTAATAAGTATATCTATTACTCAGACCGCAGACTGATCTAAAATCTAAAATAACTGAACTGAACTCAAGTAAGTCACATTTTTATCACACCTGTGCACACATAACTAACTAATAACTAATTGTATCTGAAAACAGTTCACATTTTGTTCTGGCTGGCATTGAGAATGCGTTCGCTGGGAATTGCAACAAAGATTTCGATACTCTTACTGCTGATCTGTGTGGCATCTGTGATCTGTGTGCTCTCCCTGCCCACAGTATTTGAGTCCATATCGAGTGCCTGCAAAGGCATCGACGACTGTGATCCCTTTCTGCCCGTCTGTGCGGCCCACACAAATGAGCATCAGTTTTTCTACAGTCACTGCGATATGCTGCGCGAGATCTGTCTAACAGGAAAAGGTATGATAAACGATCATAAAATATAGAGATTTAAGAATACAACGAAAAATCAAGTACTTGATTTTCGCGTGACAGATTTTCAATTAACTTAACTGAACAATTTTTTTGACTCTCAATCGAGTAAAATAAGTTAAGTTCATGAAAAATCGACAACTCACTGAAGTTTGTTTGTCGTAGTTAATTTTCAGAGTTAAGTTCAGTTAATTATGATACGGGAAGTTGATTAAACGTTCAATCTTCACATTTAAATTTTAAAATAAAAAAAAATCTATATTTTGAAGCAAAAATTAATTTGAAATAAATAAATTAAATTTGTATACAGAATGAACTTACCAAACTGAACAAACCATGATTAAAATGACATTCCGCTTGCAAATCTGATCAGATTTGGAAAAGTTATGAATATATTAAGTTGATCTGGCTTTTGACTTTCCAAATCAAAATTTCTGTACATTTCCCCATGATTTTTTACAAGAAAATTAAACGTCTCAAAAAATCATTAAGAGCAAATTAATAAAATGATCAAAATAACATTCATGATCAAAATAACATTCTGCTTAAAAATCTCTTCAGTTTTGGAAAAGTTATTAAAGTTATATCAAACTAGATTCATGTTAACAACTTTGTAAGAAAATTATTACACACATTCTGTACTATTAATTTACGAAATTTACTCCACAGATTGGCAAAAGGACCATCTCAGTCACTGCAATGTGTGGAAGCCTTGAATGCTTTTAAAATGAACCATAACTAAACCATTAGTTCCAACATCATATCAATTTCACAAGACTGATACGAGTATAAAGTTAAAATGGATACATAGATCGTATTCACGCCTAAGTGACTTAGTAAGTAAATTAAATAAAGAAAAAATGCCCAAAGATAAAGATTTTGTCAACTTATATCTTGGATTAACTGCCAAAGTAATTAAAGCCGCAAAATGCGGCTCTTAACGGAAAAAGCGTCTTCTTAAATTTACATATAAATAGGTATTTAAGTGTATTTAAGTATATTTAAGTTAAGCTCTTGCGCTGTTCGTGTATCCGTGAGCTTAAAGTAATGAAGCCACTTAACCACGGGAATAATTGATTTAAAATTGACTGCAATGTAACAATTTTTAATAAGATATTCTTATGTAAATATGTATGTATAGCACTTTGATTAATTGCATGTGAGTAGCTTAAAACAGTGGACATGCCCATAATTTGTACGCGTAATTACAACAGCAAGAAGTCAACAAAAAAACAAAAAAAGAACAGAGGATATCATCAGCTCACATCCCATATATCATTATTTTGTCGGCCTTATAATGAGCAACATAAGAAGCCAATTTACAGGCACAAAAGTTCTATTCAAAGAGATGAAAGCTGTATGCCCACCCAGCATTTGGAAAATAATTTAAACAAAACTCACCTTGAGGTGTCTTTTTCGAGGCCTTTTTATGATTAAAATAACTTATGCATATTTCAAAAAAGTGAGTTATTAAAATTACTTTATACTAATAGGAATAGGATATAGGGTGTTTCTATGTAAATTGCAGCCAAATATTTAATTTAGCAGCTTCAAACTAGCTTCTTAATAAACAAATATAAGACTCGAAAATGAATCAGATAGGCGAATCATAAACCATTTTCTTCCAACGAAAGCATCATTACTGTTCAGAAAACAAGCGCACTTATGACCATTTTAATCAGATAAAGGACTCGCATATGATCAAAAATTGTATAAAATGCTTGCTGGGTATATACTCATACATATACTCATACAAACGCGTTCTTTGAGACAGCATTAAGCGCCTTCCCAATGACATTGCCTCATTAAACGTGATAATTTCACATACACACACACACACACACACACACACACACACACACACATTTACAAATAAGTGTCTGTGTGTGCGTGTGCGTACTTGTAAGTACTTACACATGTACATAAGTTGAGTTGATGACATTAATTATAAAAATGAAGAAGAAAACTGAAATAAAGCTTGACTGTTGAGAGCTTATTAAGGGACACTCGATGCGCGGAGCTTAATTAAAGATTGCGAGTGGTCAAGTGCAACAATATTTCAACATGACTGGGTGGTAATTAAGAAAATAGTATCTTTGATAGAATGCAATATTTAAGAGAAGTGTGTACTATTCAATTTTAATATTTATTAACCTGGCCTTAATTATTCGAACAAATATTTATAAAATGATATATGAAAAAGTTAAAAAGCATGAAAAATCTATTAACAAAAAATCTATAAAATAAAATATTTGAAAAAAAAAATATTTTTTTAAGACTTGCAAACTTTGCCCAACTAATTTTAAACTTGTTCTGCCGAGACACAACTTTGAAATAAAATACATAATTTGAATGTTTGCATAAAATTTAAAGATTTTAAATTATAAATCTAATCTTATGCTCCCCCAATTTTCCCCCATTTTCGAGTCATCAAGCTAAACTCAGTAAACGCTGATATTAATTTAAGAAACACTTGCTTTAATATTGTTTACCAACAACAAGCAGGAGGGTAAAAAGAAGCTTTCTGAAAATGATTACAAATTATTTGCTCTTGTGTAAAGTGTTTTTAATTTAACAGTTTGAAGGTCCTCAAATCTGCGACTCCGACTCCAACTCCTTGCGAGTTTAACTGTTGAGCATTTTAAAAGCATTTCAAGAGCATTCGCCATTCATTCTCCACTGTTTAATCTCCTGCTGATGATTTTGTTTGATTTGCTTTCCACAGTGGAAGCCAGAGGAACTGCAGTTAAGGGCTGTTCCAAGTACTTGGTATATACATATTTATATACAAGAGTATATACATATATTTCTTTGGCTGGCAACTTGAGCTCTCATTGCCAGAGCTGTTTTAGAGTACAACTTGATGTGCATGAAAAGTGCATGAAAAGTACACTGAAAAAAAAGACCACTTTCTAAAATCAAGAACATTCATCTTAAATATTTTGTTCTTGAAATAAGAATATTTTAAGACCAAATTACTAAAACTAAGAATATTAATCTTGAAAATCGTAAGTTCTTAATATAAAAATAAAATTCTCAAATTTAAATATTTTGTTCTTAATATAAGACTATTTTAAGACCAAATTACTAAAACTAAGAATGTTATTCTACAAAAGGTTAAGTTCTTAATATAAGAATAAAAATCTTAGAACTTAGATCTTTTTCTCTTAAAATAAGAACAAAAATCTTAAAATTGTTTCACTTCTTGAGACCAATAATTCACAACTGGTTCTGGCTTCTCAAAGATGACATTAGGCTTGGATCGCTGGTCAAGTCAGAACATCGGTACTGATGATAGAGATTGGCATCTCTTGAAACAGCTGTATACCGAGCCATGTTTGTTGTTTAGTGTCATATCGACATTACTAGACCTCAAGTTAACTAAAACTTACTTCATGCTTCTTAAATTGTTAAGAAGCTTAATCTTAATTTGAGATTTTTTGTCTTGAGTATTCAAAACTGTTTGGTCTTAAAATAAGAACACATAATCTTAAAAAAATAGTAAGTTTTATTTTCATAATAAGATTTGTGGTCTTGAAAATATAAGAATTTTTGGTCTTAAAAATAAGAACTTGGTCTTAATTAAAATGTTCTTAGAATCAAGATGTGTTTTCTTATTTCAAGATTTTCATGTTCTCGACGCATTTTTTAGACCAATGTTCTTAGTTCTGAGACCAAAATCTTGATTTTAGATCCTTTTTTTTATCAGTGTATACGTTATTCAGTTGGCAGTTGCTTTTCAAAAATAAAGTACATATTGTGGCTTCATTTAAGCAAACCTAATTAAGTGCTTCAGCTGAGATTGAGATTCCAGAGAGAGAGAGGAAAAGGGGCAACATAATTAAATATTGAACTGTTTGTCGCACAAATTGAGCATGCAGAAACGCACAAATAGACCAACTAATGAATTTGGGCCAAAATAATTGAAAACACAGCCAATTAGCGACAAAAATGCAGCACATTCCCCATGAAAAGAAAGCACAAGTTGCTGCCATACAAAAAAAATCCAATTTCGTTGCCCCTTTTTTTCGAATATTACCCGTTACTAAAAACTAAGTAAAAGGGTATATATGTTCTACTGGGTACTATTGTAAGCTATCATACTAATTAATCGCAATAAGATCGGACAAATAGTATGGTAGTAATGGCTGATTTAAGGCTTTCAAGTAAGCGCCTAAAAGTATGCAATACAAAATATTTTATACGGGCTTCGGGTATCCCATAGTCAGGCACTTGAATGTAGCCTTTTTAGCTTGTTTTCATTTTTCTTTTGGTGTTGCTTGCAACAGTTGAGATCTCAATTTAATTGTCGCTTACAGGTGTCGCCAATTTTGGCAGCCAGTAAAAAATTAATTAACTAATTGCAATATTGATTTCAATTTCAATTCCACTTCCCATTTAGGGAACTTTTGTTTTCTTTTGCTGTAATCTATTTATCTTGTTGCTTATTTTGATTGTTTGAAACTTTTTTGTTTAATGTGCTTTTAAGCAGCGTTAATTAACATGTCGCATAAGTTGAGCTTCACTTTTAAAAAGCCATCGTAAATTTGCTGTCTTTTAATTTTGGCTTTTACTCAGACAAGGAGTGTCAGAGAGAGTGAGATAGAGAGAGGGGTGAGACAGTGAGAGTGAGAAAGAGAGAGAGAGGGGACTGACTCAGACGCCTGGAAGTTGACATGAATAATGACGCTAACACAATTCTGACAGGTTTCCCACCAGAGGGCGCTGCTTAGTTGAGGTCGTGATAAATTATAAAAGCTAACAATACGTTTATACGTGTTTTATCAGCGTTGTCGCAGACACACACACACACCAACACACGCCCCCGCCTTTTATCATTGATGTACATACATACATACATATATTTTTACAAGCATTTCATGAAATGCTTTCCGCGTTATTATTTAAACAGGAGACAAGTCCCTAATAAGCAGTGATGCCAAATATGTTCCGGAAAAAAGACAAAAAGGACAAAGATAACAGGAAAAAAAAGCTGAAAACTAAAAAAAAAAGCAGAAAAATAAAGGCAACATTTTTTTTCATATCTTTTGTCTCGTTTTTTTGTTTGCTTCGGACTAAAATTTTGACGTATTTTCAACATTCTTCCATTTTCTTCCTTTATATCGTTTTCATTTTCAAAAAGTTCCAAAATTGCTGTATAGAATTCTCTTTGGATTCAATTTAATTGAATCTAACAAAAAGCCAGACTTTCTGATATATGTTTGAGATTTTTCCGGGCTGAAGCTGTTAAAAACCAGACAAATCTATCCGAATAAAAGGCCAAATTGGCATCACTGCTAATAAACCAAATAAAGCTTTTTTAAGCTTTCCTCTCTCTTTACACTTCATTTCCGGCACTTACCGTTAAATCTCCTTTAACAGCACAGCTGCCAACCGTTAATAAGTATCTGCTCAATTCATCATTTAACTTAGAAAACTGTATTACTTGCAACTTTAATTAACAATAAACAAATTAAACTTCCGTCGTCTTTTCAACATTCTCTTTAGACTTTTTCTCAGCATCAACAGCTTGTGTTGTTGTTGCTGTTGTTGTTGCTACTTCAGTCTCAGCGGCAATTTGATTGGCCAAATTGGCCAACTTCTCACGTCGAAATTCCTTGCGTGCCTCATCCAACAACACATTGTGCAACAGATTGCGATTCTGGCTATGATCCTGTGCCAGCGCTGGATACGGATTGCCGCGTAGCTCCAACACGGACTTTTTGTAGTACATGCCGGGATAATCGCGCGGTGCTTTGAACATGCGTGTGTACGCTACGTTATAGTTCTCATAGCGCGGCACCAGCACCTTAAAGAGCTTGTGCACCAGCTGCTTCTCCAGCAGCCAATAGTCCGCCAGCTCCATCGTTGCCTTGTGCCTGTCGCCATGACGTATGGCATTCGAAATGAGCTAAGGAAATACACATATATAATTATCTTATATTCCAAACACTCCTCCTTTTCCCCTTTGCTTACCAGCTCTGCATAACCACGCGCCTCGTCCGCCCGATTGTAGAACAATTCAATGCGTTCGTGTTTAACCAGCGCCGTCACTGTTTTCCGCAGCTTGAGCAGACGACCTTCGGGACCGTCCGGATTCTTTAGATTACGTTTATTTGGTCGCACTGCAATGCGCAGTTGTGACATTAATTTGCTAACATCGGCTTGATTCATTTTAAAAGCAAACTTTTGTTTTCTTTACAAAAAAATACAAGTTCACGTAATGCGCTCAGCCGGCCTCACAGCTGTTTATAAAAAAAATAAAATGTGGCAACGTTGGCAATGGTATGCAGCCCTGGTCTGCAGCAAAAATATCGCTCATAAGCAATACTTATCGATATCTCATCGGCGCCAGAAGTTTACAATTGGATAATTTATTTATTATTAATTTTAATCTTATATATATTTATGCACGTACACCTCAAGCAATGTGCTGTAATATGCCCTGGCGTACCAACGTTTCCACCTGAGCCCGCGGCAGGTAATGTTGACTGTTCTTCTTCAAATGAACGACTTCGCCGTCATCTAGCTCGAATTTGCCGTAATCCTCAACGCAGCGCACTTCGATGTACAGAGATTTGGGTGGTCGCAGGTTGCCAGTCAGATCGATGCCCTGTCCATCGCCCACGGAACGCATATATGCCGCCAAAGACTTGGAATAGTTGTTGAAGAATTGTACCTCGGGCTCGCACAATGCCTGCTTAATGTCGCCGGGAATAATGGGACCGAATTCCCATCGCAGTGCCTTGATGCGTTGCATGCGCTCATATAAATAGGCCAGAAGACAGCGTTTGTTTCGCTGCAAGGCTGCGTGTCTATAGTTTAATAGCGGCCATAAACTGCGATCGCCGGAACTGTTGTAACTGGACGCCTGTGCCACATTCTCCTCGAAAATCGCCTTGATCTCCTCCAGCACCTGTCGCACGCCGTCATCGTCAAAGGCGGGAATTGTTTGAGCTGAGCGCTTGAGATCCTTCAGTAAATCAAAGGCTTTATCGCCAAACATTTTGCTGGAACCGCTCATCTTTGTTTGTTTTTTATACACAATAAATATTATTTCCTAGAGCTGGGATAAAATCGATTCTAGAATCGATACTATCGATTCTTTTTATTTCGTTCAAACATCGATTCTGTTTTGGTAGAATCGATGTATCGTGAAGCTAAATTCCATCAGCTAAATTCCATCACTGTGAATAAGGAGAGGAACAAAACGTGCGAATAAGGGTAATTTAATAAAAAATTGTGATTTTAACTGATTAAATAGATCTATATAATTGTTTTTATATGTCCTTGGGATCGTTGTGTGTTGGTGGATCAAGGAATCGGAAGCAAAATGGACAAATTTTTGGGAGTCTAAGGTTTTTTTCGATTTAATCGATTAGATCGATTTTTTTTTCTAAAAGATCGAAAAAAATCGATGCACTGAGAATCGATTTTATCCCAGCTCTATTATTTCCCGCCCAAACTTTTTTCCACGATCAGCTGTGCCGGCAATTTATCGATTACTTTAAGCATTTATCGAAAACCCTACTGCTTTTCTGGCCACCCTAATTGTTGATGTTTTTAATGTGTAGATCAAAAAAACATAAGAACTGAGTAGCAAATAACCTAAAACTCAACATATAATTCTAGTTATTAAGTTTAGTAAATATATATATGTACACTCTTTATTTTGGAAAACCTAGTATTTCGGTTTATTTAATACCTTATTGCATTGATAAGAGTGGCATTTTTAGCATTATTTAAGCTGGTCACACAGCGCAATATCATCGATAATATCGATAATTCCTCGATATACAGTGAGCAGTGAAAATTCTGAGGTGATTGTATTTTGTGTGTGGTGCGTTCATACTCAATTAACTTAATTAAGTTAAAAAGAAAAACAGTGTTAGACGCACTTTAAACCCCAACGTGAGGATTTCAACCCGCTTACTAACAAAAGCCACGTATAACGGCCCGCCGGTAAAAACCGCACCCGAAAAAATGGCAACAGCAGCAAACACGACAGCTGGAGCAGCGAAAGACGGCGGCGCGCCCGTAGCGGCAGCGCCAGCGCCTGCGAAAACTTTATCCGGCATTGTGAAACAGGTGAGGTGGAATAATACAGTGGGTTAATTAAAAAAAAACTTGGTTAACTCAGTAAATAGATGAACATAAAGTATTTGTGTGAATTATCATCAGCGTGGCAAATGCGGCAAGTTGCTCCTCTTGTAGCAAGTGCGAAAGAGACGTGCATATAGGCTCGTTGCGTGAGTGTGACACGTCAAACACGATTATACACTCATACGATGGCTGAACACAAGCGCAAGCATAGCGTAAAAAGAAATGAAAGTTATCGAAGGTGCCAACCTGGCAGATTTTCTTCTTGAGAGAGGTGCCCCAAAAAAAATGTATGAAGCACACTCGATTCATTTACATAAAATGTATGCATATGTGTGTGGGGCGTGCACTTGCTCCAACATGTTTGTCAACGTCATCAAACACAGCCGGCGTTTTGAAACATGCGTTTTTATCTGATAAACACTCACACATACAATTACATTTGCGCACACATAGGCACGAGTTCGGTTAATGCAAAAAAAAACTATTCGTTTCTAACCTAGAAAGAGACATGCACAGGCGCAAAACACATATTGTACGGCATATAATGAACAAAGTACATTACTTTCGATTTTTACGATTTTTCGTTTAGCATATTTGTCTGCGTTTAAAGTTGTTAGACCCATTCTCAAATACATTTCGAAGTTTGACCCTACACACATACACACACACAAACAAACATACATTCAATACATACATACATATGCATGCATAGATTTCTGTACATACAATCATACATTGTACGTGAATACAATGTTTCAAATGCACGCTCAGAGACCAAACCGGTCATCAGCCATTGATAACGATTATCAAAAGTTATCAATTGCAATTGAAATGAAACGAAACGAAACGCCTCTCAACTGATGACGTTGGCACGCACGTCTTAGCAACACACACATTTCTTTTTTGGCCCGTCTTAAATGCCGCGTCAGCAGTCAGCATTCCATGTTACAGATTTTACGTTAAAAACCTGTTGATTTTTAAAGCGCCGCAATGCAACACCAACACCTGTTTATCGCCCATTTGATGTGTGCAAGCGAGTACGCTATAGAATTACCGCCCACAGAGTTGCTAACAATGTAACTTTTTGCTCTCTCTCTCTCTCTTACCTTAATAGTAGTAACATTAAAGGATTACATTTATAAAGCACATTTGACTTGTTAATGAAGTGATTCATACGTGGAATAGTTTTTAATTTGTTGCTGCCCTTTTCAACTTTGGAACTTTGTTTACTTTTCTAGATAAGAAAGCACAAGTCATTGAACTTTGTATAAAAACATTAAAAAACTAGTCAAATTTAGCGCCGATATATGCCTTTCGATAACATTTTAAATAAATTACTAAATATAAAGAGTAGACAAAATCAATTAATTGCCAAGTGTCACACGGTCATACTTATTGTGTAGCAACCCTGTAATAGCATAGCAGTGGCGCCCCCTACTGGCAATTATTGTCTACATCTGTCTAAGCACGTGTTGAACGAATCTTGTGCATTTCATTTTAACCTAATCGCTTCACCACAACGCGTGTGTTTCTTTTTTAAGGTTCTCTCCGGCGATACGGTTGTGATACGCGCCACCAAAGGTGCGCCACCACCGGAGAAACAAATCACCTTCTCGCATGTCCTCGCACCCAAATTGGCGCGCCGTCCTGGCGCCGGCGGCGACGAGACGAAGGACGAGCCCTGGGCATGGGAATCGCGTGAATTTCTGCGCAAAAAGCTGATCGGTGCCGAGGTGACGTTCACCTTTGACAAACCCGCGAATTCCAACCGTGAATACGGTTTCGTTTGGATCGGCAAGGACAAGGAAACTGGCGAGAATGTCGTTGAATCCATTGTCCGCGAGGGTCTCGTGACTGTTCGTCGCGAGGGTCGCCCGACGCCCGAGCAGCAGACTTTGATCGAGCTGGAGGATCAGGCACGTGCCGCTGGCCGTGGCAAGTGGTCGCACAATGTGAATGCGGCGGATAAGGTGCGCAACATCAAGTGGTCCCATGAGAATCCCGCCCATATTGTCGATGTCTATGGCGGCAAGCCCGTCAAGGCTATCATCGAGCATGTGCGCGATGGCTCCACGGTGCGTGCCTTCCTCCTGCCCGACTTCCATTATGTGACGCTCATGATCTCGGGCATTCGCTGTCCTGGCGTTAAACTGGACGCCGATGGCAAACCCGATCTGACCGTCAAGGTTCCATTCGCCGATGAGGCGCGCTACTATGTGGAGACGCGTCTGCTGCAGCGTGATGTCGAGATCCGTCTGGAGTCGGTCAACAATTCCAATTTCATTGGCAGCATTCTGTATCCCAAGGGCAACATTGCCGAGTCGCTGCTGCGCGAGGGATTGGCCAAGTGCGTGGACTGGTCCATGGCTGTTATGAAGCAAGGTGAGTTGACTACGAAGAGAACTGATCAAATACTGGCCAGCAATCCGCTTGAAGAGCGCAGCGCCTCTTTGGCTCAAGCCTTGTGCTGCGCTGCGTTGCATCAAGTGCTGGTTGCCAGATCAAACTGACGGACTCCAAGAATGTTGTGTCTGTTACATTGGCACTGTGTTCATTTCACCCCGTCTACAAATGCTCCAAGAGATGACCATGTATACAGTTCCAGTATGCTCTTATATTAACTTGTTTCCCTTTGTCCATTGCAGGCGCCGATAAGCTGCGAGCTGCTGAGCGCGTGGCCAAGGAGAAGCGTCTGCGTCAATGGCAGGATTATCAGGTGAAGACGCCCGCCTTCAACTCCAAGGAGAAGGACTTTACGGGCACCGTTGTTGAGGTCTTCAACGGCGATGCCATTAACGTGCGTCTGGCCAATGGACAGGTGAAGAAGGTCTTCTTCTCCTCGATCCGCCCGCCACGTGACCAGCGTGTGGGCACCGAGGGTGAGGAGATTGTCAAGGCGCCGCCACGTGGCAAGAACTACCGTCCCCTGTACGAGATTCCGCACATGTTCGATGCCCGTGAATTTCTGCGCAAGAAGTTGATCAACAAGAAGGTTCAATGCAATCTGGACTATATCTCGCCGCTGCGTGATAACTTCCCCGAGAAGCATTGCTATACCGTGCTGATTGGTGGACAGAATGTGGCCGAGGCCATGGTGGCCAAGGGATTGGCGACCTGTGTGCGCTATCGGCAGGATGATGACCAGCGATCGTCGGCCTACGATCAGTTGATTGCCGCCGAGCAGCAGGCGATCAAGGGTCTGAAGGGCATGCACGCCAAGAAGGACAATGTGACGTTGCGCGTCAACGATCTCACTGTGGATCATTCCCGCATCAAGGTGCAGTATCTGCCGTCCTGGCAGCGTGCCCTGCGCACCGAGGCCATCGTGGAGTTCGTTGCCAGCGGCTCACGTCTGCGTCTGTATGTGCCCAAGGATAGCTGCCTGGTCACGTTCCTGCTCGCCGGCATCTCGTGCCCACGCTCCTCCCGGCCCGCACTCAATGGTGTGCCCGCCCAGGAGGGCGAACCTTTCGGTGATGAGGCGCTGACCTTTACCAGGGAGCGTGTCCTGCAGCGTGATGTTTCCGTGCATATCGATACAACCGATAAGGCGGGATCCTCCATTATTGGCTGGCTATGGACCGATCAGAATGTCAATCTGTCGGTTGCCCTCGTGGAGGAAGGTCTGGCCGAGGTGCACTTTAGTGCCGAGAAATCGGAATACTATCGTTTGCTCAAGAGCGCCGAGGATCGCGCCAAGGCGGCCAAGAAGAACATCTGGGCCAACTATGTGGAACAAGTGCCTGAGGAGAAGGTGGTCGTCGAGGAGGAGAAGGACGAGAAGGCGCCCGTCGAGCGTAAAGTGAACTATGAGAATGTCATTGTCACCGAGATCACCGAGAACCTGACCTTCTTTGCCCAGTCCGTGGACAACGGCCCCAAGCTGGAGACCCTGATGAGCAAACTGCACGCTGACTTCCAAGCGAATCCGCCAATTGCCGGCTCCTATACGCCCAAGCGCGGAGATTTGGTCGCCGCTCAGTTCACCTTTGACAATCAATGGTATCGCGCCAAGGTGGAGCGCATCCAGGGCAACAATGCCAGCGTTCTTTACATTGATTACGGCAACAAGGAGGTGAGTTCTGGGATTACCTAGATAGATATAGATAGTCGTTTCCGCAAGCTCCTTAGATCCGTTTCCGTCTCAAAGCGAAACGCATGAGTCATAAGTTTGCCAGATCAACATTGCCCAACTGTTCCGACGCCAGCTGTCGCCCTGATGAGGATGTACACCAAACCCTACAGCAACACTTGTGCGGATCGATTCTCAGGTCACATCCAATTGCGCCCACAAAGTCTCGGTGCGTTGGCTGTCATATTTTTTGGCACCAGCGTTGTGGCAACGTGACAGCAATGCCGTGTGCTCCGCACGGGATTCAGGATGCACGTTGCTGGGGGCATCCAGCACATGGCGCAGCGTTTGTCGAACAGTGGGCGACATAAACAACAATTTTAGGCACTTTTTAGATTAATACACAACACAAATGTTGGTACCTCATACGAATTCCCAAACTTTTTTAAGGAATTTTAAAAAAAGTCGAAAAAAAAACCAAGAATACAATTTTAGGAATCCAAAATTGGAAATCATAAATTAGGAATTTCAGCTAAGAAAAATATTCAGAGTACAAAAATTAGGGGAACAAATTTAGGAAAAGTATCTTTTGTTTTTCTGTCATTGGAGATAGGTCCGAAAAAAGAACAATCAAAATATGAAAGGGTAGAAAACCGTCTTAAATCTTGATTTGAAATAAACGGTTCGACAAATGTCTTTTTGCCCATAAATAGGAATCGCGCGATTTTTAATAAAATATTTTTAATTTCGGCTTCTTCTAACTTTCGTTTTCCATTTTTTGTTTTCTTAATTTTTGTCTTCCTAATTTTGTCTTCCTAATAACTGTATTCCTAATTTCGAATTCGTAATTATTCGTTTGCAAATTTTTTTTTTCCAAATTGCGTATTTTGAGTAATATTTTTCGACATTCGTATATAGCAGTGGTGGGCACGCAGTGGCTCCGGGAGCAGCGACTGCTCCCAACTTTATTTCTGCCTACTCGGTGGAGTCGCACAGAAGATGTTGTATTTGTTATTGTTGTGCTCCCGAATGCGCATTACGTGCCCACCGCTGCTATATAGAATCAAAATGTTTACTATAATCCGCCTTGCCGTGCTTGATAACTTTATGCTAATTGAATCCATCTTCTTGTCTGTCCTTTTTATAGACTCTGCCCGTGAGCCGTTTGGCCCAACTGCCGCCTGCCTTTAGCAGCGAGAAACCGCACGCTACCGAGTACGCACTTGCCTTAATCGTACTGCCAGCCGACAACGAGGACAAGGAGGAGGCACTGCGCGCCTTCTCCGACGATGTGCTCAACCACAAGGTGCAGCTCAATGTTGAGCTGAAGGTTGGCGGCGGTCCACATCTGGCCACCGTGCACGATCCCACATCGAAGACGGACTTTGGCAAGCAGCTGGTTGCCGATGGTCTGGTCATTGTGGAGAAGAGACGCGAGCGTAAGCTCAAGGAGCTGGTGGAGCAATATAGGGCTGCACAGGAGGCTGCATTGGCGGCGCATTTGGCCATCTGGAAATACGGTGACATTACGCAGGACGATGCGCCCGAATTCCGCTAGGAGACACGGCCGTCAAAAGCGTGCAGTAGGCTGGCGGCGTGGAAATCGAGGAGCAATCGCGTCGCTCGCTGAAATGTTTGTCTGCCACATACCCGCCCTTTATATATTACAACAACAGCAACAGCAAGATGAAATAACAACAGCAACAACAACAACAACAGCAACAACTTAATGATTATGAAATTACTAATTCTATACAAAAAAAACAAGCAAACACACACACATTGCATACACCAATAAAAAATAATTGATATATATATATTTAAATATGAAAATATATATATATAATTGCATATATAACCAACATTGGATACAATTTGAGCTACAGTTTATATGAAATTAATAATGATAATAATAAATCAAATGAGAATAGCATGGGAGGAAAGGAAGGCTTTAAGCAACTGTGGCAAATTCGATTCAACAGTTTTTTAAAACATTTAATAATTCTTTAAATAAATATACAAAAGCAACAAGGTAAACAAAACATCAAATAAACACAAAACAAAATATAACTAGCAGCAATTGACCATTTTTTGTAAACGGTTAAAACTTCCAATAAACATAGAATCAAAGTTACAATTTTGTTTGCATGCCCAAATAAATTTAATTAAGCCTAAAACTCCTTAATTTTTCTATATTTTTTTTTTCATTTACAAACAAAGATTCGCTGATTTTGTGTTTTAATAAAAATGTTTTTTGAATTTACTGATTAAATAAAAAAAAAAAAAAATATAATAAAATCATTTTTTATACAACAAAACTAAACTATTTCGTGTTGGTTTTCTTGCGCCGCTCCAGTGTCTCGACCTTGTCAATCATGACTTCGATATTTAAGTCCTCCGGCTCCTTGAGGTTCTTCTGTCGGTCCCGCAGAGACTTGGACTGGCCCTCAATCGTAATAATCTTGCGCTGCAGTGCGGCCTCTGGGATCAAGCGTTTGTTGACCTTATCCTTGAATCTAAGATATATGAGATGTGTTTAATATATAGACAATACTGCCCCCTCCCTTCCACACACACACACCTTTCCAGTGTATTTATTTCCTTCTCCGTTTCCTCTAGCGAATTCTTGAGTTTCTTCAATTCAGCCGCTTGCTTGGCTATAATACACTTGTTCTCAATGAAATCACGCTTTTTGGCATAATAAAATTCACGCAAGTAGTTCAGATTGAATTCATGTAGTTGGGATTGTGTCTGGATTTCCACACTCTTGTCCAGCAACGACAAAACATCATCCGGCAGATCGCAGAGATCAAAACTGACGAGTTTCATCTGACTTTCCAAGTGTTCGCCTGCAATGATTGTTGTTCTCTATAGATATAGGTATCTATCTGGTCTGCATTTACTTACCCAGCGTTTTCAATCCATTTATCTCCTCTTGCAGCTTTAAGTTGTCTGTAAATCGAAAGCAAGCATCATTAATTTTAAATATCAAATGAGATCAAAATAAAATTAGACGCGCACCCATTTTAAAGAATCACAATCAGTGCTGCCAACTTTGTATCCAAAAAAAAAGTTGTTTTTGACTGGAGAGAAGGAAAAAAAAAGCTGAAAATATTCTGAAAAAAGGGCAAAAAAAACGCATTGTTATGGTGCTAATTTATGTGTTTTATCTATAATATTTTCGACAGGTTGTCTAATTCTTCGCGATTTGTTTCATTTTTTTGTTGGAAGTGGTTGCATGAGCACGAAAATTTACCTAGCTTCGCAGTAAACGTAGTCTTGCAGTAGACCCTTTTCTCGTCGAAATTGGTGGCAACATTAAAAAAGGCCTTTAAAAACATCCAGATTTTACGGGAAAAAAGCTACGCTGGCAGCACTGATCACAATATCCATTAAGCGGGGCTGCCAACTTGTTTTATACTTCAAAGCTACCCTGTTTACATAAAATGCCGCCAAATAAGATTGTAATTTGACTTCGGCAGCAGCGACGATTTAATATAGTTTAATTAATATACCGCAATTGAAAACTATGCACTTAGCAATTATATTTGTTGATAAAAAGCAAATGAAGCTGCTTTGCATTTGAATCTATCGATACTCATTGCATCTATGTTATATCGATACAAGAGTGAAATCTCGATATATTGTCATCCCTATTGCGCCTGCTGCTCGCTGATCAAAAAAAAGGGTTACCATTGCGCATGTCCGTCGTGCGGCGTGTGAAAGTTGAGAATGTGACGTCACAAAGGACAAATAATTATATTAATAGTAATATATAAATAGGCCTGCTGTTTTCGAAAATATTTAAAATGGATCTTGCTTCATAACATGTCGTAACATTGCGCTTAAAATTAGCATTAAAACTATTTAAATGACAATCAGCATTTAACGCTCACACACTGCAACTGTGACGTCATGCGCAGTGAGAGCGAAAGTTGCTCACTTCTTCGCCTACCTTCATTGCTCTCTATCAAGGTATATTTACTATAAGGTAACGTCACCACAGCTGCTCTCTTTCGAGGCTACAAACATTTGACAGCATGCCTGCAAACGTTGTCGAAAGAGGTTGTGTATCGCATGCATGAAAAAATGTTTGTAACCTCGCCACATCAGACGACGTCACCTTAATAGTAAATCCACCTTGCTCTCTATCGTGGCTGCTACTTTTTCTTTGTTTACTTATATATACGCGTTTGTCGGTGCGGTTATTGTTGGGGCCATTTGGAGCTAGGCGTTTTGTAAATTTCTGCAAACATAATGCAAAAATTAAAGCTATTAGTGAACAAATAAATGCACTAGGCACTGTGCTGAAAAATAACGCCTGCTCCCATTTAATGTCTTTTATTAAAAAATCGATCGATTTTTTGACAACGAAGTTGCAAACTAGCGGGCGTGTTTGTGTGTGTTGTGTGTGTGCGCGCAAGTGTGTGTGTATGTAGAGTAAAATACATGTGTATGTACATGCTTATGTACTAAATAGAAAACTCCAATCAGTAAGAAAAACAACAAGCAACCAAACAGAGCAAAAATGTCTGCGACGACTGCAAATTTTTTGGGGATGGAGCATCTCTCATCGCTGCCCGCCGATGTGCGTGAAAAACTGGCCGAATTGGATTTGGAGCTATCCGAAGGTATTCAACATACAACATTTTATGCATGAAATGCTTTGCGCTACCCCAAATAGACGTTAATTAATAGATACTCTTTCGCTCTATATATGTGTGTGCATGTGTATGTGTGTATGCTGCTGTCCCCTTGTCAGTCAGCTATACCATTATTATTATTATTATATTGTTGTGCAATTAGAACATGCCATAAAGCCACGCCAACGCCGCCGGCCACGGGTCACAGCTGCATTCCCACTTCGAACTTCACACAGCAGACAGACAGAGAGACAGAGACGGTGACAGTGGCGCAGGGCAGTCACAAAAGGGGGCGTGGGGTGGGGTTCTTTTTTGTCATTGCGCCTACCCCTGTACCGTACCGTAGGTACCGTACCCGTACCCTACCCCTTTAACTGCTATTGATATGAAGCGTCTGTGTGCGGTTTTGTCGGTTAAACGACATGTGTCTGCCTCTGCATATATGTATGTATGTCTGTATATGTTTTTATGCGCAACATACCTACTTTTTAGCCCAGTATCCAAATGGTACAGAGGGCTTTGGGTACGTGACCATTCCGGTTCGTACCTAGATCTCGGAGATTAAGAACCAAATTTGCTAATAAAACTCCTAGATAACTGAGAAATTTTCGAAGACATTTTCTTATAATTTCTTTTCCATTTTATTTTAATATTATTATTATTGTTAAATATATATCCCTATTATCATAAAATTTGAATCAATGCTTTGCTTTAATTTCGATTAAGTTTGAATTTATTTTTTGTTGTGATTGAATCAAACACCTGCAAATATACGGCTACTGGGCATCTAACAGTCGAGCAGCTCGACTGCAGCATTCCTACTTGTTAAATATGAACATACATACATATATGCATATGTAAATGCGTATGTATGTATGATTACAGACTGCACATGGAGTCTACCAACACAATCGTATTTGGCTCCGTATGCATATGATACAATGTGACCGACTACTTTGAAAACAGTTGGAAGGGGGAGACTCTCAAATACTTTATAGTGGCAGATTAACCTAATAGTGTGTACATACTTATTTACTTATCAAAATCAATTTATATTTGTCGATTCAACTGAGTTACCGAAAGACAGAGAGAGAGAGGGAGGGAGTGTGTGAGAGAGAGGGAAAGAGTTGGGGAGAGAGTCTGCTGAAGCCACTAATAATGTTACTGATTACGAATTGTTTGTTTGCTGTTTTTTTTTTTTCGTTTTTCTATACCTAAATCACGTATCAGCATATTTTTTAGGCTTGGCCAATGCCTAAATAGGCTATGCTTACCAAACAGCTTAGAGATAACGGACCCTATGCATATGTACAATAATAGAAATAAACTGTGATTATGTACTTTTTATATAACTATAAATAATACAAATGCATTGTTCATACAATTTTATAGCATTTGTTTATGCTTTAACTGCGTCTAATTATAATTATAATAACCTAATAACAAGTATTATAAGATTTAAATTGTTCATTGATTTTAATGAGATTTAATTTATGTCTACAAAAAAACTATTTATGAAATAATTATAATTATCGTAGTGTAATATTTTGGAAAATTAAAAACTTAAACAAAATTATTTTATTGAAAATTTTATGTTTTTCAAATACAAATTTTAAGTTTTAAATTGTTTACAATTTTTATTATATGCATAAAAAATGTGTGCTAAAATTCAATAATTAAAAAAATTTGGAATAAAATTTTGTTCACGATCCCCACTTAAAAATATATATCTGGGATTTTGTCATTCATTCAGATATATTTTTTTATTTTTGAATTATTTTTTTTTTAATTCATAATTTTTATATGCGAATCCTAATGCTCCTCGTTATTTAACCTTTTGCGGTTTTGTTTTGCGGTATCATATTTCATTTCCTCTTGAATAACACTTTTTACTTATCGCATTTTTTTGTTGTTGTTGTTTTTGCAGGCGACATCACACAAAAAGGATACGAAAAGAAACGGGCGAAATTATTGCAACCCTTTTTGAAGAAACATGAATGTAAGTTGGCCCAAAAAAAAATCCATATCCATACAAACATATGTATGGCTTTGATTTGCTCAGGTGTAAATAAAAACGGAAATAACTTTTTTTTCTTTTTCATTAGTGAATGATGTGGAGAAGGCAAAGAATTTGCCGCCACCGCCATACTATAATATAAAAGATAGCAACAATAGCAACAACAGCAATGTGAGCAACAACGATGGTGTCATCGTCTCCAGTGAGGGATATAGCTATGTGACCGAAGTACCATCGTTGCCCTCATCCCAACAAAGGCATTCCAAAAAGTCGAGCTCAGTTATATCAACATCGTCATCGACACCTCAGAGTCATAGTCAGAGTGGTGGTGGTGGTGGTGGAGGTGTTGGTGTGCCTGGCTATGAGAATATGCGACCACAGGGCGGCGCTGTGGGAGATCCAGGCTATCAGAATACACGCGAACCGAGCGCCTTTCAAAACCATCACGCCTCCGCGAATAGCAGTCAACACCGACAACGTCGCACACAACGCAAGGTGACGCACAATGAGAAGCGCTATCATTCCGGTAAGTTCTCTACTCTCTAACTATAGATTATGTTAATTTTAAAATTGACTCATCTCATCTTTGTTTACTGTTTACAGAGGTACGCACTGAGGCTGTGCAACAGGCGCTGGCTGCTTTAAAGAGTCGCCCCAAGCCCAGTTTGCCGATGCCATCGAAGCGCAGTTCGGTGCTCAATCGCAGTCCTGGCTGCAATGATGAATTGGACTCATCAACCGATGACGAATCCATACCGGAGGAGTTAATTTCACCTGACAAGGAATACAATTATCCGCGTGATCATATTAGTAATAGCATGTTGCCGCCAGAGCCAATTATAAAGCCACCAATACGTGAATCATCAATGGCACAACAACAACCACATCAACATCAACAATTGCAACAACAACAACTACAGCAACAACAGCAACCACAGCATTTACGACAACAACACGACAATGTTGTGAAACAATCTCAAGCAGCGATTCCATCGTCGAAGTATCCATCGTCGGGCAGCGCCGCCGAACGACGACCACCACAGAATTTGCCACCTCTGGTGAGTTGACAAAGTGACAGACACTTGGTGTCTATATTAGAGATGGGCATGGGCCGTGCCGTGTCCGTGCCGTGCCGTGCCTATTTAAAAAAAATCCGTGTTGGGCCGTGTTGGGCCCCTTATTAAAAATTGCCGTGTTTTACCGTGCCTAAGTCGGTAGGCACGGTAGGCACGGGAGGCACGGTAGGCACGGGAGGCACGGTAGGCACGGTACAGATTTTGAACTTAAATATGGTACTATCGATAAGTTGGCGTAGTTTTATCGCTTGTTTGTCAGCTTGAGCTGTAGAATTCATCGATGTATCGCACAATTTGCGAACACTTACAACATCGATAGCACGATTATAATAAAAAAGTGATACCACGATGACAAAAATGAATAAATTTTTTTTATTAAAAGCGCCCGTGTTTGGCCGTGCCGTGCCCGTGCCGTGCCGTGCCTATTTAAAAAAATCCCGTGTTGGGCCGTGTTGGGCCTCAGTTTTTACCAGCCGTGCTTGGGCCGTGCCGTGCCTCAAAAAGGAGGCCCATGCCCATCTCTAGTCTATATAGAAGTATTGCGAGCATTATCTGCGTCTTCAAGTAGTTCCAATAGTTTCTATATGCATCATTGAGTTTAACTGCGAACTAAATATAACTTGGCAGGTTAAAGTTGTTAATGTAATTAAATGATTTATGCATATTCATGAATCTGTAGTTAATTAAAGCTGTGACTTCTTTTACATTTCTAAACTATGATGTAATGCGTTAAATCATCACAGTAAACTGTCAATAATATACACAAACAACATGTCTTTTGAATCAAATTGAAAACTCAACAAAATAATTTTGATGAATGCAAAAGTCTTAGATGAACTATTTGTAAATGGACTATTTTAATCCTGAAAGTAATAATTCAATTTACGTTTTTATTTTAATGTTAAGTTATTGAAGTTTTTTAATTTTTTTCTCATTTTATTTTTTTTTTTTTCTTCGATCAAAAATTATTAGGAGCTATATTATACATATTTAAATTTGTTTATCCTTTTTTTTACATACAGATGATAGAAATAAATTTATTTAGAATTAAATATTATTTTATACAGATGAAAGAAAAATATTAATTAATGAAAATGTTAAATTAAATTATTTCATTTTTTTTATTCAGATGAACAAAAAAATTATTAATTTATTGATACAAATCATAAAATATTTTGTATTCATTAATTCGTTTACTATTTGAATTAATGCGATTCCAAAATTCACTTATTCTTGATCTTTAAACTGATCAGTAAACTGTCAATAATATACACAAAACAACATTTCTCTTAAATCAAATTGAAAACTGAAACTGAAAAAATATATTTTGATGAATGCAAATGTCTTAGATAAACTATTTTTTAATGTTGAAATTAATAATTCAATTTACGTTCTTTTTTGAATATTAACTTATAGAAGTTTCTCAATTTTTTTTTTTAAATTTATTATATATAATTTTATTTAGATCAAAAATAACTTAATTAGGAGTTATATTCTCATAACTATATTTAAAAACTTAAATTTGTTTATTCTTTTATTTTTTTTTTATTCAAATGAAAGCAAAATGTTTTTCAATATATTTAAAAGTTTAAATCTATTTAGATTTTAATGTTATTTTATTCAGATAAAAAAAAAATATTTATAAAGGAAAATATTAAATTATTTATTGATTCATTTTTTTATTCAGATGAACTAAAAAAATATGAATTTATTTATTCATTAATTCGTTTACTCTATTGAATCAATGCGATTCCAAAATTGACTTGTTCTTTATCTTTTTCTAGCCCACATCGGACACTTCGAGCACAGAGTCACCGCCAATTGCATATAAGCGAGATAATGAATTCTCTGATAAGGCCTATAAGCAAAAGCATTGTGAGTAAACATTTAACGCTCGCTAATTGACAATATACACTTTCTCAAAATTATTATTATTATATTAATTGACACCAATTATTCATTTATATATGCGTCATTCTCTCGCTCTCTCGTCACTCTCGCTCTCTTTCGCTGGCTATAGACAACGCTCCAGACATTACCCAGTTCAACAATGCGCATCGCATTGCAGACCGCGTCACACGCTATGTGAATGTCTCCCAGACCGATCTGACTGAAACGGACGCGAATGGCAAGTGGAAGGTATCGGCAAAGATACAACAGCTGTTGAATACGTTGAAGAGACCCAAACGTCGCCCATTGCCCGAGTTTTATGAGGATAACGATATTGAGCTGGAGATTGCCGCCAATCCCAAGGATCCAAATGCACCCAAGCCCGAGGGCAGCACAATGACACCGGTGCAGGGTGAACAACTATCGATACCAGCTGGATTGCCGAGGACATTGGAGTGTGCTCTGCAGCGATATGGAACGAATTCGTTCAAGAGCTCGATGGCAACGGTATTGGATCCTAATGGTAAAATAACGACAACCTTAACCTATGGCAAGCTGCTGTCGCGCGCACAAAAGATCGCCTATGCCCTGTCCACAAAGATATTCAGCAAGGGACCCGAACAGGTGACCCTCAAGCCAGGTGATCGTGTGGCCTTGGTCTATCCCAATAATGATCCCTTGAGGTGAGTGTTAAATATGTTGTTTGTTCATCTTCTAATCTCTCTTTTATTATAGTTTTATCACCGCCTGGTATGGTTGCATGTTTCGTGGCCTGGTGCCGCTGCCCATTGAGTTGCCGCTGTCCAGTTCGGATACTCCGCCACAGCAAGTGGGTTTCCTGCTCAGCTCGTGCGGTATTACAGTCGCCCTCACCTCGGAGGCGTGCCTGAAGGGTCTGCCGAAGTCGGCAACTGGCGAGATTGCCAAACTGAAGGGCTGGCCACGCCTCCAATGGTTCGTCACGGAGCATTTGCCCAAGCCACCCAAAGATTTCAATGTGGGCAATTTGCGTGTGGAGGAAACAGCTGCTGCGTATATCGAGTATACTACCGATAAGGAGGGTAGTGTAATGGGTAAGTTACGAGGGGGAAAGAGGTGTATAAATATAGATGAATTGTAGATCAATTGAGAGAAAGACAAAGTGAGGAAAGTCATTTGTGATAAAGTCAAATCAAGTAAGAAATTGAGTTGTTAAAGAAGGAAAATATATTAATAAAGTGAAAGAAGAAAGAGAAGCTTTAGCAGATGAAGGGAGAAGGGGTGAGAGAAGAAAGGGAGAAGAAAAATTATAGAGATTATTAGAGAGCAGATCAATAGAGTAAGATAAGAGATGAGAGAAGCAATGGTAGATAAAATTAGACAATTTAATGAAAGAAGATAGAGAAGTAAAGAGAGAATTGATCATAGAAAAAATTACGAAACTAAGAAATTGTATATAAATTAATCATAATGAGAGTATATTAATAAAGTGAAAGAAGAAAGAGAAGCGATAGAAGATGAAGTGAGAAGTTGTGAGAGAAGAAAGGAACAAGGAAAATTATTGAGCTTATTAGAGAACAGATCTATTGAGTAAGAGAAGAGCTGAGAGAAGCAGTGGTAGATGAAATTAGAATATTAATGAAAGAAGATAGAGAAGTAAAGAGATCATAGAAAAAATGCCGAAACTAAGAAATTGTATATAAATTAATCATAATGAGAGTATATTAATAAAGTGAAAGAAGAAAGAGAATCATTTGGAGATGAAGTGAGAAGTTGTGAGAGAAGAAAGGAACAAGGAAAATTATTGAGCTTATTACAGAACAGATCTATTGAGTAAGAGAAGAGCTGAGAGAAGCAGTGGTAGATGAAATTAGAATATTAATGAAAGAAGATAGAGAAGTAAAGAGATATGTGGTCATAGAAATAATGAGGAAACTAAGAAATTATATCAAAATTAATCATAATGAGAATATATAAATAAAGTGAAAGAAGAAAGAGAATCATTAGGAGATGAAGTGAGAAGTGGTTAGAGAAGAAAGGAACAAGGAAAATTATTGAATTTATAGAGAACAGATCCATAGAGTAAGAGTAGAGATGAGAAAAGCAGTGGTAGATGAAATTAGAATATTAATGAAAGAAGATAGGGAAGTAAAGAGAGAAGTGATCATAGAAAAAATTACACAACTAAGAAATTATATCAAAATTAATCATCATGAAAAAGTTTAGCGAGAAGTGATATGAGAAGCAATAAGGAAAGTTCCATAAATATCTTCGTCATTTCTGAATTTCCCTTTACTTGTGCAATTAAATATATGGATTGTTACTTCTCTCGCAGATAGTCCTGCTCCCTCACAGACTTTAATCTTGCATGTGTCGCTCTTAAGCTGTGATTGCCGTACTTTTAAAGTTGTAATCTTCACTAATTTATTGCATCTTCCATTGCAGGCATCACCGTCAGTCGCGCTGCCATGATCAATCACTGTCGCGCCCTGACAATGGCCTGTCATTACACCGAGGGCGAGACGATTGTCTGTGTGCTGGACTTCAAGCGGGAAGTTGGACTGTGGCACTCCGTCTTGACATCCATATTGAATGGCATGCATGTGGTTTTCATTCCCTATGCGCTAATGAAACTACGACCATCGTCGTGGATGCAGCTGATAACGAAGCATCGGGCTTCGTGCTGTCTGGTGAAGAGTCGGGATCTGCATTGGGGTCTATTGGCCACAAAGGATCACAAGGACATCTCGCTGTCTTCGTTGCGCATGCTGCTCGTGGCCGATGGCGCCAATCCCTGGTCACTGTCATCCTGCGATCAATTCTTGAGTGTATTCCAAGCCAAGGGGCTGCGCTCGGACGCCATTTGTCCGTGTGCCAGCAGCTCCGAGGTCTTCACTGTGTCACTGCGTCGACCCGGACGCTCCTCCTCGACAGGCTTTTGTCAATCGGCCACTGGACGTGGTGTGCTCTCCATGGCCGCGCTCTCCCATGGCGTCGTGCGTGTCGATAGCGAAGATTCCCTGACCTCGCTGACACTGCAGGACTGTGGACAGGTGATGCCAGCGGCACAAATGGTCGTTGTGCGCTCCGAGGGTGCTCCGGTGCTCTGTAAAACGGATCAAGTGGGCGAAATATGTGTGACGAGCGGTTCAACTGGCGCCACTTACTTTGGCCTCGATGGCATGACGAATTCCACATTTAAAGTGCAACCGCTGCTGGAGGATCCCGAGCAGCCCAAGGAGGGCGGCGGCACACTTGTCGTCGGCACACCCAAACCCCTGAGCGAGGAGTTTTATGTGCGCTCCGGTCTCTTGGGTTTCCTTGGACCCGGCGGCTTGGTCTTTGTCTGCGGCTCACGGGATGGCCTGATGACGGTGACGGGGCGGAAACACAATGCAGATGACATCATTGCCACCGTGTTGGCTGTGGAGCCCATGCGTTTCATTTATCGCGGACGGATTGCCGTCTTTAGCATCAAAGTGCTGCGGGATGAACGCGTCTGTGTTATTGCCGAACAGCGTCCCGATTGCTCCGAGGAGGAGAGTTTCCAGTGGATGTCACGTGTCCTGCAGGCTGTCGACTCTATACATCAGGTGGGCATCTATTGTCTGGCCCTTGTGCCGCCCAATCATTTGCCCAAAACGCCGCTGGGTGGCATCCATTTGTGCGAGGCGAGACGTCGCTTCCTGGAGGGTTCACTGCATCCAGCTAATGTTTTAATGTGTCCGCATACGTGTGTCACCAACTTGCCCAAGCCCCGAGAGATGCATCAAGGTGAGTTGAGGAGGAGGAGGAGCGGGTAGAGAAGTTGTAGTGTAGAATCCCACTTTATATACTATATCTATATATATCTTGTTATTCGTATTGTTAATTAATTAATTGGCTTTTGTGTCTCTTGGTGTCTCTCTATGCTTTTCTTTACATACAATCCAAACATATTCGTATCTGATGACAAATACAAATATTGTTTTCCTTCTTTTTTTACTTAATCACCAACAACTACAACAACAACAAATCAAATCAATTAATAATAATAAATAAATGATAAATGCTGCGCGTTGCTTTCTACTATGCTCCCCACTACAACAACAACAACAACAACAACGCACCAACACTAATAATAAACAACAACAACACAACACTGTATTATAACAAACAAAAAACCAACCAAACAAACAAACAAACAACTTCAATTAATGTCAACAACTAATTGCATTGCATTGCTTTCAAAAAAACAAAAACATTAACAACAACTACAAAACAACAACAACAACAACTTTCTCCTAATAATAATTGTTTGCAATTAACTCCACATATCATATCATATATCATCAAAAATCATTATCTAAACCAAATCAAAAAAAAAATATCCTTGTACAAAAACAAACAACAATCATTCTAAATACTAACCAAAAAATCCCAACCAAAAAAAACAAACCAAAAACAAATTTAAAAAAAAAAAAAAAGGTGTGCAAACAACTGCCAAATTAAGCTCATCATCTGGCTGTGGTATTACAGACACGGGTGTGGGACCCGCCTCCGTCATGGTTGGCAATTTAGTGCAGGGCAACCGCTTGGCTGTTGCACATGGACGCGATGTGGGCATGGCCGAAGATGGTGAGCGCAAGGTGAGCACAAATTTAACCATCTTAACTCGGTGACAACTCATGCTAATCCCAATCCCATCTTTATCCACAGCCCCAATTGATAACGGGCGTCTTGCGTTGGCGCGCAAACACATCGCCAGATCACATTATTTTTACACTTCTCAACTCCAAGGGTAAGTTTCAAAGCAATAATCTCAAAATTGGCATAACTTTTATAGATTTTTAATCTTTTATTTTATTTTTATTTAAATTTGTATACAGAATAAATTAAAAAAACGATCAAAATGACAATTTATGAAAGATTTAAGTTGGTCTGATTTTAGACATAGCAACTCTACTGTTCAAAATTTATGTATGTACTTTGTATTTATCAGAGATCGCAAGTAAGAGTTATAGTCGGAATAAAATCGAACACATTACAAAAATTATAGGAACATTGAGAGAATTGCACATTCTTTATTTTTGGAAGGATTTTTCAGAAACAGGATAAATGTTTATTATTAATTTTTATGTTTTAAGTTATCTTTCCAATTTTTATAATTATAATTGAAAAATCATTTTTAATTTTTAATTTTGAATTTTTATAATAAAAATTTAAAAAATAGGTTGTATTTTCAATTATAAATGTATGTTCAATTTAAAGCTAAAAATAAAACTTATTTTTCAATTTGTCTTTTAAAAAAAATATAAATGATAGCTCTCAATTTTTAAACAGCGAATAACTCTTATTTCATTTTTTTTTCATAAAACTTATGATTGTTACGATCTCTGGTATTTATAACAACGATTTCTTTAAATTTTCTGTTGAAACTATTTATTTTTGAAATTGGAAATATTTCGATAGCTCGAATCATTTTTTTTTGTTAATTTTTATATTTTGATATTAAATTGGATTCACGATAGTTTAATACAAAAAAAGTGTCGTATAAAAATATCGGAAAATCAATTTTCCCCAATTTTCCATATTTTTCTATTTATTATTTTTTAAATTTTTCTAAATTTTTGCAAATTGTTTTTAATTTTTTCTGAAAAATTATTATTAATGGTAATTAAATTATTTTTTCACTCTTATTACTTATTGTCACCGAAAAACTTTAATTACTTTTCATTTTCAATGAAATTTAAAAATTTTTTTGCTAGCACTAATTTTTTTAATGCTAGTAAAAAGTCGATTTCATAAGAACTAATTTTTTTGAATGCTAGTGAAATGAAAATTCATTAGCAATACTTTTTCCAAAGCTAATCAAAAACAAATGATAATGCTTATAGCACAACTCTGCTTAAACACTAATTAAATTCATTCTCTACTTTATAGGCGCCATAGCCAAGACGCTGACCTGTTCGGAGCTGCACAAACGAGCTGAAAAGATTGCCGCCCTGTTGCAGGAACGTGGCAAAATCGAGCCAGGCGATCATGTTGGTAAGTCTCTACATTTATAATCAATTATCAAACAATTATTATATGTATTTTCTGTATTTGTAGCACTTATTTTTCCACCTGGCTTGGACTTGCTGTGTGCATTCTATGGCTGTCTGTATCTGGGTGCGATACCCATAACAATTAGGCCACCGCATCCACAGAATTTGATCACGACATTGCCAACAGTGCGCATGATTGTCGATGTATCCAAGAGTGGCATTGTGCTCTCCATACAGCCAATTATAAAGCTATTGAAATCAAGGGAGGCGGCCTCATCCATTGATCCGAAGACGTGGCCACCGATACTCGATATCGATGATAATCCAAAGCGTAAACTGGCGGGCATAGCCACAGTGTCATTGGATTCGAGCGCCTATTTGGATTTCAGTGTGTCCACCTGTGGACGTTTAAGTGGTGTCAATATAACGCATCGGTTAGTGAATACACACTATATAGTTAACTAAAATCTAACTCTGTTTATTCCTCAATCAGATCTCTGTCTAGTCTGTGCGCCAGTTTAAAACTGGCCTGTGAATTGTATCCATCGCGTCATGTCGCCCTCTGTCTGGATCCCTATTGTGGCCTTGGCTTTGTCATGTGGACTCTGATTGGTGTCTACAGCGGTCACCATTCCATTCTCATTGCCCCCTACGAGGTGGAGGCCAATCCCAGTCTGTGGCTATCGACGCTCTCGCAACATCGCGTGCGTGACACCTTCTGTTCGTATGGCGTCATCGAGCTGTGCACCAAGGCGCTGAGCAACTCGGTGCCATCGCTCAAGCAACGCAACGTGGATCTGCGATGTGTGCGCACCTGTGTTGTGGTCGGCGAGGAGCGTCCTCGGGTGACGCTCACCCAACAGTTTTGCAAGCTATTCCAGGGACTTGGCCTCAACACACGCTGCGTATCCACATCCTTTGGCTGTCGCGTTAATCCGGCTATTTGTGTCCAGGGCGCAAGTTCCGCTGAGAGCGCACAAGTTTATGTTGATCTGCGTGCTTTGCGCAACAATCGTGTGGCACTGGTGGAGCGAGGAGCACCCAATTCATTGTGCTTGATTGAATCTGGCAAACTGTTGCCGGGTGTTAAAGTCATCATTGCCAATCCGGAGACTAAGGGACACTGTGGCGACTCGCATTTGGGTGAAATTTGGGTGAGTTATAGAACAGTTTGTTTAGAAATATATTCCAAAACCAGGGATTAGAATCCTAACCGAAATCGTAACCTTTTACCGGTAAAAACCGATTGAAATTTAAAACCGTAACCGAAAAATAAATTTTCATTTAACCAAAACCTTAAAATAAAAATTCTGTAAAACGAAATAACGTTTCATTTATGAGGGTTAAGTTCGGTTTTTCAAATAAAACTTTTTTTCAATTTTGATTATAAAAACTTGAAATAAAAATTTAAAAATAGGTTTTATTTTTAATTTTAAAAATTGCAAATAAGAGTTATGGTGTAACTTTTAAATACAATTTTAAAAACATTTTTTTTTTACAAAAATTTAAAAAACAAGTTAAAAATAGTTTCTAAACTCTTTTTTGCAATCTCCGATATTTTTTTATTAGTTTTAAATTTGATTTTCATTTTAAATTTTTCTTTTTTAATTGTTATGTTGATTTTATCTTTCCTATGATTAATTTTGAATTTTTATTTGTGCAATGCAATGCAAATAAAATAAATTTGTAAAATGAAATATTAAAATTGTTAAAATGTAATTAAACTACTTCAAACTGAAGAATATGTAATATAAATGTGTGAATGAAACATTAAGAAAGTAATGCCTTTTTTAATTATTATACTCGTTTCTTTTTAGTTTTAATCCCCCTGTCCAAAACTAATCCTGTCTCTTTTCAAATCCTCAGGTGCAAGCTCCACACAATTGCAATGGCTACTTTACCATCTATGGCGATGAGACGGATTACAATGATCACTTCAATGCCAAATTGGTCACCGGTGCCACCTCCGAGATGTATGCACGCACCGGCTATTTGGGTTTCTTGCGGCGCACAGAATGCTCTCAGGCCGCATCCATTCTAGATGAGACCACACCAAGTGTGGCGAGTCGTGACAGTGATACAGAGTCCTTAAATTCCATGAGCCAATTGCAATTGAATTTCTCAAATGCTTCGCTCGGTGGCAATTCCGAGCACAGTCTGACAGTCGGTGGCGCCATCAATGCCAATGATCAGGAGCTGCACGATGCCGTTTACGTTGTGGGTGCCCTGGACGAGGTGATATCGTTGCGTGGCATGAACTATCATCCAATAGATATAGAGAATTCGGTGCTGCGTTGTCACAAGAAAATTGCCGAGTGGTAAGTGTCACAAGGGAATCATGTTTACCTGGCAACAAAAGCTTATCCTCGACTCACTCTTTTGCAGCGCCGTCTTTACTTGGACTAATCTGCTGGTTGTTGTGGTTGAACTGGATGGCAACGAGTCGGAAGCTCTCGATTTGGTGCCCTTGGTCACAAACACTGTGCTGGAGGAGCACCAGCTCATTGTGGGCGTCGTTGTAGTTGTTGATCCAGGTTAGTTTACAATTAATATTTTAAATGTATTGAACATTTTTTAGACTCTTAAAATTCTCAATTCTTAAACGTTTTCCTTAAACATTGTCCATTTGATCGCAGTTGACCATTTTACAATGTTAGAAAATTTAAATTTTTACAACTTTCCAAATTTTTTTTTGAAATTTTTTCAAATATTTCAATTTTCCACAACATTGTCACAACTTAACCGATTTCAATAAAGAATGCCAATTTGATCATTATTTAGCCTCATAAATCGTTCTGTATTTACATTTTGTTCATTTGAAAAATTTAATTTCTTTCGAAAATTTTCGATATTTTCCATACCTACCCCTTGACAGTTTTTCAAATATTTCAACCTCCCACAACTTTGTCAAAAGTAGACCGATTTCAATAAGGAATGTCAATTTGATCATTATTTGGCCTCTAAATTCATTTAATATTTAGATTTTGTTAATTTGGAAAATTTAAATTTTTTCGAAAATTTTCAATATTTTCCATACCTACCCCTTGACAGTTTTTCAAATATTTCAACCTCCCACAACTTTGTCAAAAGTAGACCGATTTCAATAAGGAATGTCAATTTGATCATTATTTGGCCTCTAAATTCATTTACTATTTAAATTTTATTCATTTGGAAAACTTAAATTTTTTCGAAAATTTTCAATATTTTCCATACCTACCCCTTAACAGTTTTTCAAATATTTCAACCTCCCACAACTTTGTCAAAAGTAGACCGATTTCAATAAGGAATGTCAATTTGATCATTATTTGGCCTCTAAATTCATTTACTATTTAAATTTTATTCATTTGGAAAACTTAAATTTTTTCGAAAATTTTCAATATTTTCCATACCTACCCCTTAACAGTTTTTCAAATATTTCAATCTCCCACAACTTTGTCAAAACTTTAACGATTTCCATGCGGAATGTCAATTTGATCATTATTTGGCCTCTAAATTCATTTAATATTTAAATTTTGTTCATTTGGAAAGTTTAAATTTTTTCGAAAATTTTCAATATTTTCCATACCTACCCCTTAACAGTTTTTCAAATATTTCAATCTCCCACAACTTTGTCAAAAGTAGACCGATTTCAATAAGGAATGTCAATTTGATCATTATTAGGCCCTTAAAATCGAACTGTATTTAAATTTTGTTGATTTGGATAACTTAAATTTGTTTCGATATTTTCTAAAATTGTTCCTTTGACATATTTTCCAATATTACTAACTCTCTTAACGTTGTCAAAACTTTGTTTATTTACTCATTGCCTTTTCCTTGCAGGTGTTGTGCCCATCAACAGTCGCGGCGAGAAGCAGCGTATGCATTTACGGGATGGCTTTCTGGCCGATCAATTGGATCCCATTTACGTAGCATACAATATGTAAATAGTATTATAGCGCTAATTGCTGCGCATTCCCAAATACGTATGCGAAACAAACAAAAAAACGATAAATTATTTATTCATTCATCATACAAAGAACAATTTCCTTGTAATCACATTTAGAGAAACATTTAGATTTGCATGATTTAGATTTATCGCGCAACATTGACAAGAAACAAGAAACGTAGCCGAACTAAACGAAAAAAAAAGAACTACGAGTATTTACTGCTTTCCTTTCCACATACATTTACATTTACCATTTTACCACTTACATACAACATAGTTGATACGACGACTCTCTCTCACAACTCACGCCTCTATCCATCCCAAAAAAAACCAGAATAAAATAATATAAATTACAAACGGACATTTCAACTCAATGACACTTTAATGTATACAAGTGAGAGAAAGAAAAAACATAATTATAATAATACATTTCTATGTAAAATGCAATAAACAATTTATATATATACACATATATAAACAATTTTGGTGTGACGTGACTAAATTCTTATGAAGGATTCGCTGCTTTGTTAACCGGCTGCAGTTCTGTGCCCGCTTCGGTGATGGGATGCGAACCGCGATCATACCACCAGCGTAATATTATAGTTCGACGTCGACGCACTACGAGGAATATCAGCATTATCCACAGGCCCTGCAATCCATTGATCATATCACAGAGCAATAGATAACCTGTAAGATAAGAGTTAATGTTTAACAGTTATATAACAAAAACTACAACATCGAGTCTTTTGTGCTACTTCACGGCGCCGAATAGGCAGAAATAAAGTTGGGAGCAGCGCTAGCTCCCGGAGCTCATGCGTGCCCACCGCTGCTTTTTGGTGATTATATTAGCTCACCTTCATTGCCAGGCTTGTAAAATGTAACTATTTCGAATAACCAGGCCAGTATGATAATAATGCCCAGCAGTGCGACACATTTGGCACTGAAAAGCAAATTTAACTTATTTATTAAA
This sequence comes from Drosophila subquinaria, assembly GCA_037043405.1. Classification (NCBI taxonomy): domain Eukaryota; kingdom Metazoa; phylum Arthropoda; class Insecta; order Diptera; family Drosophilidae; genus Drosophila; species Drosophila subquinaria. The sequence continues at coordinate 1,395,297 of JBAMBL010003089.1, read as the reverse complement.
CCACTTTCTATATAGAGGATTTATTTATACTCACTCCTTTTTGACATTCTCATATTTCTCTATATCGAACTGAAGTATCGGCGTTGTTGCATCCTTTTCATCATCATGCGCACGCAAATAACCATCAGTTTTGATGCGTTGAAAGCCAAAGAATGCTATAACCATGACCTATGACAAGAAATATAAAGAGTGTTTTAAAAAATTTGAAAGATTGGGTTCCAAGAAACCCCAATTTGAAGTGATTCCGCGGGGTTCCCATTGGCAAATTACAAAATGCTGACTCAAATGGTACTTTTTGTATGGTTTCATATTAACTTTATCTTTTCTTACGTATAGTTACATTTTTGATTAAACTTTTTTTAAGATAACATCTTTGAGTCTATTTTTAATATAGTTTTTTAATTGGGAAAAGTGCAGAAATAAACCAGATAAATGAGAAAATTGTTGCCATTATCAATGTGAACATTAAACTGATAATAAAATAAAAACAAGGAGGTTGCTATTAAAAGAAACTATGATTAAATACTTACCAGAAAACTGAGTCCAAGTACTGTAGAAACTGGAGGTATAAAGTAGCGTTGGGATTCACGAATGGATTCAGTAAGTCCTTGCATGAAATATGAAGGCATGCCGGGCAAACCCTTTTGTACAGTGAGAGACACCAGAATTGCGGGTCCAGTAACGGCAATAAACAGGTAACCAGTAAAATTAAGTATAGTCCAGGTGTTACTCAATTGTACATAGCAGGGCAGCTTGTACCAGATATTAAGGAGAATGTTACAGCATATACAGAGGTACCAAAAGAAGAAGCTTAGTATAAAGAACTGTATGACGTATCCAATGAATCCGCCCGATGGTATGCCATAGATGTGAACCACCGAATAAACAAAATAACCGCAGGCCAGGCACAGTGACATCAATGCCAATGACCAGCCATGAAGATTGCGCAACAGCTTCAGTGTCAGATGCAAATAAGTGACGAGGAGCAGGCAAGGCATGCTTATAAGCATCAGCACCGCAATAATTACAATCTTTGCCTGTGAAATCTCCTCAACCTGTGTGATGCAGACGAAGGCTATCATTTTACCCGACTTATCCATATCCAGACAATAGTTCTCCTCAACCGTATAGTCAGTGCCATTCCTGTCGATCAATAAGAGCGCTCCATTTTGCATAATTATCAATTGATCGTCCGTATCTTCGTATATAAACGAGCTGAAAAAGTCAACACTGCAATAAATACAGATACAAGATACAAGATACAGAGTTACAGCGCACTTAAAATATATTCCATTGTATTTGAGTATTTTCCCAGGAAACTAGAAAAATTGTATTGCTACAATACATAGATAATAATTATAGATAACGTAGTTATGGTTTTATAACGTTAATTTGGGGTCATTTCTTATTTGTAAGCATCAATTCACTGACTGTAAAGTTATTTAATTTATTTATAAACAATTTTTTAAAAGTTTTCGAAACTTACATAATAAAACAATACTAATTTTTCCAACGTTTCCTGGTTAGATTTTTTTTAACTTGACCCTAAACAAATTCTAAAAGTATGTATGATATATTAAATTTAATAGTTTATTGTATAGTTTAGCTCGCCTTTTACGAAAATACATAGATAATAGCTAAAGATAACGTAGATATGGTTTTATTACGTTAATTTGGGGTCATTTATTATTTGTAAACATCACTTCACTGACTTAATTTTTTCAATCTATTTATAAACATTTTTAATGAAGTTTTCAAAACTTACATAATTAAAAAATACTAATTTTCACAGTGTTTCCTGCTTAGATTTTTTTTTAAACTTTATCCTAAACAAATTATAAGAGTATGTACGATATATTATATTTAATAGTTTATTATATAGTTAAACTCACTTATTACTGCAATACATATGTAGATAATAAGTAAAGATAACGTAGCTATGGTTTTATTACGTTAATTTGGGGTAATTTTTTAATTAAATTGTAAATTTGTAAACATCGCTTCACTTCACTTCAAATCTATTAATAAATATTTTTAATTAGGTTTCAAAACTTACATAAATAAAAAATCCTGAATAAATTTATTTTTTTAATTTACCCCAAACAAATTCTAAAACTAAGTATGATATAATGAATTTAATAGTTTATTATATGTGTAGTTAAACTTACCTATTACATGGATTTCCGATTTCGATGCTCAATTCTGGTTTAAGTTCCATATCCTCAATGCAGTTATCATAGAGCATAGCAGTAACTATAGTTGGTTCAAAATTGAGCACTGCCTTATCAGTGCACATGGAATCACTTTGATTCTCACGATAGTAATCCAGATTCTCACCAAGGGGACAACACTTGCGCAATCGTGAGCTGGATGTGAATTTGGGTTGATTTTTCACTTCGGCACGCTGCGAACAATCTGTTGGTATCGGTATCTGTTTCTGCATGGGCTGTATGGGAGTTGTAGAGCCGATCTCTGGCGGGCGCGTGCTTGTGCTATTAGCATTGGAAAGCGTCGATATTGATGATGCTGCTGTCGTATTCATTGGTGTTGGAGGTGCTTGTGTGCTCAATTCGGATGTTGGAGTTGTTGACACGGTGCTGTAGTTAACCTCGGTTAAAGCATCTATTGTCATGCTTGTACTACAGAGATAACCGAGAAATTAGTTTAGTAAAAGCATTTAATAAAAGAAATACAAATAAAAAAAAAATAACAAATAAATAATTTAAATAAAATATGATTTTATGTACAATAGATTTTTGGTAAGTCTTGTAAGAAATAGCTAAAATAAAAGGAAATAAATTTAGTAAAAGCAATTAAATAATTTATCAAAAAATTAAAAATTAATGAAAAAATCATAAAAAAAATTTTAAAAAACAAATAAATAGATAAAATATGACTTTATGTACAATAGATTTTGGATAAATTTTATAAAAAGATAACGAAATAAATTTAGTAAAAGCAATTAAACATCTTATCAAAAAATAAAAATAAATGATAAAATCATAAAAAATACGAAAAAATAACAAAAAAATTAATAAATATAAATATGATTTTATGTACAATAGATTTTGGATAAATCTTATAAAAGTTAGTTTAAAATATAAGAGATTCATTTTAAACTTTATTTACAATTTTTATAGCCAACACATTTTATATCTATAAATATTTTGTTTAGCTTTTATAGCAATAATTGAACATTTTGAAAATCTTAAAAATAAAAATTTATTTATTTTGCAATTTAAAAAAATAAAAATATCAAAATTTAATTGTCATTTTGCAATATATAAATTTTAAAAATAAAAATTAATTTTTTCGCAATCTGCTAATTATGTGATGAAACTGATAACTGATAGATAAAGTACCTTTCGTTCCTCATTACGACCGTAACATCTTCAGCTTTCGTTAGTATCGTAAAAACACAGATAAATACAGTGGGTATGAAGTAGAAACCGCTCTTCCAACTGCGAATTCTCATTTTGTATTTGCGTTGTATTTGTTTGTTTATTTAAACTGAAATGAAATCGATATGAAACCGGCAACAAAATAAATATAAAAATTAAATAAATGCTGCTAACTTGGAAACTCGATACCCAACCAACTATATGTATATTTTTTTATGGTTAAATGGATTAATAACTATTTGCTGTAAAGGTTTATTGTGCCAAACAAGCTGGAGATAAAGTATACTATAATTGAAGACAGTCTGATATCTAGACGGCGTCTATCAATGGTGTAGCCTACACACACATACACACACACGCACACTCTTAAAAGAACCTATGAACATGAATTTATACATTAATTATCTTTCACTGGCTACTCCAATTATAAAATTCACATGACGTCATGTGAAAATGAGTCTTAAGAAATTCTTTTAAAATTACTTGCGATATTCCCTGAATACAAACAAACGTATGTATTCATTAAGTATATTTCGAGTGGAAATCAGTGACAAAACCATTAAATAAAAAAAAAGTGCAATGATAACCGTTAGATAAAGGGGTATTGGGGGGTGGGGGGGTTAAAGGGCGTGCTTTGGGTTGACAAATTGTTTAGTATCATAAATTACAGGTATCATAACACATTCCACACTTTTTTGTTGTTTGCACGCCATGATAACTATTTATAATAACATACGTATGTACATAATACTCACATACAATACATGGGGGTGGGAGACAGGTGTATTTGTATTGGTAACAACGTAACTTTATCTAGAAATGTTTTATTTACTCACATGCCAATGAAATAGAAAGAATCTTTGGGTTTGTAATATATTTATTATATGTACACGATTGAAATATTCACAAAATGCTAATTGACAGCATAAATAAGTTTTTGATTTTACAACATGTTTAACGTTTAACTTTGAGCTTATTTATAAAATGCATCCGACGGGCGTGCAGAATGAAGTAATACTAGCGAAATCAGCGACCTGCACGCATTGTTTGCTGATAAGATAGCGGACAATTTGACGCAGGGCTACATAACACACACTAAATGTCTTGCACACTTTATACTTTAAATTATAAAATAACAATGGCTTTGAAAAAAACGAATAAAAAGCCGTTAAAAAAATAAATAACCGGTACCCGGCAACTCCATCCAACCAATGATTTAAGCCGCGAGGCAGCCCTGACTTTTGAAAGACAGGGTCGGCGAAAAGAATCTACTTTTAAAGCGAACTTTGTGGCAACCTTTAGTTCCCATAAAAGCACCGATATCCAAATAAAAGATCATTTTTATATGGAATCCATTTTTGAAGTAGAAATTCTGAAATTTTCCATTAATTATTGTTTGAATTTTATTGAATATATAATTTTGAAAGGAGCTAAATAATAGAAAATCGAACGCCAAGGCATAAGGAACTTGCAACATTCATTAAACGAATCGCCTTTATTTTTATCATATTTATAATTAAATGGTTTTATTTAATCTTGCTTAATTGTTTAGTTGCTTAAAAAATTATTTTTTTGTGATTTAAATAGCGCGCCCGACAATTTTTAGTTCCGTTTAATCGACAAATTGTGGCGGTCGGGCGATAGGTAACGAAGTATACAATTAATGAACGAAAAACAACTGAAGTATAAATGACCGATTTGTTCGTTCATCAGAAATTTACAAACTGAACTAAATACTTTGATTGAAGATTTTATTAGATGAACAAAAGCACAAAAATAGCCTGTACTGCGGCACTGTCATCGGAACGACTGCGCCATTTGAAATTTTGTTAGAGCTCGAGCGATAACAAATGCGATAGCAACACTGCTCATGACGCGCATGCAACCATGTGTAATTTAGTTCCAAAAACGAATACCAGATGTCGCTTGCGGCATTAGCAAATGAAAGACGCGCTGTGATTGGCTGACTGTACGCTATTCGGGCTATAAGTGCAGAACTAAAATGTAAGGTAAAAGTCGCTCTAACAGTTTGCTTAAAAATAGTTAAATAATATCAAATAAAATACTGCAACGCGTTCGCAATGTGTTGCCAAGTGCTCTGGGTAAATGGTGCATTTGAAATAAATGTCAATTGTGTTAATTAAACGTTTCTGTGGCAATTTGCACAAATTTTCTCGGTTTTATAAATGGCGGACAATGTGCGTTGGCTTCAGTTCCATACACACACACAGACATACACACTCCCAAGCACGCGCATACACTCGAATACAGGCCCACACACATACACACACACACATGCAATATCACACGAACAATTGTGCGTGTCGAGTACCCCAACCAAGCACTACATTAAAAATTGAGAATGTATAATTTGCCAAACCTGGCTCTGAGCAAAGCATCCTTAACCGAATGATATTTGTGTATGTGTGTATGTGTCTGCGTGATTTTTGGCGCCATATATGCAATTAGTAAAGTTTTTTAATATGTAATTTGTAAACAAAATGGCATTTTCAAAGTGAATTGTGAATTTTATCGATTTTTTCTCGGCACATGTACATGCGATACAAATACAGACAGACATATGCATATGCGCAAATGAGTGCGAGCGAGTGCCAGTTATACAGTTGCTATTACAGTTGTTCACAAATTGTTATTGTTTTTAACAAACTTGATTTTGTTTTTAGATAATGTGCGTTTCGTCAAGAAGAACAACAAGAAGAAAACCAAATCGTATTTGAGATACATCAATACACACACAACACACACACAGACATACACATATAGCTAGCACACACACACTCGCGCGGATAGTTTTAAGCAAAAAGTGGGTGGAGGGATAACAACAACAACAACGTCAACGCAAACTATATAAATATGAGCGGTCGCGGTAGCCGAAAACGTGGACGTCCGCCAAAGACGCCAAATGAGCGATCTACGGGACGCTTCAATTATCAACTGCTCAAGAAGCCCAAATATCTCAGCGAAGGCAAATCGCAACCCAGCACGCCCTCCGCCTCCCGCTGCATCTCGCCCCAAAGCGACGAGTGCAGTCGCAGCAGTCACAACAATCGCAGCAGCCGCGGCGGCAGCAGCGCCGCCAAGCGGGGAGGACGCGGACGCAAATCAAATGTGAATAATGCCAATACCAGCACCAACAGCTATCCAGGCAGAAAAGGTAAACACGCATATTTATTTAAAGTCTCATTTTCAAGAATTTTCATTTAAAGGGGTAGAAAATTAAAGAATAAGGTGTTTAAAATAGGCGCCATATTGTTAATTCAGCATGGACTTGGGCACAGATCGGATAAAGCGTTATGTAGAATTGGGTAGTGATCATGTAAACAAATTTTACAAATTTCACTGAGAAGCTTTAAAGTGGAGAAACGTTACCATTTTGGCGAAGATGGAAGTAGACTATATGATACCTAAATTATTATTTAAAAAAATGATAGTATAGCATCAAGGACTGTAAGCTTTCTACGTATTATTACAACTTGAGTTTTGAATTTATGAGCAAATTAAAATTTTTATTAATTTACTCATGAAATAATGATCAAATTCGCGTTATAGTTTTACTGATTTTTGCTCAAAAATAATGATTATTGAATGAGAAATAAAGTCATAACTTAAAATTAAATATTATTTTGCTCGAGACAAAGCTCAAGTTATAATTAAAGCTTGAATCAATTTTTAATAATAGAGAAAATGCATAAATGAGCCATAAAGATAAATATTGGTATATTTCTTATTTCCCGCTGTCCCAAAGTTATTATAAGAGTGAAAATTTTTTTGATTTAAAAAAAAATAATCAAATAATCATTATTTGCAGTCTCTGGATAATAACTTAAACATTTTAAGTACCAGAACATACTGTGCAGTAGATTGTCTAAAACATTGGATAGACTTTTTTTTGTATGACTTCTAGTGTTGCCATTTGGAAGTACTGTCCAGTTTTCAAATTTATAACATCTCCAAATAAATTTACTTAAAACATTTATCAGATCCTTAAAGGGGGAAGCATGTCCAATTGTCATTTGAGTGTAGACTATTCGAGTCCTCAAAAATTAATATAAAATGCAAATTTATGCCTCAAGTATTGAAAATATTGTAAATTAATTAACAAATACCTTGTATATTTAGTTTCAAAATAACATGGCCAAAAAACTGTTTAAAAACTCAAAAAATACTACACTGGGGTACAGATTGTAAATATCACTTTTTAGAAACTTTTCTATTTACAAGACCAACTTTACTATAATTGTCAAATATTATACCACAAATATGCAAAACAATCTCAATTATTTATTTGACTTGACTCAAGATTGGATATAATATTATGATTAAATTATTCAAATTAAAAATAATATTTTCACCATCAGTCAAAAAACTCAGCCCAATTTTTGTGATTCAACACATTCAAATACAAAAAATATTGACGCGGTTAACTTTGGAATAAATGTCAAATATTTTTATACGAAAAATTCATTATACGAGTCTAGTTCAATTGACAAGTAAAGTAATGTGCTATTGTCTTCGATTTTGGCTCCAGTTTAAAGATACAATTTATAGAGATTTGCCATTAATTGCAACGCAAGTAAAGAAGACGCCAAGACATTGAGGAAAGGCGCAGAAAGAAAGAAGAGAAATATTCAATTACAACTTGGGTAATATTTTATATATAGACCATAATTAAAAAAGGCCAAGAAAAAGGGGGTGTAAAATGACAAACACAAACTCTGGTCGTTTAAAAGGTAAATTTTTAAAATACAAACAACGATAACAGCACTTGGAAATATTATGATGATAATTGAAATTCCACTTTTGAATTTGAACAGGTTACGAATCGGAGTATCATTATGGCTCTGATTTTGGTGATTCGGATGAGGAGAAAACCGATAATGAAGATGATATGCTGCTCACGCCCAGCGACGATGAGAGCTTGGATGCCGCCAACGAGAGTGAGTCGGAGTTTTCCGTCTGCAGTTTTACACAGAATGGAGTTGGACGACCACCGCGTCCGCCCAGTCCGGAGCCAATTTGGCTGCAGGAGGGTCGAGAGTTTGCGGCACTGGAGCTACCAGAATCATCGGAAGATCTATTTATAGGCAATGCGCATGTACTGCGCGCTCTAAGTATTTATGAAGTATTGCGACGCTTTCGTCATTTGGTGCGATTGTCGCCCTTTCGCTTCGAGGACTTTTGTGCCGCGCTGGTGTGCGAGGAGCAGAGTGCTCTGCTCACGGATGTCCACATCATGCTGCTGAAGGCGATATTACGCGAGGAGGATGTCCAGGGTACGCATTTCGGGCCACTTGATCAGAAGGATACGGTGAATATCAATTTATATCTGATTGACGCCATCACATGGCCAGAAGTGCTGCGTAGTTATGTGGAGAGTGACAGGGAATTTGATCGTCAGGTCTATCAAATACTCAGCACTGGTGAATATCCCTATACGGGTGTCGATCATCGTTTGATTGTGCTACAATTTCTGGGCGATCAATTCCTGACGGCCAACTGTGTGCGGGATGTGATGGTCCAGGAGGGTCCCATACACTATGATGATCATTGTCGGGTCTGTCATCGTTTGGGCGATTTATTGTGCTGCGAAACATGTCCCGCTGTCTATCATCTGGAGTGCGTAGATCCACCCATGAACGATGTACCCACCGAGGACTGGCAATGTGGCCTGTGTCGTTCCCACAAGGTATCCGGCGTGGTGGACTGTGTGCTGCCGCAGGAGAAACAAGGTGTACTCATACGCCACGACAGTCTCGGTGTGGATCGACACGGTCGCAAGTATTGGTTCATAGCGCGACGTGTCTTTGTCGAGGATCAAATCGATGGCAGTTGTTGGTATTACAGCACACAGGCCAAGCTGGAGTTGCTGCTGAAGCGCATGGATGCAGCAGAGCTAGAGACACGATTGCATGCCCAACTGACGGATCGTCTCGAGGAGATTGAACGGCAAATGAAGTTAACCGAGTCGCTGACCAACGAACACAAGCATAATAAACGCACCTTGATTGATTTGGAGCAAGAGGCTACACAGGAACTGCTCGACAAGGAGACAACAACAACAACGAAGGCAGACGAAGAGGAGGAAGAAGAGACGGCAGCTGAGTCGGTTCAGAAGATGGCCGAGGATAATAAGATGGTGACGCGACAGAAGACGAATCAATTGAACAGTGGCACACTCTACTTTAAACTGGGCATGGAACAGGGCTTCAAAAACTATGTCAATCAGTATGCCACCAATCCCATTGCCCTGAACAAACCGCAGCGCAACGAGGAGCGCGATAAACGACGTCATCTCTCCCACAAGTTCTCGCTGACAACGGCCTCCGATTTCAAATGGATTGGCATCACAATGGGCAGCTGTGAGAATATAATCCAAACGTTGCGACAGACTTTGATTAATTTTGAGACGAATATTGCGGCGTCCTTTATGAATCCCAACTGGTTGAGCAACAAAAAGATGTGGAACACGGCCGTAATGAATGCGAAACGTGCCACAGACTTTGCTGCCGTGATGCTGCTGTTTCAGTCATCACTCAAGAGCGTTGTCTTTGCCAACGTGTGGCACGAACAGCTGGGACACGTGCATCTGCGGAGGATTACCAGCGCCGAGCGCGAGGATCGCAAGAAGCAAGAGAAGCGGGAGAAGCGTGAGCGGGATGATGAAGAGGAACGCAATCGTTTGGCATTCAATTACATTAAATACACGCTGGGACTGAAGCATCAGGTGTGGAAGCAAAAGGGCGAGGAGTATCGCGTGCACGGCCAATGGGGCTGGCTCTGGCTGTCGAGCAGTCGCCGTTGTGGCGTTCGCGTACGACGCACGCGCGCCCAGCCGCTGACCCACGCGCGTGTCTATGTCCATTACTCGCTGGGCGAAGAGCCAACGACGGTCAATGAAAGCGTGCTCGTTGATCCGCGAACACAGCGCTTTATGCAGCAGTGCGAAGCGATTCATTCAGCGGGTCAGGTGTGCCATTATTTGCCGGAGCAGTACAAGCACGTGAAGGTCTACGAGGATGTGGGCGAGCGTGTCAGCGGCGGGCACATTGATGTGAGCAAAGCCTTAACTGCTCCAGGTCGACACTATTACCCCAAGGTGGCGCGCAAATGTCGCCTGGATGATCTGCTCGAGCGACGCACCAAATTGTCGGAGGTGGAGCAACAAATTGCCAGCAAATCGGATGCCGAAAGCGATGTTAAACCACTGCTAATAACAGCAACGGGTGGCAGCAACAAACAGACGTATCTGGAGAAGCGTCTGCTGCGCTTAACCGAAGCAGCGGGCAAAACAGTTGCCTCCAGTGTCAACCTGGATCTGGTCAACTCGCTGGCGAAGCAAATTCAAACGGTACGCATGCAATTCAGTCAATTGAATCGCTTCGCCAAGACCTTTCGCTGCTACACCAAGGAGTGCAACACGAACTCGAATGCCGTCTCCCAGATCACCCAGAACACTTGCTACTCCCCACTCTGTCTGCAGAAGGCGCGTGCCAAGAAGGAGTTGCTGCTGTTGCTACGCAAGGCGCACACCGCTGGCAACGGGTCCAAGGAGACGGTGGCTGCCATTCTGGGTGCTGTAAAGAAACCGTCCATACTGGAACAGAAATTGACCGAGGGCAAAAAGGAATCGGTGCAATTGTCACTGGATGGCGAGTCGGAGGATCAGAAGCAGGCGGAATCGGAGGCGCCACTCGATTTGTTGCAGGACTGGGAACAGGCGCGTGCCCATGCGATTGCCTTTAGTGAGCAGCTGCTCACGGATTGCCTGCAAATGCCAATGGAAACCGAAGAGTCGACAGTCACTGTCAAAGTGGAAGACTCCAATCCGGATACGAGCACCCAGGACTCCTCGGATAAAATGGACTACATTGAGAACATGGATGTATGCAGCAATGTGGAGATTGAGAGCACCGAGGACTCGTTGGCAGCGGCAGCAAGTGCCGCCAGTTCGGTGACAGCAAATGCCGATGATGTGGACATCTTTGCGGGCACACGACGCAAACGCACACAGAAGCCCAAGAAGGCATATATCGGCACCAAAGATGTGCTCGATCAGACGCTGGACAAGGATATACCGCTGAACAAACAGAATCGCCGATTTCCCATCACAGCGCGTCCCGTTAAACGAGAAGATGTCACCAAATACGAGCGGGAATACTTTGAGAATGGGAGTGAACGTGTCTATTCGGCAAATTCGACGCGAGGACGCGTCTATCTCATCCGCGATGCGGCCAAGCTGTATGAGCAGTGCGTCAAGTCGGAGGACAAGACGACGATTGTGAAGAAGGCGTCGTATGCCCGCTATCCGCTCATCTCGAACTTCCTCACGCACAAGCAGAAGCGCTGTCTCTTGGTCCTGCCACGCTACGAGCTGCTGAAGCTGGCCCGCTTGGCGGGCAGAGCGCCCAGCAGTGGCTTCCATCATGCGGCCAAGAACAATTGCATTTGGCCCTATCAATGCTCCAGGCCATTGTTTCGCACCTGCTGGTCATATCGCACCTCCAATGCCACCACATTGTCCTCAATTGCACTGCAGCTGCGCATATTGTGGTCATGCCTGCGCTGGGATGACATGATTGCCAAGCCACCGTCCACAGATGGCAAGCATCAGGTGACAACGGAGAATGAGATTGTCACCTTGGAGCTGCTCAAGTTGCGACACGCGGGTCGATATGGCGAGAAGACGAGCTACCTGCGACGCAAGGTCGTCATACCACTGGAGATGCCAAAGACTATAAGGGGTAAGCTTCAGCTATTTTATAGCTAGATTTGGCAATTTTTAATGTTAAAAGATGGCAAATAGGAATAAATTTCTTTAAAATTCTCAGATAATTTCAGTTATAAAAACCTTTTCACGAGGTAAAAATTTTGTTATGAAAACATATTAAAAATATTATATTGGAGAATATTACATGCAAAAGTAGAAGAGATTAAAAACGGTTAATTCAACTAGATTTGGCAGGCTTTTGTTAAAAGATGGAAAATAGGAAAAAATGCATTGAAATGTCTTTAAATTTCCAGATAATTTCAGTAATAAAAACCTTTTCACGAGATAAAAGTTTAGTTACGAAAACATATTTAAAATTTTATATTGGAGAATATTATATCCAAAAATAGATCGAGATTAATTCAACTTTCGTCATTTGTTTATGAATATTAACATTTATTATAGAATGAAATTCTTTTAAATACGACGAAATATTCTTATTGATATTGAATAGAACATGAAAAATATGTTGGTCGTTTTATTATTATAACTTTTCTTATCTTAGCAGGGATTAAAACCGAAACGAATAACGGTTTCAGTTACGGTTTCGGTTATGTTCGCATTTCGGTTTTCGGTTATCGGTTACGCAAAATCTTTAAATAAAGGTTTCGTAACGGTGAACCGGTTTTGGTATGTTTCGGTTTTGATATACCGGTATGGTTTTAATTCACAAAAAAAAAATTTTCTTTGCAAAAATATAATTATATTTATAATATAATAATAATAATTAATAATTATTCTTCAGTTTGGTGTAGTTTAGTTACATTTTAACAATTTTAATATTTCATTTAACAAATTTATTTTTTTCGTGCTTATTCAGTGCTTTGAAAATTCGATCATGAACATCACAAATAAAAATTAAAAATTAGACATAAGAAAATTAAATTAAAAAATCAAAATTAAATGTATGGATGTAAGAAAAACCGTTATTAACCCTTATAAATGAAACGGTTACTAAACGGTTATTTCGGTTTACAGAATTTCGGTTTACAGAATTTCGGTTTTAAGGTTCCGGTTAAATAAAAATTTTATTTTTCGGTTACGGGTTCAGTTACGGTTTTAAATTTCAATCGGTTTTTACCGGTTAAAGGTTACGATTTCGGTTAGGGTTTTAATCCCTGTATCTTAGTATTGAAAAAGAGTCTATTCCATTTTTGTCGTTTGCTTAGGAATATTAATATGTATTATAGAATTAAATTCTTATAAATGTCTTATAAATATAAACTTTTTTTAGCAGTCTTAATAATTTGTTAGCTATTAAATCCCGAGAAATTCTGCCAACTCTGAGTGCAATATGACTTTACACATATTTATATTTATTAATCACATTCATTTCCCCCCACACAATAACACAGAGGTCACATCCATACGTTCTGGATTGCGTAAACGCAAACGGGCCGAGTCTCCGCAACCCACAGAGCCGCAAATAAGCGAGGAATGGGTCGATGAGGATAAGCTGGAGTTGTGGGAAATCAAATTCATTGGCGAGAAACAGGAGAAGGCAAGAATTGCCACCGTCACACGCTCAGTGGCATCACGGCAACTGGAGGCCAGCAATGGCTCGGGCCTCAATGCTGCCACCAATGGCAGTCCAGCTGGTGGTGGACGTGTTCTGCTCGCCCCCAAGGCAGGTGAAGATGTCAAGGATAAGATGGAGCAACAGCTGAAGCTACAGAGAGCGGCACATCAACAGCGCAAGCTACTCAACGCTGGCGAAGTGACGCGCTCATCAACACCAGGTAAATAAAATTTAATATAACAAACAACATTAACCAAATAAAGCAGCGATGGGCACGCAGTGGCTCCGGGAGCAGCGGCTCTAATAGGGTTGTTGTAATTGATGTTGTAGTGCTCCCGAATTCAGATTTCGTGCCCACCGCTGATATAAAGGGTTAAAAGGTCAAAGGATTACTCTCGTTCCTTACTCTACTCAACAACAACCAAGAGCTGACAGCAATTAAAATTTTTAATTGATTTACAATTTACAGTCAAGGGACAAGTAATTGGCAGCAGGCGTGTGATAGTCAAGAATCCGGATGGCACAACGCGCATCATTCAACAGGCCGTCACCCAAGTGCCGCGCACAGCGACAACAACAACAGCAACAGCTTCTGCTGCTGCAGCGTCAACAGCAGCATCGGTTGCCAGTCCCACCCCCGCAACAGCCACGCCCTCGCCAGCACCGCACAAAGTACAAATCATACGTGGACCCGATGGTAAAGTGAGTGTGCGTGGCCTGAATCCCGGCCAGCAATTGGTGCAAATGCCCGATGGTAAACTGCATGTGCTGACAACGACAACAACATCGAATGTGTCGACGCCAGGTGAGAAATACACACCTTTAAACTAATTGACACTCAATTAAAATACCTTTTTCTTTTTCGTTTAGTTAAAGGGAAATTGCCAATTAAAACTCTGGCAACGGGGCAGGCAGCACAGTCTGTGGCAACAGCAACAACAACAACAACTGGAGCTGCCGCATCGCCGTTGATCAAACAAATTGCCGTGCGGAATGTTGCCAAATCTCCGGCCACACAGACACTTGCCAGCTCGCAACGTGTTACGCTACCCTTGGCTCAAGTCAAGAATAAATTGCTATTGGCACAACAGCAACAACAGCAGCAGCAGCAACAACAACAACAGCAGCAACAACAAGTGGCATCGCCGACAGTGCAAAAATTGGTGCCGAAAGTGGTGACAACAGCGTCGCCCACGCAGCAGGTGTTTGTGCAACAAGGCTCCAAGTTGTTGGTGGCACAAGGCTCGCAGGGTCAGAAGGTTATCATAAATGCAACACCACAGCAACAGCAGCAGCAACAACAGGGCAATGTCCAAGTGCAACAGCAACAACAAATTGTTCAACAACACATACAGCAGTCGCCACAGCAGCAACAACAACAGCAACAGCAGCAACAACAACAGATTGTTGTCAACCAACAGGCAACACAAAAGGTGATACAACAGATTGTCAACACGAGCAACGTGCAACAACAGATTGTTGTTGGCGGGCAACGCATCATTTTGAGTCCAGGACAAACAATTGTGACGCAACGCAATGTGCCGCAGAGTCAAGCGCTGCAGATGGTGCAACAACAAATCCAAACACAGCAGCATCATCAACAACAACAGCAGCAGCAGCAGCAGCAGCAACAACATGTTGTACAGCCACAACAACAGTTTGTGGTGCAATCGAATCAAACTGTGCAATCGTCACCCACAACACAAACAAAGCTGGTCAAACAGATTGTGGTGCAGCAACAGCAGCAGCAACAACAACAACAACCACAGCAGCAACAACAACAACAGCAATTGGTTGAAGAAAAGCCACAAAGCAGCACAGAAAATGTGGAGACAACCACACAACAAGTGCTGGTGCCAAACTCAACGCTGGCTCAGCAATTGGCGCAGGGCAAACTGCAAGTGGCAACAATCAATGGGCAGCAGGTGATTGTTAAACCGCTGGGCAACAATCAGGCACAAATCGTGGCACACATTAAGCATCAGGGCGATGGCAATGCACACATTGTGACCAACAATGCAACGCCAGCAATATCTCAAGCGAGTCCAACACAAACCTCACCCGTTAAACTGCCAACACAGCAACAACAACAACAGCAGCAGCAGCAACAACAACAGCAGCAACAACAACAAGTTGTACAGCAAGTGGTTGTGCAGCCACAACAACATGTTGTACAGCATGTGGTGCAACAAACACAGCAAGTGGCAGCAGCAGCACCACCACCCCAACAACAGCAACAGCAGCAACAACAACCGCTGAGTGTTGAGGAGAGTCTGTTGCAAAATCAACCGCCTGGCACGGTCATTAAGTGTGTTACCGCCCAAGTGCTGCAAACGGAGCACGGGCCACGCATTGTGCTGCAAGGTCTGGTTGGCAATGACTTTACGGCCCAACAATTGCAGCTGGTGCAGACGCAAGTCAAGCAGCAGCTTATGAAAGGTGTGTATAAACATTAGAGTTGGTAAATTTGAATGGACTAAAAAAATGCACCAAGCGGTTGTCAAAATCGTAATCTACGATGAATTCTAAGAAGGTTTGCCCAAGAAACTATAGGTCCGCGCGCTGGTACAAAATATGTACAAATTACTTATAAAATGGTACAAAATTTGTATATATTTTGTACCAGCACGCGATTCGTTTCGCCGATGTTGCTGGCAAAAATCTGTAACTTTTGAACTAGGTGAGATATCGTGTTGAAACTTCAACTATATATTTTCAATACTTCAAAGCATTTTTGGATAAAAAATAAGAGTGTGCGTGGCACTAAACAGGGCGTAAATTAACGGTCAAATTCAAATTAATGCCAACTTTTGTAATTTTACATTTTACAAATTTTTTTTTTATGTAAAAAAAATTTTAAAAATAATGTATAATTTTAGTTTATTTTTACCTTTTTTAAATTTCTTGAAAAAATGTTAAGTGAAACAAAATGCTTTTTATGCATCTATGCGTGCTTAAAATTACAAAAAGATACGAAAAGTTTCTAGCTAAAAATCGGAAGCCCGAATTTGATTTTAGACCTATGGTTTTTTGGGCAAATCTTTTAAGAATTCGTCGTAGATTACGATATTGACAACCGCTTGGTAGTGAACAAAATTGCCACACCCTAATAAACATGTAAACTTGTATAAACATTTACTAAAATTATTAAATCTCAACTCTTTACAGCCCAAGAATCAAATGGCAAACTCGGCGTTTTAGGTCCAACAAAAATCTATTTGGCCGTGCAGCCGGAAACCGCGGCACAATCATCACAGCCGCCGCCATTAACACCTGTGCATCAATCGGCAACACATCAACAAGTGAGTAGCTTTTAAATGCAACTACAAACAACAACAAACAAACAATATAGTATAAGGGTGAGATAATTAGAGAGAAAAATAATACAGTTAGTTGATTAGAAATAGAAAGAAGAGCGAGATACAAATCGTTAGGCTGCGCTTATATCAATCAATCAATCAGTCAGTTCAGTCTGTCAATCAAACGATTGTGCTTTTCACTCGTTTACTATATTTATTATTACATACTATTATTTATACACAAATTATTTTTAAAACATGTAACTTATAATGTAACTTTTAGCTGAGAAAGAGAAAAAAGCATGTTGTTGCTTATGATTTCTGAATTGATTAATCATTTTATTTATACACGAGTTTTGTTTGGTACTTATCCATTTATTTGTTAAACCTGTTTTGTTTATTTTTTTTTTATATATTTGGCACACTCATACACACACGCACACATAGAATCAATCACACTCGCTGCAAAAGTAATAAAACAAATAAAAGAATACGAAATTTACATTTATATCTCATATGCATTCCTTTTTATGGCATGTACGAGTGTGATTCGAGCAAATTTCCACAACAACATCAACAACAACAAATGGCTTAATTTTGCAATATAATTATTTATCATCTAATTCTCCAACACACACACATAAACTCACACAACAAGACTCATATCATAAATAGATACTTAGTTGCAGCTAGCTAATTCTCCAGAGGCGAGATAGAAATATATTCCGATATACATTCATTTATTTTAATTATACGTATTTATTTGATTTGGTTTCAATTTATTAATTTAATTATGTTTACAATTAGTTAAGTAATTATAATTTAATGCAATTTATTTAATAGCTATAACTACTTATAAGCTTAAGCAACAAAAAAAATTCAAAGAAATGAATAATGCAACATTTCCATAAACTATATTTTTGATTCAGTTAATTATACAATTATTTTTACCTTATTTATCGAATTAATTATTTTTAATTAAGTAATAATTTAGAGAGCAATATATTAAAAAATATTTTATAAAACAGACTGTGACGTAATCTTAGCGACCAGGGCAAAAGTATTAGACAACAAAAACAATACGCTAAAAATACAGAATGCGTAAAATAGAATTTTTCTTGCCTAGTTTCATTTTGGCTTTTACAAACTATATAGTATCTCTATTAGTACTATTCCTATGTTATTTGTAATCTATGTAAAGCGCTTTTTGCAATAAAAATATACATGTATTAATTGATAATACAAAATAACGATGACCAATCCTGTTTCTTTTCATACAATAAACTCAAGAGCAGAACCAATCATTTATATATATATATATATATAATTAATTCTCACTTTTATATATATATGTAGTATAAATCGATAGATGACAAAATAAACTCTCTGAATAAATAAAAAATAAAAAAAAAAATTAAAAATTGCAGCAGAATACGAGGGTTTAGTTTAAAAAAATCCCCACTTTATACTTGTCCCCCCTTTTAAACACTTTAAAAATTAAATGAAATGTGAGAGAAATTCGAAATATGATGTATATACTATTCCTTTACTATTCCCACCTTTACACCGCCCACGCTACCTTTAGTTATTAGATAACACATATATAAATATATATATATTATTTACAATATATATAACTTAAATGCACACAATTGATGATATATATTGAGAAACTTGTGTGTAAATTTTTGTTTCTGAGTTAGTTGGATGATTATTTGCAAATTGGCCTTTGTGTTGACAAAAAGCGCTCGCTTCCTATATACACGATATATATATGATATGATATATACAGATCAAATATATATATGTATTGTATATACCATATATGAAAATGAAAACTTTTGTAAACCCCGCAGAGTGTAATCGAAATATTTTAAAGCTAAAGCTAAACAATTTACAATATGTTAAAGTTTATACAAAAAAAAAAATATAAGAAAAATGACTTTAATCAGAAATCAGTTGAAACCAAAACAGATCGGACCAAAATTTGTTGTTTTTGTTCTCCTTTAATATGGCCAAAATTCAAGTTGCTTAAAAAAAAGATACAAAAAAACCAAATCAAATGGAAAAATTTAACAAAAAGAAAAGTTATTTGCTGAAGAGATTAACAAACACACAGAGTTTTAGTTGGCTGACTTGTGATATTTATGTATATATCTATATATATAATTTATATATATATATATGTGTATATGTATAGATCGGAGGCAACTGCTGTATGGCAAACTAAACAACGAAACGTTTTTTTACCCTCCGAACC
This sequence comes from Drosophila subquinaria, assembly GCA_037043405.1. Classification (NCBI taxonomy): domain Eukaryota; kingdom Metazoa; phylum Arthropoda; class Insecta; order Diptera; family Drosophilidae; genus Drosophila; species Drosophila subquinaria. The sequence continues at coordinate 1,376,030 of JBAMBL010003089.1, read as the reverse complement.
CCCTTTGTCCGTATACCAAAAAAAAATAATCAAAAAAGGCGTGAAGCGCATGTGAGAGATCTCTAGTTTTCATATAAAGAGAGAGTAAAAAATTCCAAAATATATAACACAAAGGCTTAACCATATTTGTAATCATCTCATCTAAATCGAAATGAATTTTTACACTTGTTAAAAAAAAAAAAGAAACGCAAAATCAAAAACACAAGAGTTACACACATCACATATACACACACACACACACAATCAATCAATCAATCACAAAAGACATTTTGCCGCAATTTTCATTATAACTTATTTAAAGCAAGCTTTTTAAAGAGAGTGAAAGAGAGAGAGAGAGAGAAAACTAACTTTGTTTTGAATTTCGAATACCCTTTAAAAATTCAAATCCATGCTGCCACTGCTTAAAATAATCCGAAACTGCCTAAAAATCCGTGTGTTGTCAACAACTACAACTCCAACAAAAAATATACAAAAAATACACGTGTTAATCTCTTCGCCAAAAACAACAACAACTACTACTACTGCAACAACAACAACTACAACTACTCCACAAACTATAACAATTAAAAAAAATTGATAAAAGGTTGCCTGGAATAAATACTACAACTGATCTCTGATTAAAGCCAGGTAGGTGACGATCTTATATTTATATTCCAAGTGTATTTATTGTACATACAACTGTTTAAATTGCTTAACCTGTTTATTATTTTGTTTAAAAACTTGTAAATAATCTGTGATAACCACTTAGGTTGGTGGCATCTCAATTGTTTATGTTGTAAGCACAAATTATGTTTTGCAAGAAAATGAAGCAGAGTCCGAAACCAAATCCATGGAAGGTGCCATTTGCTATTATTCCGATGACAACAGCAATATTAATAATAATAATGACGATCAAGATGTTAATAACGATGATGATGATGAAGAAATTATTGTTGTCTGCAGTCCGACGCGTAAGAATGAAATTTTTAAAGCATCTCCAGCTAGAATTGATGAGACGCCTGAGAAGTCTGATGAATCCCAAGATGTTGCATGCCCCAACAACAACGATGATAGTTTTAAGTCCGATAATAAAGATGTTGATGATGATGATGATGATGATGGTGAACAGAATGTGCAAGTTCAAGAGCTAGCTGTAGTTACTGATAAACCTAATCATGATCAAGTGCAACAATTAAACGATTTTGATAGTGCTAAAGCCGTCAATCCACATATATTGCAGACTAACTCCAACACCAACAACAACAACAATAGCAGCAGCAACATCCACAGCAACAACAACATCATTAATGAGAACAACGACGCCACCGCGACTTCAGCTATTAACAACGAGAACAGCAGCAACGACATCAGCGCAAATGCCACGGCCGAGTCCATTGAGCTCCTCGACTCCTCCAGTGCCCAAATTGATAAGCATAACACGGCCAACACCAACAACATCAAGATCAACAGCTATGCGTCAGGGGCAACAACAGCGGAGAACATAGAGTACACCACAGTGGCAACAACAGATCATCTGGGCACAACACTGACGTTGCAAGGTGTCGAGCAGGAGCAGACGGAGAATTTTGTCGTCACCAGCGGCTACATACAAGAAAGTAAGTGCCACAAGTTGATTCACTCGTGTTTAACGATTATAATTTTTAGAATATAAATTATTAAATAAAAGTTATTTGTTGATTTTTATAAAAATATCATATGAAAACTCTTATTTTTCGATCTAAATAAAAAAATTATAAAATAATAATTAAATTTCAATTTTTATTAAAAAATTATAATTTAATTTTTTTTTCAATTTTTATTTTAGCAATTGAAAATAAAAGTAACTTGTCAGTATTTAATATAAAAAATTAAAATAAAAATTATTTTTAAATTTTTATTATAAAAGTTGAAATTAAGAATTATTCTTCAATTTTTATTATAAAAGTTGAAAAATAAAAATTGACTGTAAATGTTTTTTAAATTTATAATAAAAATTTAAAAATAATTTTTACTTTAAATTTTTATAATACAAATTGAAAAATAACTTTTATTACCAATTACTAAAATAAAAATTATTATTGGATAAAAATTGAGAAATAATTTTTATTTTTAATGTTTATAATAAAAATTGAAAAATAACTTTAATTCTATAATTTTTAAATAAAAATTGAAAATAAAAGTTTTTCCAGTTTCTCTTGGTTTCAGAAAGATTGAAATTTATTGAAACAAATCAACTTTATTTCAGCCATTGCAAATGCCTTGAAACAGGGCAATCTGAGTCCAGAGCTTGAGGAGAAGCTGGTGAACATGCGCAAGAAACAGGAGCAACAAAACTCCAATAACTTGGGCGAATGGACGCCAACAGGCAATAGATCCAACTCTTCGGGTGACGGGGCCAGCACATCGTCACGTCGACGCACTGTATCGCGACATCACAACAACAACGACGATGACGAGTGGAAGCTGCGCACGCCCACAAAGCGGCAATCGAGCAACTCCAGCGGCAGTCACTTTAACAGCACGATTCGCAACAATCGCAAGCAGCTGCCGCTCGAGGATGTCTCGGGCAATCTCAGTGAACCGAAGCAATCGCAATTGGAGCGCCACAAGGATTTGCTGAAGAAGAGCATTCTACGCAAACGTTCGCTGCTCGAGCGCAATTTGCAGAATGAGATTCGTGAGGAGGTCGAGGACAAGGTGAAGCGTCATGTGCGTGCGATGAGCACGTCAACGCCGCCAGAGAAGCAGACGGAGAACGAGCGCAGTTCAGTGTTTACTGAGCGTCTGCTGGATCAGAATAATGAGCACAAGAGGTAAGAATGGCAGTTGAATTCTAAATAGAGAAGCTTAACAAAATGTGGAAATAATTACAGGCACATCAAACCTCCCATGGGACGCAGTCTGGGACCAGAGCCGCCGTCGTTGCACAGCAGACAAAGTGGTGTGGGTCGACCCAAGAAGATGACCAGAAAGAAGGAGAAGCTTTATTGCATATGCCGCAAGCCCTATGATGATACCAAGTACGTAACTACAGTCAAAATCAGCAGTGGGCACGAAATCTGAATTCGGGAGCACAACAAGAGCAGTCGCTGCTCACGGAGCCATTGCATGCCCACCACTGGTCAAAACAATTCTAACAATTCTAACAAATTATTATTCTTTGCAGATTCTATGTTGGCTGCGATTTGTGTAGCAATTGGTTCCATGGCGATTGTGTGAATATCACCGAGGAGGCATCGAAGAAACTATCGGAATTCATTTGCACCGATTGCCAGAAGGCGCGTGAAACGCAACAGCTTTATTGCAGCTGCAAGCAGCCCTACGATGAGTCGCAATTTTATATTTGCTGTGATAAGTGCCAGGACTGGTTCCACGGCCGTTGCGTTGGCATTGTCCAAAGCGAGGCGGAATATATTGATGAATATGTCTGCCCGGAATGTCAACGCAATTCGGATGCAAATACGGCAAATATGAAGAGTCTAGCGCCAAATGAAATTGTTGAACTCAAAGGGTTGATCAAGCAAATACAGGTAAATATAAAAGATTATATTTGAGAAAAGTATATTTTAAGTTTGTATTTCAAATTGCAGTCGCACAAGAGTGCCTGGCCATTTATGGAACCGGTTGATCCGGAAGAGGCACCCGACTATTACAAAGTGATTAAGGAGCCCATGGGTAGGTCAACTGAAATCTAATCAATCTTTTCAATCAATCTAATTAAACTTTATGCCTTGCAGATCTCAAGCAAATGGAAACAAAGCTCGAATCAAACACGTACACGAAGCTCGCTGAATTTATTGGTGATATGACGAAAATCTTTGATAACTGCCGCTATTATAACCCCAAGGAGTCCTCGTTCTACAAATGCGCCGAAGCGCTTGAATCTTTCTTTGTCCAGAAGATCAAAAACTTTCGGGAACAGGTTTTTGGTCAAGGCAATTGATAGATATTAACTGAACGAACCTATTTTCATTGTTGGTACATTTGGATGAAGCTGGGCTTAAACAACAATAATAATAACAGAAAACACAATAAAACAAAACAACACACAACAACAACAGCAAGAAAAGAAAAGCAACATTTTAATTTTTATATATAGTAAAAAAAAACTAATTAATTTTACTACAACTATATTTGCATAGGCTTAGCTTAGAGATTAAAGCAGCTCCATTATAATACTGTCACTGTAAATATTTATATATATACATATATATAAATAAATATATATGTATTAGTTATAGTCAGAGAACAGTCATATAAATGAGAATATGAAAATGAAAAGTTCATAATTAATTTTATTCACAGTTTTTAGTTTATATTAATGCATAAATTGAAGCAACATAACATAATTAATTAACGAATTATCTAAAAACTAAGTAGTGTTTTGACTATGTACAGCCTAAATGAGATGTAAATAAAACACACACACATGCATTTGTTTTGATACATAATGTATGTACGAAGTATAACAAGCATATATAATGGGGATATATATATTTATACATATGTATATCTGTAGAATTTGTATAAAAAAAAAGCAAACAAAAAAAAAATATACAAACATGTAAATTATTTATATCGTGCTGATATATTTGCAGCTAAGCAAATGGAATAAACGGTTGATTCAACGTAACCAATCAAAGACATCTAATCGATTCAAATGATTGATGAAGTATGATATACACTGGTCGGCAAAAAGGCACTTTTTGTGTGAAAAGGAGGAAAATGGGGTTAAAATAGTAACTTTTTGCAGTTTTCAAAAAATTGTAAAAAGTACAAGCGAAGAGATTTTTGAATTGTCGAAAACATTTTTCAAATAGACCTTTACAAAAATTCGAAATTTTCAATGGGTACATAATCGGTTAAGGAAAGTCTTATATCATTCAAACGGAATTGAAATCACCTTTCCAATGATGCCATTAAATTAAATTGAAATAGGTTCAATTTATGAGTAGATTTAACTTTGAATATTATCCCATATATGGCTTATTTTTCAGCAGAGTATAAAACCGAAACGAATATAGGTTTCAGTTACGGTATCGGTTATGCTCTAATTTCGGTTTGCGGTTATCTGTCAAGCTAAATTATTCTGGGGTGCCACAGAAATCGCTTTCGCTTGAATTTCACTTAAATTTCATACAAATTTAAGTGAAATTCAAGCGATTTCTGTGGCACCCCTGATTGTGTAGCTTTTTCGTAACCTTTTCCGGTTTTTTGTATGATTTGGAAATTGGAAATTGTTGTTAAATAGTTTAAATTAATTCAATTCATTACATTTTTTTTCAACAAGATCCATTTAATAAGAATAATATTCAAATTAAAAATAAAAATAAGTCTGAAAAGCTATGATAATCCCTTAGCAACAAAATTTAATCATTTGCTAGATTTAAGATTAGATTTTTTTTAATAGGTTTCTAAGTGAAAACTACGTTTACGGTTTCAGTTGCGGTTACCCATTTCAATCGGTTAATACCGGGAAGGTTACGGTTATGAGTACAGCCTTAATCCCTTGTTTCCAGTTTATCCGACTGTTTTTTATTTTAAACTTGCAAATAAAAAAAAAGCATAATTTTATCTTTTTTTTTTAATTGTGTCACAAAACATTACAAAATTATTAAAAGTTAAATAAGTTAAAAATTATTTTATGGCGCAAAAGATTAATTTAACAATATAGAACGTATCTTGCCGAGTTGCGTGAATATTTAATGAATGTTATGCATTTGGTTTCTCGTGCAACCAGGGACGGAATATGGGCAATGTCGATGGATAATGGGTGTCCGGCTTGAGCACCGATTCGGGCCACGTGTTGGACACATCATTGGCATTGTTGCGGAACGGATATGTGGCCAGGACAATGGGCAGCTGTAGCTTGACCTCCTTCTCCATGGACTTGGGCTCGATGACGAAAAAGACATCGTAGGTGATTTTGATCAAATGACAGCCTTGCAGATTTGTCGGTGGCAATGGCGGCACATAGAGACTGTCGTTGTGCCACTCGTCCTTGCCACCAGGACGTATCTTGCCGCGCACCAGCACAGCCAAAGCGCGCTTCTCCGTCTGCACGGTCTTGCCACGGGCCAAGTACTCGATGGTCTAGGGGGGGAAGGGAATGTTTAATAAGATTATGTATAGATCTTTGAGATTGGTAGCTACCTCTGTCAGCGAAGCCTTGGTGCGTTTGATGGTCACATTGCTGGCATTGGAGATGAAGGCGGTTACCAAAATATTCTCGCCGGGCACATAGCCACCACGATCCAAGATCACACGACATTTGATCTGGCCACCGCCCACACAGGCGACCACGCCCAGTTTATGCTCCACCTCACAGGTAAAGGGTTGCTAAATAAATAAAGAACTGATTAAAAAATATTCATGCCACATTTGAGTTCATAAACTCACCGAAAGTATAGGCTTCTCCAGATTCAAATCAATGGGATTCATCACAATAAAGACCTGATGATTCTTGTGCGTCAGACCTTTGGGCTCCCTTAGAGCTGCCGTGCAGAAATACTGTATCCAACCGAAGCTGCCCAGAAATGTCGAGGGCAGCCCGACGGGCAGTCCCAATTTGAATGGGAAACTATGTATGCCTGGCGATAATATGGCAGGTCCTTGATCCACATCTCCCAGCAAACGCATGCGAAAATCTATATAGTTCTCCTTGTCGTAGGTGCGCTCCTGTCGCCCGCCCGCACGGACCACGCCCTCGCCCACCACATGGAAGTGTAGTCCCAGTGCGGGCGTCTCCTCCTGCAGCTCGATGAGCACACGGCCCGAGAGGAATTGTCCGGGAAAGTACAGCAGCGACGTGTTGTCGAAGATGATGAGAAACTTTAGCAATTTTCGCGGCATTTTTTACGTTTGATGTTTTTGTTGTTGTGCAGTCTTTAAAAAAAAAAAGGTGGTTGACCTTGAGAAAACCAGCTGAAAAGATGGTAAGTCATTGGATTAGAAACACTTTTCTTAATTACCTCATCTTTTTTCATGCTCATGTGAATATGCTTTTAAAATTAGTTAGCAAGTGAAGTGACGAAAAGCATTTTAAAGGTTTTTCAACGATGATACTTGAAAATCAATTTGAAATCTGTTATTTTTGTAATGATTATTTTTAGAGAGTGATTAAAATGAGCATTAATCGTGAATGTCACAACTGATTCTAAAAGTGTATTCAACTAACTAAAAAACCAACCCAAATCAAAAGTATCAACAGAAAACTAAAGTTATACTCACTCAAAAGTTTGAAAATATTGAAAATTACATGAAAATTTTTGAGTTTTTGTAAAATTAAAATTTTTCACTTCTCGATTTAAAAAAAAAATCTTTTGATGCAAAAAGTTACTCTAAACAATTTTAATAGTGGCTGCAAAAAAATTTCCAACATTTCTTCGCTAGTATTTTTTGGATAGTGGCTAAAATAGTAATTTTTAAATTTTCAAAAATTCATAAAAAAAACTAGTAAAGAGATTTTTGATTTCCCGTCTCCGCAAATTTTGAAGAGCCAGCACATGCATCGTTTTGAGAATATTACGTACTTTTTGGTAATTAACGTTATCTATTTATTAAAGCTATTATCCTACTTAAACGCAATAAAATCGGACAAATAGAAAGGTGGTAATGGCTGATTTAAGTTTCAAGCAATGTAAGTGCCTAAATGCATGCAATAAAAAATATTTTAATTTTATTTTAATAAGTAACGGATTTTAATTTTATTTTAATATGTCGGGATCTCGGCTATAGCCTTTCCCGCTTGATTTTTAATTGAAAAGTTAAATTTAAATCATTAGTTATATAATTTTGAACTAAGAAAATTCTGATTTTTTTTTTAAGTTCAGTTTAATATCATGTCAAACCTCATGTTATCTTTAACATGCACCTGAAAACGGCAACGCATCCCATTTGTTATGATAATTTAACATGCAAGTCGTTCAACCGGCCCACATAAATCTGACCATAAACAGTTCGAATATACTGTATACAGTGTATACTGATATTTATGGTTTGAAAACATGCATAACTCAAAGTTTCCGCTGATTTTTGGTGCAATTTGCTAAGTTATTTTTTTGTTTTTTGGCAATAAAAGAGTGAAACCTGGACTAAAACAAATGTCGTAATTGCCATTAAATGATGCCAAGCTTTTCACTTTTTAAATGACGCTGAAATCATCAGAGACAGAGACCCATTGAAATTTATATGTGTAAGGTATGTTAACTATGAAAAATCTCGTAATAACCGAAAATGTATTGAGGAATTCGCACAACGCTTGCTATTCAGGTATACACACACACACATACGTTTACCTGTAGATATATGTATATGTGTGTGTGTGGGTTATGTATGTACGATTATAATTGCAAGGTTAAAATAATAAAAAAATAATAGTGCGTTGAGTTTGTGAGAAATCTACATACAAATCCGATACCGATTTCAATTCCGATTCCGAGTTCCACAAACAGTTTGACAAAATCCGTCGAGGGAAGAGCTTAAATAATAGTATTCGACGTGGGTGCAACGACAAAATACTTGTTTATTCGCTGAATACACTCATACACACTCGTGTCTATTCATTTGTTTGTTTGTCGACCTATACGATACTTTTTGCTGGTACTGTTACTGTTTCTGGTTTATTGTTTTACTTTTTTTTGTAATCTTTTTTTGTTAGTTTTTTGTCGTTTTCCGATCGTTTTTCTCGCTGTCTTTTGTCTCCGTTTGCTTATAGATGTTTTTTCAGCAGCTGCGCGCATTCGCTTTGGGTTCAACCACGACGAGAGTTTAAACCGCGCGCGCTGACGTTTGTTTAACAACTAAACTCGGTTGACGCCTCTCAGCCAAGTTGTTTGCGTCCCCATCCAGTTTATAGAGATGCGTCCATGTCGTGTGTCTCATGTGGTCAGAACTGAGAACTGAGTTGTGCATATCAGCGTGACGAGGGGCTTAAACTGGGAAAATTGAGAAAGATATAGTTGAAGTTTTAGTTAAGGATAAGCTGAAAATTTCACAAAAATAAATAATATTTTATTATACAAATGTTTCACTGAGAAAATGTATAAAAAAATAGACACAATTTTAGGCCTAAAATGTAAATCATATTAAATTTAAATAATTTAGTTGCATTTGACATAGTTTTTTTTTTCAGTACTTTTCAGTTAAATGAGCTTGATCCTGATTTTTAAATTTAATAGAAATAATAATAAATTTGAGAAAAAAAAAACACCCTCAATATATACAAATTTTACAAATTGTTATTGTCCCCTAGGACAGATTCTAAACCTAATAAAAAGTGAAAAAAAAAAAATTAATATACAAATATTAAATATATTTTTTAAAAAATTACATACATTTTTAAATCTTATTTAATTGATAATATTGTTAAATTTTGCTAAAATGAATCCTTCAATGTTTCTGAATTTAAAAAAGCCTCAACTGCCTCGTGTTAACTTCGTGTCTACCGTTATTAACTCACCTCTATTTAACTTACCTCTAGGTTTGTTTGTGTGTCGCTTTTGAAGCTGTGTGGACAATACAGGTTTAGAGTACATTTGTTCGTGCTTACTCACAGCTGTGGTGAATAAAGCGACGCTCTAACAATTCTTGCTCTCAGTAAATATTACTCTCTCGATATGTTCGAGAGTGGTAGATATTGGCATTTATTTTCGAGGTTCTACTACATAAAAATGCAATTATACATATATTGCATAATTAATTATATAATAAATACGTATAAAAATACAAAGTAGCTTACATTTTTTTAAAATTAACATATTATTTTTTTTGAAATATTGGTGTATTTTATTGTAGCATACTTTTACTTACAATCCGCTTAAAAGTAGACAACGTTAAATTGAAAATAATTTTTAAAAAATTATCGTTTTGTACGTAAAAATAAAATGTAGAATGGATCTTGAGTTCAAGACTTGATCGAAGTGAGCATTCAAAATAGAATAAAATAAATTTTCATAATGTTAAAAAAGTTAAAAATCTAGGTAAATAATTTTCCGAGAATGGGGCTACTACTACTTACTAGATTTGTAGCTGAAAGTAGTCACATTTTAAGTTTTGAATATTATTTTATAAAAATGTTGATATCCGGCCAAGTTAATTGAGTTTTTCAATACCACCATTTTTATTTAAATATTTTACCAAATATTGTTAAAGAAGTATTCCAAAAGTTTAGGAAGTACAGTCGAACTAACCCTAACTCGAATCACCATTATCCGAGAAAAAAGTTCGATTAGGGAGACTTGGAGTTAGGGAAGCAGAATTGTATGTAATTTGCTCGCTATTGCCACTCGATTTTGTTCGAGTTAGAGAAAATTCGAGTTAGGGAAGTTCGAGTTGGGGAAGCTCGACTGTAATTTTAGTTTTCCGAAAACAACATCTTTAAATTATAAGCTGATTCATTTAAGAGTAATACTAGCCGAAAATTAGAATTTTTGGCAAAGTAATAAAGTTAAATGAGGCTTTAAGTCGGGCTTAAGGTTTCGGCCTTATGTGAAGAGTCTTTCGTAGAAAGAACAGAGGTCAAACTTGAGCATAATTATAATATTTTTGGGCTATTTGTTGGGTTCACAGAGCAATTAAAACCGGTTTGGCGCATGGTTATGCTTGAAGGCTTAGGAGCTTTAGACAGAAAAGGCTCAAATGGGGCATGCCGAATATTTAATGCACTAACAAGGCAAGAGAGAGAGAGGGAGAGAGAGAGGGAGAAAGAGATAGCGAAAGTTAAGCAATCTTGTGACTTTTGTATATAAGTAAATATTTGTTGCAAATAAGTCAGCCAGCTTATAGTGCCCTGTTTTGTAGGGTATAAACGGTTGCAATAACTGCGCCACATGAAAATGAAAGGCCAAACAGTCTACCATAAAACAACAAAAACCCGAAAAAAAAACGCAACTTGTTGCAAGTGCAACCGACGGCGGCGTCACGATGTTTGAAATGGACTAAAGAAAAAAACAAGAAAAACTGAAAAAAATAAGCATACAAAAACTGGAATTGATCGAGATCAGCGGCAACTTGTTGAGTAACTGAATAATGTTTATGCTAATGTTGTTGTTAATGTTTTTAACAAAAATCATTTATTACATTTCGAAATAGATAATTAAAAAAATATATATATTTTGTTTAACTTAAGCAAGATTGACAATTCTCATAATTTGTTGTTTATCAGATAAGTTGAACAACTGAATTGCCTGTTTCATAAGATCTGTTTTGGTAGCTGAGAATTTTGTTGGCCAAACAGGCAAACAATTGACAGTCGGAGAGGGGGAGTGGCAGGGTGAGGAGGGTAGGAGGGGACTGTGAGGAAGGGGGGAGACTCTTGAGTCTGGAGCAATTACGTTAGCCAAGTTACAAAACTAAACCATGGAGTTACCGTAAGAGCACACAAATTTTGAGCTTTGTGTGTGTGTGAGTGTGAAAGAGTGTGAGTGTGTGAGTGTGTGTGTTCATTCGATGTGTGTGTGAGAGAGAGAGTGTGTGTGTGTGTGCTTGCCACCAGTGATGCAAATTTGGCTTTTTTTCGGATCGATTTTTCTGGTTTTTAAATGCTTCAGCCGGAAAACATCTCAAACATCTATCCGAAAATCTGGGTTATTTTTAGGTTCAATTAAATTGAATCCAAAAAGGATTCTATACTGTCAATTTTGGAACTTTATGAAAATGGAAACGATATAAAGGAGAAAACACTTTCCCAGTACGCCAAAGTTCACCTCTTAAAATGGGAGAATGTTGAAAATACGTCAAAGTTTTGGTCTAAAACAAACAAATATTAAGATTCTGCAGGCAATAACCCTTTATCAGAAGTGGTCACTTTCACTCTGACTCTTCTATCGTTTCTATGGTCGAATGCAGAAGTAGACGTTTACGCCGCCGCGCCACGCCGCCGCCGCCGCCGATTTTTGGTCTTTTTGACGCGCCGCCGCCAACTCACGGAAATATCGGCGCGGCGGCGGCGGCGGCGGCGTCCGGCGTCATAGCTTTTAATACAATTTTAAAAAGCAAAAATCAAAAAAATTTTGAAATATTTTTTTTTTAATCATTTAATTTTTTTTTTAAATTTCAAATGTAAAATCAAATCTATGAAAATGACTGTAAAGGGATTTTGAAAAACTTTTTTTTTTTTTAATAATTTGTAAAAAATTTTCACTGGCTTTTTTTATAATTTAAAAGGGAAAATTTTATTTGATTACTGCATACGCCGCCGCCGCCGCCGGTCCTCTCTGCCGGCTAAGCCGCCGCCGCCGGTTATTTCTGGCCTCTCCGCCGCCGCCGAAGCTAACACAATCGGCGTAAACCTCTATGCAGAAGTAGAGAGGGTTTTTAGCCAACTTAGTTTGGTAAAACCTAAATTGAGAAACCGTCTAGAAATAGACACGGTTAATGCTATTTTGACAATTAGGTAAATGTATGTATTATAACATTTTTCAATTATATGCAAATGCATATTTTATCTTCTGCAGATTCGGTTTGCGTCGACACAAAACTTGTTGTCGTTCGTATAAATTCCCTGGCCAATACCTAAAGATGATAGGCACCAAAGAAAATGCCGAAGAAAACTCATTGAAGATGCTTTAAAGCAGCGATGGGCACGAAATCTGAACTCGGGAGCACTACAACAACATCAACAACAACAACCCTATACGAGTCTACCTAAGTTGGGAGCAGCCGCTGCTCCCGGAGCCACTGCGTGCCCACCGCTGCTTTAAAACTTTTAAATTAAAAAAAAATATGAAAAAAATTTGGCTTGCTTTCCGTCTTATTTTTTAGCTTTTCAGCATCTTTTCCCCGTTTTCTTTGGCCGTTTTGTCTTTTTTTTTCGGAAAATATTTGGCATCACTGCTTGCCACACAAGCGGCTAAGTCAGCAGACGTCGGGTATGCCAGCCGAGTCAGACCTCAGGTCGCTCTCTCTCCATCTCTCTCGCTCTCTACCGCTCTCTGTAAAGTTTCTCTTCAAGCTTAAGACAGACTTGAGAGTCGTTTGTTGTTGCTGTTTTGTTTTGGATTCTTGGCTCAGTTGTTGAGAAGACGCCAAATGTGTTGGTTGAGCTTAACGGCGTGTTGCCAACAGGTGTAACCAAAACGGGAAAGTTCAAAAGTATAAAATCACACACATTAATACACAGTGTGTATTACACACACACACACACACACACACACACGCAAGTGCATTTACATAAAATGTGTAACAAAGTGAAGAGAGAGAATTGCGATCATAATAAGCCGCATTTATATCATTTTATGGCAACTGCAGTGCAAATCCATTTATGTTAATTCAAAACACACACATTTTATAGAAAGTTCAAAGTGTGCTATAAAAAAAAACAATAACAATAACATAACTGACTGTGCTTATGGCATCAATAAAACCGTTAAAATCGCCTTCGTTTTATTTTCGCATATTATGTAAATATTTTTATTTGTTTTGTTTTGTTTTGTGATTATGTCTTAACGGTCTGCGCTTTAAACTTGGCCAAAATGCTAATGACTTTGTGCTAAATATGTGTACAAATTGATTTGTGCCTCTTACAAACAGTTTAAAGTCGTTAAACAATTTAAAAGCGCGTCGCATACGTACAATTATCTGATGCACTGTAACTTTCTATGGGCGTCTGTCTTAACCGTGGCCAAAACCAAAACCAAAACCAAATTCCCCCTTGACACCGCGCCCCCGCTACAACAACCCGGGAAACCAACATAATTAACCATTATAAATGGAAGTTGGCGCAAAAAAAAAACTGAAGATAAATCAACAAACTTCAGATTAAAGAAGTTTTAATACCCTATTAAACTGTGTTATAAAATTATTGTGAAAAATGTTTTTTTTCTAATGAAAAACTGAGTTTTTGAGGAATTATTGCAATGACATCCATAAGATATGGTGAAACTATTTTAATCAGAATATTAGGAATATACTTTTGATGAATTTTAATAAGTTTGTCTTAAAACAAAAGAGACTCTTCTTTATCAGAAACTTAGTTTTTAAAAATGAAAAACTGAATCTGTGAAGAATTATTGCAATGAGATCCATAAGATATAGTGAAACTATTTTTATCAGAATATTAAGTTTATAATCTAAGTGAATTTTGGTAAATTTATCTTAAAACAAAAGATACGTTTTTTTAATCAGAAACTTATTTTTTAATGATTATAGTCAGGGAGAATTTTATTTCTATTCTTTTATGAAAATAAACAAGAATTTATATTCCCCAATGAGTTAAAATACTCATTTGCTCTGTCACCTACCTGCCTAAATAGTCAAAATACCCCTTTAAGTCATTCACGCTTTATACAGGGTATAATAATGCGTTACAGTTGAGATTCATTCATCTACGCTACGCTTTAAGGTATTTTGAAAGTTTCTTTTTTTGTTTTGTGCGCCATAGTAGGAAAAGTCTTTACACTAAGCTTGTACTAAGCTCGTTAGTCAGTAACTAACCAAGTGTTGGTGTTATGTTTTAAGTACACGTATTTAGTGCTTTCATTTTAAATGCCAAACACAACTGAAATCTGGGTGTGGTATATGGCTTAAACCTGATGGCCGATGTCTTTGGACTCTTGTCTGTCTGCTTACCAACAACAACAATCATAACAACAACAACGAGCCAAATGAGCAAAATGCCAATGTGTCTGGAATTTGTAATTCTGCACAGGCTTAAGACTTAACAATATCCAGTTTTTCTCTGTGATTTATTTATTTTTTTTATTTTTTTGGAATTTTAAGTACGCTATGATCTGTTATTTATGCATTACATTAATTGGATTCAATGTGTATAACAGTTTCGTAGAAGCAGATACAGACCAACTTGGATATAAGGAACAGGATTTGTATTATTTAGACATTTAATTAATTAAATGCAATCGGTATAACAGTTTGCTTGTGTATATTACAGCTATTATACAAGCTTAAATATGTAAATTTCTCGAAAGTATGTTTTAATCTGTTAGTTAAGCATTATATTATTGGAAATTGACGTGTATAACAGTTTTTATAATTGTATAACAGCTGTTATCCATGTTTTTTTATCTTAATGCTTTAAATACGCTTCGATCTGTTGCTATTGCATTTTTAAAGACTAATAAATTGCGTATAACAGTTCTTAAATTTGTATAACAACTGTTATGCATGTATTTTTTGGACTTACTGCTTGAAGAACGCTTCGATCTGTTGTTATGACATTTATAAAGATTGATATAATGCGTATAACAGTTTTTAGATTTGTATAACAGTTGGTATACATGTATTTTTTGAACTTACTGCTTAAAGTAAGCTTCGATCTGTTGTTGTTGCATAATAAAAGATTAATTTAAAGCGTATAACAGTTTTTATTTCGAAATTAAAGTGTAAGGAAATCAAGAACTTCAGAAATCTCTCTGTTATAATAGTAAACAGCATTTCTCTAATATTTTAAATACATTATTCACAGTTTAAGCTCAACTTGATACTGTTTACATCAATGTTTCAACCGCAAAGACTGAAAAAAGATCCCAAGAGATAGAATTGAGTTTTGTGTACTTTGCTTTCTCTTTTTGTTTTAATTTTTTTTGTAAACGGAAAGGAAACTGATATCTCTGGCCATTAATCAAAACAATACGGAAGCAATTTGATCAGGATACAAAATGCTATTAAATGTATTTTATGTTTGTTTGTTTCATTCATTCATTCATTCATTCATTCTTTCGACCCACAGAAGAAGCCAGACGATTTAACCCTTTTGTTCTGGGCTTTGTTAATTTCTTCTCTTTTTTTTTGCTTTGTTTTTTTTATGCATACTTCAGTGATTTTTGCTTTGCTTCAGGTGACGTCATTAAAGAACATGTACATATATTTTTAAGACCAAGTGTTGTTCCTTTGATGATTCAACTTAATGTAGGTCGAATTCAAAGCACAAATTAACTTTTAGTAGGGAAGAAAAATTTTTAAAGACAATTCTTCTGATGATCTTTTGTTCTCTCTTCGCAGTGCCAACAACAATGTTGGAGGAAGACAGCGCCTCCCTGAAGAAAGCCTCAATCACAGCCATTGCCTCGATTTCCCACTTTGAGAGCAGCACCACAAAATGTCAACCAGATGATGACATCAATGTGGATTGTGATTCATATGGTTCAATGGAGACTCTCTCCGATACGGTGTCCATAACAATCGATGGCGAGAAACATTGGGTATCGGGTGTGGATTCAACCACAACCTGTGCGGATCTCATCTGTGCCCTACTTCACTATCAGAATCTCGAGGAGAAACGTTGCGGCGTCTCAAATGGAACTTCTAATGCGAAATCCATTGGCAAATGTAACCAAATTACCATCCAAACCAAAGAAGAAGTCGAAGCTGTCGAGGAACCTCAGACCTATAGCAAGTGTCTCAATCTCAAGAACTCACACCAATATGTGATTGTCAAGCAATTGCGAAACTGCCATTTCGAGGAGTATTTGGATGGTAGCACCCGTCTGTTGGACGTCATACCATTGCGAGATAATTTCGGCAAGAAACTGGTGAGTTTTTCCATACTATATTTTTCCTTTATAATATGATTGGCATATTTTCTTTTTTTGAAAAATTCATATATGATTTATGCTTAAGTTCCTACATTTCTTTTGAAATTGGTAGGTATTATCTTACAACTGAATCCACTCTCTTTTAGAACCAGAGTTTTCTGTTTCATTGCATTCTTTCCCTTCATTTTTATTAAAAATTTTCTTTTAATAACAAATATATTTCTATACATAGTTTCTTCATGCACAGTTTATTTCCGAATTCTTATGTACAGTGGCTCACAGCTTAATTCAACCAGCACAAAAAGCAACTTTAATCAAAAACTTCAATTACAACTAACTAAAATACAAACCTAATCAAAAGTATTTACAGAAAACTAAAGTTATATCAACTCATAATTGGAAATTACTAAAAAATTTCTTGAACATTTTTTAGTTTTTGAAAAAATTAACTTCTCAACTTTTTTTCTCGATGTTTTAAATAAAATATTTTGATGCAAAAAGTTTCTCTAAACAATTCTAATAGTGACCGCAAAATTTTTTTTCAAAAATGTATATATTTTTGGAAAATTCTTTTCATATATTTTCTGAGATCATCCCATACAAATAATCAGCTCATTTTGGAATTTTAAAGAGATCTTCTCGTTTAAAATTATAATGAAAAAATGTTCTTTTAAGCAATAAATATATTTCTAATACAAAGTTTCTCCATGTTCAGCTTATTTTCGAAATAGTTTGTAGATATATTCTTGATCTTTATATTCAGATTCATACAATTTTTTTTTCAATGTTTAATACATTTTGTACATTATTTTTTATCTCTTTTGGACAGGCGGTCTTTATGCTTAGTTTATTTAATAATTTTCTCAAATATTTATTTTCTTAATTATTAAAAATATTTTAGTGTTCTTCACTCCATTGTTTTCTTCCCAATATCCCCTATGTTACCAAATTTTGACCCCGATCAGAAGAATGAAATAATAAAGAATTTCTTTTGTATCTTCATTCTGCGATCTTGATACAGTGCGAACTTCAGTTGAGGAATCTAGCGAGAACGACACCTGCTCTGACATCATCATCATCAGCAGCGAGAGTCAATAACCAGAACCAGCACCATAACCAGCTGTTCTCCATGCTGTCCATGTCGACCGATAAGGACAGCGGCATGGGAAGTCCCGTGGGCAGTTCCCGAAGCGAACGCTTTCGCCGGAGGCGGGGCAAGCAAAGGGGCACTGCAACTGCCACTGCCACAACAACGGTGGCAACTACACTGCAACTACATCGGCAACAGCAACAACAACCAAAGCGATGCAAGCAACAACAGCAACAACAACAACCGGAACAACCACAACAAGAGCAACAACATCAACAGCAAGAGGAGAAAGAACATTGTATTGGCAATCCAAATGAACGCCTGATGAATATTATATTGGCTCAAGACGAGACAATCAACAGGCAAATCAATTTGTTACAGTAAGTTCATTTCAGACTAAAATCTAGATAATATTTGAACTTCAGAAAAAATCTATACAACGTACTTATTTCGCTTTTTAAAGCTGAAAAACATGGTTCATTCCAGAGAAAAGCTATACAACACACCAATTCTCATAGCAGTGTAAATTTCAGAAAAAATAACAATTCAACTTTCTATATTCCAATTTGAAGCCTAAAACTATTGTCAATTCCAGAAAAAATCCATACAATTTACTAATTCCCCTTTTTAAACCTAATAACATTGTAAATTCCCGAAAAAGTATGTATAACTTACTAATTATCCAATTTAAAGCTAAAACCTTCGTAAATTTCAGAAAAAAAAACTATACAATTCACTATTTTTCTATTTTAAACCAAATAACATTGTAAATTTCAGAAAAAATCTATAGAACAGACTAATTTCCCATTTTAAGCCTAATAACATTGTTATTTCCAGAAAAAAAAGTAAACAAGTATTTTAGCCAAATAACCGTGCTTAATTTAAGAAAATAACTATACAACATACTTATTCCTTATTTTAAACCTCAACATCATCGTAAATTTCTGAAAAAAACTATACCACATTATAAAATCCCCTTAAAAGCCTAAATAACATTGTAAATTTCAGAAAAAATCCTTACAATATACTAATTCACCATTTTAAACCAAATAACATTGTAGATTTCTGAAAAAGTCTATTTAACATTATAATTTTTTAATTTAAACCTAATAACATCGTAAATTTTTGAAAAATATTAGAAAATTCCCTTTTAAACCTAAATAACATTGTAAATTACAGAAAATAACTATACAACACTTAAATTCTCCATTTTAAAGCTAATAACATTGAAAATTTCAGAAAAAATCTATACAACATAATAATTCCCAATTTAAACCAATTCCAGTAAAAAGGAACAAGAAATACTACAGATTGAGGATGAAAAACATCGCGTACGAGAAAGAGAATTGGGCAAGAATTATTTACTGGATGCCTACCTAAAGACAATCGATAAACCAGCCGAAACAGCAGAAGAACAAAGACAAAGAATAACACAATTTTCAACAGGTAAAGAATTTTCCCATGACTATAATAAAAGTGAGGTCAAGTATTCATATGTGCTTGCTCAGTTGAGTCGAATCTTCCAGATGAAATGCAAATCTATTGGCTGGAAAAGGTGTATGCACTGAACAAGCAACTGCAGAGGGAAGAGGAGCAACTGCTGCGTCTGCACGCGAAGGTGAGGAAGCAACAGGTGCGATACGCTTATCACACCAAGGGGGAAGTGTTGCAGCAAATCGATCGACTCGACACGGAGTTGTCCACACAGGTGGCAGATATCTACCGGGTGGAACGGCAACTGCTCACGGCCAATGAGCAGTTAAAGGCCAAATTGGGTGTATTGGAATGTTTGGGACGGGAGTTTGAAGTGTTGCCGCACGAGACGAGTCAAGAGACGATTGCCACAAGAAGTTGCAACATGCAACAGATACGAGATACAATTCGAAAACAAGACCAACAGCAAACCATCGATAAGAATTGCAATGTGCGGCAACTAACGGCTGATAAAATGCTAAAGAAACAATTATTCAGCGCTGTTGACAACCCTGAAAAACTATATGCAACCGATTTGGATATAGAACATTTGGGCACACTTGTTTAAGTGTTCAGTTTTAAGTTTGTAGTTATAAATGCATCTTGTTTACCTGTTTTAAGCTTAAGTTCAGCTCTGTATATAGACTTAGGGTGTCCCTTATTTGGTCAAAGTCAATATTTTTAAACGCATACGGGCTAGTTCTGTTCATTAGGTCCTAAAGCACTCAGAAATAAATTTTTACCTCAATCGGAGTATGATAACCCGTGCCGACTTGGATCGGAAAATTTAAAGATTATATGGGACAAAAAAAAAATTTATTTTTTTTTTTTAATTTTTTTTTTTTTATTTTGTTTATTAGGTCCTAAAGAACTCAAAACCAAGTTTTCACCTTAATCGGAGTACGATAACCCATTCAAATTTGCATCGAAACATGAAAAAACATCGAAAAATGTATAATCAGTGTTAAAATACTGTTTTTTCATGTTTCGATGCAAATTTGAATGGGTTATCGTACTCCGATTAAGGTGAAAACTTTGTTTTGAGTTCTTTAGGACCTAATAAACAAAATAAAAAAAAAAAATTAAAAAAAAAAAAAAATTTTTTTTGTCCCATATAATCTTTAAATTTTCCGAATCCAAGTCGGCACGGGTTATGATACTCCGATTGAGGTAAAAATTTATTTCTGAGTGCTTTAGGACCTAATGAACAGAACTAGCCCGTATGCGTTTAAAAATATTGACTTTGACCAAATAAGGGACGCCCTAATATACATGTATTCATTCGTATTCATATTATTCACATTCACAAGTTGATGAGATTCTCAATAATTTTACCAAAATGTTACAAACTAACCAAATGTTTATCATGTATGTCAAACATATGAATCTTGAGATTAAAAATACAAAATAAAAATAGTTCAGTTCAGGGTATAAAAAATGTTTGTAATACAATTTAAAATGAGGGGAATCCTCCAGACATAAATGTGAACTTATTTTGGGGAATTTCCCAGTTTAAATATCAAATGTGGGAAATCACAACGATAAATATAAATGTGAACTTATTTTGGGGGAATTTCCCAGTTTAGATTACAAGTGAGGGAAATTCTCCAATTTAGATAACAATTGATGGACACTGACTCTCCAGTTTTAATATCAAATGAGGGGATCCCCAAAAACGTGAACTTATTTTAAATTTCGAATGAGGGGAATTCCCCAATTTTGAGTAAAAATTACAAAAATTCGACAATTTAAATATCAAATGAGGGGAATCCCCTAAAACGTGAACTTATTTTGGGGGGAAATTACCCAGTTTAAGTATCAAATGAGGGGAATTCCCCAAAGAATCACAAATAATTCGTCAATTTAAATTTCAAATGAGGGGAATCCCCGTAATTGCGAACTTATTTAAACGATTATCACATATAACTTGGATAATTATTAATGCTTATAATTTAGTTCGTTTTTGGCTTAATCACTGGCTCATCATCGCTGCTCAAATCGCTCGAGTCGTCCGTTAATGACAACAGTTTCGAGACTGTTTCAGTTTGAGCTTGTACAACAAAAGCTGGCGGCTCCGAGGGCGTTGATAAAACAGCAGCCGTGATGAGCTGAGATGTGGATGGTGCATCCAGTTCGGGTTCCTGTTCATTGAGAAGACCGTGATGCGCTTCCCGTCGCTTCGTCAGCACAACGGCGGCGCTATAGAAGAGGAGCAGGGGCAGCAGAGCGACAACTCCGACGCTGGTGAGGAATACGGTCATGTTCACCACACGTTGGCAGCACTTCAATTCCTTGGACCACAGAACGCGAGTGCGATTCATCTGAAAATTTAATAATAATAAAAATCAATAAAAAAAAATATATATACTATTGTTATTACCATATCCTGTATATCGAAGCAAATGTGACCATTGTTATTTTTATCCAAATCCAAATAGAAATCGTTCATATCAATATATTCCGGTTTGCATTTGGTGCATGAATCATTCTTTCCATTATCATTAATGCATTTCCTGAAATCATCATTTAAATAAGTGAAATTGCTCAAAACTTGTCCATCGAATTTGAAGCAATCTGCAAATAAATATATGTATGAATCAAATGAATGCATTCACATTAGTCATAAATTTACTCACTATCGCAAGAGGCTCTGTCCCAGAGACCCATGAGCAGCTTGTTTGTTGTGATTACGACATTCATGCGATCCGCATCCTTATACAAATTGGAACAATTCTCAGTTTTCATCAACAAATCGTAGGCAGCTGTCATGTTATCGTGTTGCAACTTGCAACTGCCGCAGAATCTTTCGTCGCCATCGGGAACTGCATGACTTGTGGTGCAAAAGACAAACAGCATTTGTTGGTTTGCCAGTTCGTGCAAAAGTGTTTTGCAACTATTTTTGCTGGTAACTGTATGCGCTATGCAGCATACTACAATTAATAGCAGCATTTTTGGCATTTTAAAGGCGTATTTCAAAAATAATGTTGCTGTTCCACTTGTTGTGCTCTTTGTTTTGCTCACGAATAGAGTGAAGCATGCTTCCTTCTCGCTCGCTCGCTTTGCTTTTGCTAAAGAGTTGCCTGACAGTAAATAAAAATCATGTGGCAGCCTTGGCTTGCCAAAAACAAAGGTGGCAACCATCAGGTTCCACCGGTAACTTAATTGAAAAACAGTGAGTTAAATTCGGAACTTGCTTAATTTTGAAGCTAGAATTTTGAAAATTCCACTCGAATTTTGTTGAAGTTTGCTCGAATTTTTTAAATTTTTCTAAGAATTCTTACCAAACAAATTTTAAAATGAACCTCATTATATTAAAATTTTTTTAATTTTGTTGGTTTTATTTTCAATTTGTACTTAAAAATTTTTAACTAATTTTTTTGATAATAATTAATTTCATTAGATAAATGAAATGACCAAATTTCGATGAATCACCATCGCGGATAGCTCCGCGGAACCAGCATAGCACAACTATGTGGCAGCCTCGGCCAAACTTTGGCAAAGAAAGTGGCAGCCTTGGCTCCCAAAACTCGGAATGGCAATGAAGAGTCACCGATACTTTTGAAACGAGTGGCAGCCTAGTTCACAAAAAAAAGACTTCTTCGTTTTTTGCTTCCAATTTTTTTTTCGTTGTTAATTGAAGCTATAATTCAATCAAAAATAAGAACTACTCCCTCCTCACAGACTGAATTAAAAAAATTATCACATTTTTCCAATCTAATTTATTAATTAATTAGAGCAATCAATAGTTAAGATTACGATTAAATTTTTAATTTCGCGCCTATTTAGTATCTAGTGTGGTCACTCTAAGTTTCCCTATTAGCAGTGCCAATTTGAGTTTAACAGCTGTACAGCACATATGTTATCTTGCAGAGTGAGAGGGCTGCTTTGAAAGTTTCTGCAACTCCTTAGCAGACCATTTTGAACGCCAATTAGTGTGCTGGTACTAACAAAAATAAACAAATATGACTTTTTGTTTGTACTTATAAATAATGTGAATATAATACTTGCTTTTATAGAGGTCTTTCCTTTTAACAGCTGCTTGCCGGGTTCTCCCGCGGTGGTTGCTTCTGTTAAACCAATGTTATTTTATCTTTCTTGCTCTCTCTCGCTGTACTCCTTCGTTTTTGCAGAGCTCGCGTTTAGTTGTAAACGAATCGGCGACGCGTATGGATGCTAACGGACTGTTTTAACAGTGGCGAATAAATTCATTTTGTTAAATGCAAAAAATTCATTTGGCCGCATCGAATCGTGTATTTTGCGGGCGCGCATATGCAGAATTTCTACAAAATTGTTGAAATTGAATCAAAAGTGCGTAAAAGTATTTAAACAAATTCGATTTGTGTGTTTGTGGAATTGCAATAGGAAGTAAAAGAAAAACCTATTATCTCCTGCCCCAGGCAGACACTGAACTGCGCAACATAAGCAGGCGAAAATATTCGCCCAGACGACGCACCTACGACGCGTTCCGACAGATACAAATGAGAAAATAAAAAAAAAAGAATAAAGTGTTGCCGATTTTAAATAAAAATACACTAATGAGCATCTTTAATACATTTTACAAAATCATAATCATGCAATTCTTATGAAATCTCTGTAATTGTCAAATTGAAAAGCAGCGCGCAAAAGGAATACGCAAAAATCAGAGTTGAATATTTGCAAAAAAAAAATATATATAAGGGAACATGACGAAAAGGAAAAGTGCCGCAAAATAATCATGTACATTGTGTTGTTCATGCACATACGCGTGTATGTATGTGTGTGTATGCAAAACAGAAGCAAAAGCCTGAACGGTGGACGCCACTCCTTTTGAGCAAAAAAGAAATTTAATGTAAAAAGGTAGCGTCGTCGTCTGAGCGACAGAGTGAGAACGAAAGAGAGAAAGAGCAAGAGCTGCTGCGCCGAAGTTGAACTTCGCATACATACAAACAAGCAAGCAGAGGGCGTATGTGTGTGTTTATGTGCAGCGGCAAAATTCTGCAAATTTTCAGCTACAACCAGCAATAATTGTTGTTGTTGTTGTGGTTGTTTCTTGTGCATATAAAAGTTTGACAGGTGCGTAAAGTGAATTAAATTATAAGCAAAATTCATAAATATATACACAGTTGTAATAGCGGCATTTTAGCCGCTTGTTTTAGCTCTCTCTCCCGTTCTCTTCAACTTCGTCGCCTGGTCACACTGCGCAGAAGCGATTCGACCAATGTCCACGGGTGAAGTACAGGTGAGGGGGGGGGGGGGGGAACACAGGCAGTGTTGTAATTTTCATTGCACACTGATCAAACAGCTGGGACACCTGGCCAAAAAGCTGATCTGCTGTATTAACAGTTATATGAACGGCATTGCTCCTTTTTAATAACTGGTTTTTCAGTTTGCCTTGTTCAGAATTTGGTCAATTCGAGAACAGCAACAAAAACAACAACAACAACTGCTCCAAAGGCTCGCCCTTGTGTCAGAGCAAGAAACCGTTGATCGATACAGAGAGAGAGAGAGAGAGAGCGGGAGAGAACGTTAGCCAGAGAGTCGCCAACAACATTGCGAAAAAGAAATCAAAACAAGAGTCAAACAACTTTGTGTTGTTGTCTTTTTTTTTGTGCTTTATCTGCAGTCGCTGCTGCAGCGCTGCGTTGCTGCTTTTGTTGTTGTCTTAGGTTCTTGCGCATTTTGCTTTTGATAGTGATTTGTTATCGTGTTGTTTTTGCACATTTATCGTTTTTTTTCTTCTGTTAATTGTTTTGCAATGGCGTCGGACGATTTATGCAAATATGCAAAAGACTCCAATTGCAATTGTATATTTCCGCAAAACAATACAAATTTTTAATTGTATGTGTGTGGAGGCCACATTGTTGTTAATTTGTATAAACTTGCTGTTTGTTCTTTGCTTATACACAAGTGCCATGTAACTGTGTGTGTGTGTGTATGTTTGTGTGTACATATGTGCTTATGTTTGTATGTAGTTCAATTACACCCTTCGCGTCGCGTGCGAGAGTGCATATAGAGAGTTTTTCTTCTTTTGTTTATTTTTAGTGCGGAATTCTGGTTACAAACCATATTTAATTTCAATGCCCTTTCCCCATCTCCCTTTTCTGTTCTCAATCGCAGTCGCAGTCGCAGTCGCAGTTGCAGTTGCAGTTGTTGTCTTCTTTGTCTTGCAGAAACAGTTGCGCTTGACAGCTTCTACGTTGACGTCGACTGCGACTGCAACAGCGGCTGCTGTGTCGTTTTTATTATTGTTGGGGATTTTCATTCTGGGGATTTGCTTCCTTGTGGGGACTCGAGTGTGGTAAGAGAGGTCATGAAGGGGGGACTTGCCTATTGTAATTGTTGATTATTGTTTATTTTTAGTTTTTCATCTTTAGCTGCACACTAAAATGTTTTCATTTCATTTCTGCTTTCTTAATTTGTCGTCGACTTTAAAACCCATAAAATTGTCATTAAATCTGAAAATAAAAAAGAAATAAATGTAAAACTTTCGCCTACGCGTAACATGCATTAATTAGTCAAAAAAACACAAAGCAAAATTATAAGCAAATTATTCTTAATTAATGTCAGCCTCCAAAATGTAGATAAACAAATATTTATGTTGATTTTTCAAACAATTGCCTATGCATAAAATGACAAATTAACATTTAATGCGTTAATTTCCATGCAAATGTTTATTTTATGTTAATTTCGTTCGTTTTCATTTTTTATTTGCAACTTTTGCTTGTTGAAATTTATTGTTTCAATTTTAAACGTTTCGTCTGGCATCCAAATTTGGCACATGAAAAGCTTTTTGCTACATTTACTGCAGAAAATGCTGTTCAGCTGTTTTTTCGAGTGAGCGGAGAGGAAGAAGAGGTGGGGCAGGGAGGGGAAGTTGTGGCCCACGCGCAGCTGGGCAAAATCAAGTCTTAATATCGTTATATACTCCCCTTTCCCTTCCGCTTGACTTCCCCTCTCTCTGTTCACATCAATGGCCTCTTGATTTGGTGCAAGTTTAGCACACGATGTCGGTTGATCTTTGAATGGAACCATAAACAACAACAACAACAAAAAACTACAACAAAACTATAACAACAACTGGCAACAGTTGCCGTTGGGGTCGTCGTCGCCAAATGCTGCTGATTTTTATGGTCTATGTCTATTTTTTGATGATGGTTGTTGTTGTTGCTGTTGTTGTTGTTGCCATTGCTGCCATATGTGGCACTGGCTTACACTGAGCCAAATTGCGTCTTACTTGATCAATGATCAATCAGTTTTTATGTTTGTCTCGAGGAAATCGTTGCCCACATTAACATTTGTGACTATTTGTTGTTGTTATTGTTTTTGTTGGGTTTCTATGGGGTTCACTGATCTTAAGCTTAATCACAATCACAAAATTGAATGTGAGGTGCAAATAAACAATTTTATAATATAAGTTAACTAATTTTCAGTGTATTTGCAATTTTTATAGAAAAACGTGCAGTGTTTTAATAAAATATAAAATGTTATATAATCTTTGAATTTCCTATTGTGTTTTTATGTTTTTTTATTTATTTTATTTATATTTTTTATTTTATTTAATGTCAAATAAGAGCAGTTGACCAATTAAGTAAAAATTAAATTATAAGTTATTTAATATAAAATTAAATTAAATATTTTTAGGTATATTTAAATTTAAACTGAAAAAATAAAAAGTAATTCGAAAAAATTAAAAATTTAACGCATTAAGCTCTTTTTATTTTCAAAAAATATTTCCTAATCAACAGAAACGGATTGAATACATTTTAAGCATTCTAAAAATAAGATTTAAAATTTTTTTATACTTCAATCTCCCTATATTTCAATTGTTTCAGTTGTACATTTCGAAAGACTTTAATCACAGATTATTATTATTTTCAATCTAATTTCTTTTTCAATAAAGTACAAATACAAATATTTAGAATACGTTGATTAGTTTTCAATTGTTGCTCAATATCAGAAATATTTTATACTTCAACTTCCATTATGTAGAACACTTGCATTGTATTTCATTTGATTCAGCTACTTTTAATCAACGAATTCTTGCTCAATCTCAAGTTTTCCGTAATTATATGCTCAGTTTTAGATACGCATATTCGGATCATTTTCAATAGATTAGAAATGTTTGCAGCCCCAACAACTTGAAGAAAACAACGAATGTTTTTTATGCAAAGACCATAGAACAACATTTGCCGGGCCACTTCTTGGTGGACTGTGGGTTGGGCAAAGGCATGTCAGCCACTTGGCTTTTTGTTCCCCCTCCCCACTCAGACACCCATTCGCCTTATTTGCCACTCCTCCTTGCAGACAATACGCCTACATTTGCATATACAGAATAAAAAAGGAGGGAGAACGTGTGCTGGGAAGCTACTTGGCAACGAGTAACGAGTAGCAAGTAACGAGCACTTTAAGTGTTTAACCCTTTGTTGCCGTTGTCATTAGACAAAGCCCAGCTGTCCAGTTGTTGTCGTTGTTGTTGTAGTTGTCGTTGCTGTGTAATTGCAATTAACATGCATTGAATTGAATGAAGTAATAATAAGCAGTCGCCGCAGAGAATGAAATGCCAATTCTGTGTTGTTGCATTGCATTTCATGACTGCCGTAAGCTGTAAGCCTGTAAGCTGCCACGCCCTCTCCATTGCCACCTTTAGCACGACAACAACAGACAACAATGCAATGCAATTGCATAATGCAAACTGTAAAGTTGTTCTCGAAAACACCTTGGCCAACTGACTAAAGAAATAACATAATATGCAATCTTAGACGAAGCTGAGATACCCTTGAAAAATCACAAAAAAGAGACACAAGAAGTTGGCTTAAAGTTGTTACTGCAATTGATGCCAAAACGAAACCATTGAAAAGAAGTTATTAAAAAACAGTTGAGAAACTTTACTGAATTCTTAAATGTAAATAGAATCGTTTTTAATGTGACTTTTATAGGTTTAAAAGTTCAAATTACCGCATTAATTTAAATAACATAAAATAATTACATTTATCATATGTTATTCATTTGAATCAGAGTTATTTCGTAACTTCAAAATTACTTTTAATTTAATTGTTATTTTGTAAGAATTTTGTGTTAGTATATTCTCTAGATATTTATTTAAGCCAGCGGTGGGCACGAAATCTGAATTCGGGAGCACAACAATAACCACTACAACAACATAGTTAGTCGCTGCTCCCGGAGCCACTGCGTGCCCACCGCTTATTTAAACACTTGTAATGTTGTATTTTTTTACTCAACTTGGGCAGATTTTATGCTTAATAATGTGCTTTTATCACCCTTTAAGGGACTCTCGTTTATGACACGCAAGAGTTCTATTTTTGCTATTTTATTTTACCTAATTAATTGGACTGTCTAAGCTAATTTGGAGCAACCGCAGAGCTGCCCAGGTCGCTCCCTTTGACCCCATTTCGAACTAAGAGGGAGTTGGGGTAGATGACCACAAATTAGACATAATTTTCTAAATTGCCTGCATTAAATACAGACGGCCTGTCAATTTAAGCCCAGTTTCAGGTGGTTTTTCAGTCATTAGCTTCATTTGGCCGGGCAAAAAAAACAAAATGAAAATGCATTCATGTGTGCGACTGACAGTTAAGGACAAAGGAAGAGGAAGAGGAAAAGGTAGAGGAAGAGGCAGAGAATGAGAAAATAAAAGGTAGTGGGAATGGTGGAAATTGGATTGTGTTAATATTTGTGTCTGCCTGGCGGCTATTTAGGAAGTTGGCAGACAGCTTTTACTTTATTGAATTTGCTATTTTTAAAAACCCCAACAACTTTTTGACAACTGCCAGAGAGAGAGAGAGAGAGAGAAAATGCGAATAGAGGAAGCTGAGTGAAGAGAGAGATAGAAAGAGAAGTCTCTGTTGGGGTAAAGTTTGCTGAAGCGTCGACGCTTATATAATGACAAAAAATGTTGCTTCTGGCATTCCATTGCACAATAGGGGAATATGGGATTGAGTGGAGAATGAGAGAGAGATAGAGAGACAGAGAAAGAGAGAGAGAAAACAGAACTGTGTTTGCCTTTGTTATTGTATTTTTTGTTTTTTGTTTTTATATCCGTCGCTTGGTTATTCGATTTCCCTGTGCATCCTTGGAACTTCTTGTTGGCTTTTCTGTTTTCTACTTTTTGTGCACTGCATTTCTAAGGGTTGATTCCGCTTTTTGCTCCTTTTTCGCATTTTCGTCATGCGTTTGCACTTAAAGTTTAGTGCAGCTTCTGCAAAGTACAGTAAAACACAAGCAACGAGATGAAGAAAAAGTAAGAAGGCTGCAATGCAGTTGCTCGACTGCTAGATGCCCAGTAACCAATCGGTTGAATCACTTTATAAAATAAAAAAAGAAAATTTTGAATAAAATTATTAGTAAAAAGAAAAATATTAAAATAATATTTAGAGTTCATCCCTTTTAATTTTTTCTGAATTAATATTTTTGACTCTGTCTACCAGGCCACCAAGTCCTCGAATAGATTCCAACTAAAGCAAATTTCTTTTTAAATTGAAAATTAAATGATGTTTTAATTTTTATAAATCAAAAATCTAAAGTTTAATAAGAATATTAAATTACAGATTATTTTCAACACATATGGTGTCTAAAACCGTTTCATTCACACTGACAAACATTGTCACAAACCCAAAAGCCTTTGTATTATTGGGCTACTGGGCTAAAAAGTGTGAAAAGTGAAGTGTGTGTGCTTAAGGTTGAGTCAACTTTGCACTCTAAGCTCCAACTCCAACTTCTACTTCTGTTGCACCTTCAGCTCTTTAGCTTTGTCTCCTTCTTGTCCTCCTCCTCTTTCTTATTCTCCTCCTGCTGTGCCGTTGTCTGGCTTTGTAGTTGTCACGCCTTGCGCCCAGAGAACTTGCCCAGACACTGAACGCATCCACATTCACAGCCACATCGAGTTGCAGCCACTTTATCTTGACAATGACAGCAGACGTGTTCCCATAAATCAATAATTTGCTTCGGAAGAACCACAAAAAAAAAAGAATGCAGTAGATCAAAAAACAGTGCGAAAAAAGGGCGGACAGTTGCATCCTGAGGGCTGTGATAGATGCGACAGCCGACAGGAGCAAAATATAATCCATAAAATAAACTAGAGATTTAGCTACGACTATAAAAAAACCCTAAAGAAACTTAAAGCTTGCGAGCTATGACATAAATAATGATTACAATCTTTAGTAAGGAATAAAAAAAATACGAATATAAGTTGAACTGAATCAGTCCCGAAATCCAATTAAAAAATAAACAAAAGCGTCGACAATTTTAATGGCCAACTCACAAATAAATGACGAAAATAAATCAAATTCATTGACAAACAGAGAGACAGACAGCAGGCAGACAGTAGACAGACGGACATTGTCATATGACGATGCAATTAACAGAAAACAACAATAGAAATATGAGTTTCATATACTAAATGCAGTTTATCTGGGGGGCATCAATTGAATAAAGTGAGTGTGTTTTTTGACAAAAACAAATGCTGATGATGATGATGAACTGAGAATTGAGTGTAAAGTTCATTATCTCATTAATGAATTGAATTGAATTGAAGAAGCAGCTAACTAGAGAGAGATACTTGCGACTGATTAGCTAATGACAGGCCAATTACTGTGCAATTGATTTAAATATTAACTATGAGTAATATGCTGATGAGATTAGAAATACAGCTGGCTCTGAACGTGAATCTTGATTGAATAAAAATCATAGACGAAGCTGACAGACAGCGTGACTATCACGCAGATTGCAAATGTTGCCAATAATCAACACGGTAAACATTAAATGTCAGTTTAAATGCAGATTTGACACTGCACTTGACTTGCGAATAAAAAAATGGAGAGAGGGAGTGAAAAAAAGGGAGCTAAGCGGCTTTTACAGGGAATTTCCCATTTTGACACCTTTGCTTTGCCTTGAATGTAAGAAAATCCAAATGTAAATAGTAGGAAAAGGAACTGGCAATCGAGTTATGGCAAAACCTTAAAAGTTGCTAAAGGAAACTTTTTGTAAATAGATACGCCAAAGGGGATTTGTCAGTAAATGTAACTCGAGAATCAAAGAAAAAAGCTAAGAAAATTGAGCTGTTTGATAAAGCAAAGCAAACGACTCAAGAGTCTAACAAATATCTCTGCTAAACTGCAGATTAGCCAACAAATAACTAACTTGACTATCTGTAGACATGCCAAGACTCAAGTTAATAACAACAACTAAGCGATGCGATTAAGTAATCTCTCTAAATATAAAACTTTATCACTTCTTACACAAGAAGTGTGTTGTTTTTTTGTTGTACATTTTTATTTAACTTTGTAACAATTTCCGTCTTGTAATATTTACATAATAATCACGTGCAAATATTACAAGTTTGGTAATTGTTTAAATAATTCTTTTCACTTTTTTCTTTGATTTTTTAATCAATCACAAAGCAATTTGTCACATTTAACAAGAAGATTTGTGCGAGAATTTAATTGTTGTCTTTATTTTTGTTGTTGTCTGCCAACTATAACTAATTATTTGTTATTGTTGTTAATTGTTGTTGAAACGCTTTTAAGTGCTTTATTGTTGATTTTTAATTTTGTTTTGTCATTGTCACGCTCTCACTTAAGCTTGATGAGTTTTTGGTTCAGCTTTTCGCTTTCGTTTGCCCACAGTGCCAAAAAGGGGCGTGGTCGGCCACAGGGTCATTTGTCATGGAATGGGTTTAGAGATAGGGTTAAGAGTTGCCGCATAAATAATTAATTTTCACACTTTTTCCCTTTTAAGGTGTTTGTTGTAGTTTTAATTTAACTTTTCGTTTTATTTACTTTATAATTTGTCATGCGCTGAACTTTCGTTCCAGCAAATGGAAAGAAAAGAGATAAAATCAACCAAAACACTTGAATAAACTTTTGTTTAGTGTTTTTTTTTTTTAAACTTGTCTTTGGGGTCGTTGATTAAACTGACATTAACTTTAAAAAATGCTGAACCTTGAATGCAGAAAAGTATTCCCCAGATGCCAGAAGTTGCTCTTCATTCTCTTTATTCCTTTAGGCCATAATCTTGTTTTGCTCTGTGCAGTAGTTTCTAATGAAATCCGTCTAAGGCCATGGCCATTTGTGTCTCAGTCTCGGTCCGCATCCGCATTTAAACTTGGCTTATACACTTGCCAAGATCTTGGAGTCGATTGACTTGTCTCTCTCTCTCGCTGCCTTGTTTTGTTTTGTCAGCTTGGCCAAATCCTCTTGTGGCTGCCGCTTGTCAAGTTTGCAGTCTCTGTCGAGTGGGCAGCAGGGGAGGAAGCCCTATTAGTGTCAAGTTCATTGCCACAATCCGTCAACAGCAGAGTGGAGAGAGTGAGACAGAAAAGGAGTGACAGAATGAGAGAGCGAGGAAGCGTTTCAATGCTTTGCTCTTGACCAACACAATTTATTGGGCAAAATTGCTTAAAGATTGCCAATAATAACTGCGGCCAGTCGTAACATTCCATTAACCGGACAAGTTATATGCATTTTCCAGCTGGCAGCGACATTTTACAATTGGAGATGATAAATAATTAGCTCGTGTCACGTCAAAATTTTAATTTCTGTTAAACTTCTCCAGGGATCGATAATAAAAGTGACAAGTTTAAGAAATTGTTCTTGAAATCTGGGGGAAAAAGTTTTTTGTTAACAACAAATGGATAAATATTAAAAAAATCGACAACTCGAATTTAGCGGAATCGCTTCTCAAGTACTTGAATTCGATAACTTATTTCGATCATCAATCAAAATAATTAATTCGATATTTATTAAAAATTCGGCAACTCAATGAAGTTTGTTTATTGTGGCTTAATTGCAAGACTAAGTTTAGTTAAGTATGATATACGGAGTTGATTAAATGCTTAGACTCGAGATTTAAAATATTAAATGTTTGAAAAGGCCAAGAAAAACTAAAAAATCTATACTTTAAGGCAAAAAATATTAATTGAACTATATTTGAAAACTATAAAATTTGAATGCATTTTTTTTTATAATTTGCATTTTAATTCTAAAAACAGAGATCTAAAATTAGTATTCTTGTGTTAGAATTGTCTAGACCAGCGTTGGGCACGCAGTGGCTCCGGGAGCAGCGGATGCTCCCAACTTAGATAGACCCTAATGGGGTTGGTGTACTGCTCCCGAACTTAGATTTCGTGCCCATCGCTGGTCTAGACTCTAGAGATATCTCTTTTGGATATTTTTATTTAGCTCACGACTCACGCACTCATCTCTAAGACTTGTTTTAACCAATAGACAAGACCTGTTTCCATTTTATGCATGCTCTATTTGTCTGGCCAAAACGGATCTGCAGCGCAGTTGCAACAGTCTCTCTGTCTGTCTGTCTGTCTGTCTGTCTTTCTGTCTGTGTGTCAAGTTGCCTGTTGTTGTTTTGCCCCACTGTGCGGGTTTTGGGTTTGCGCTTATCAAACCGATAAGATGTGCGCGTGATTCATCAATAGAAATGTTTGCCGAAAAATCACTCAAATTATTTTTTTTTAGGTATCTTATCTTATATTGCGCATACGCCACGTGCCCAAATATTTATCAATGCTGCACTTGTTGTTTTTTTTGTTGCTATTGTTGTTGTTGTTGTTGTAGCAAGTGAAAGATGTTGCAGACCATTAAAGTAAATTCAATTTGACAGCTTCAAACATGCAATTAAAAGCGACATGCAAGGAAAACACTTTGCCATTTATTTATATCTTTTTTATTTTGCATCTAACTGGAAAAGGGGCAGGAGGGGGAGGGGGGGAGTATAAGTTGCTCATGTCGCTGAAGACCTTGGAAAAGCAATTTTCCACAATGACAATAAATTGTGTGTCTGAAATTGGAGACGATGGGCAGAGGAGGAACACGATTGTGAAAGTTGTTTGAAGCCTTTTTACCTTGGCCAGGCTATAAATACTTCAATAACTGGTTTACAGCTAATAAAGGGTATTTGTTACGTTGTAACTCAACATTTTTTTAGAGAGTATCTACCGTCGTTAAATATTATTTTGTGTGTTTTTCAATTCAATTCAATTACTTTAATTGCTTTGTCTCATTTGCTGCAATTGCAATTGGAAATTCTCGCGTTTTCTACTTATTATTATTATTATATTTCTTGCATTTCATTTTCTCAAGTTTCATTTCGTAATAAACTTGGTTATTTACCTGTTTGCAGGTAATTAAAATTGCATTGATGCCATGACCAGCATTTAGTAAAACATTTACACGCTACAACGCGCTTGCAATTTATGTTATACATATGTACATACATATACCCGAACCACTGTGCAAGCACATACATTCATAATAGTATTTCCCGGTCTTAACATTGTAATAAAAGTCTAATTTCTGTAGATGAATGAAACAATTCGTGCAATCGCTGGGGTGTAACCAGAAAGGGGGAAAGTGGAAAAAAGCTGGAGTAATTATTTGGATTTGTTAATGAGTTTGATGAATCATAAATCAAGGTGTTTTCGAGTGTGGCAGCGAATGTTTATTATTTGTATGAACAACAATTTGAATTGAAAAAATTGATGAATGAAAGCAATGGAAATAAAAAGGAACACGATATGAAAAGATGAGGAGTGAATTTTAATTTGCATTAAATTTAAAAGAAAAGAAGATAAAAAAAAGATAAGTCTGAGATTAAAATTAATAAAATTTCGTTTTTCATAGTCCAACATTTTTTATGTCGGAGCAAAAAAAGTTTTTGACCCGAAATATTTCTTCAAAATCTTCTATAATTTAAATTATTGTGAATTTTAATTTAAATGTTATTTTAAATGTTAAATAATTTATGGTAGATTGAATCCAAGAACTTACATTATTTTATAGATCAGCAAAGTAGTAAATAGATAGATACGATATTAGAGTTAGTTTAAGAATAAATTAGTCCATTATATTCTAATTAATACAGAAAATATAATTTTATGTAAGTCAATTGACTTTTGCCATTTGAGTTAATTTACCAACCTACTGTTCTCCTTTTTTGCAATTGTTTCCCAGCCGTTTTTAACCCGGAAATAAAACTGAGAGACTCGCCATATAAACTGTATGTGGTTCATGTGGAAAGTGCTAATAACTTTGGCATTAGAATCAAGCAAACGCCGTGTAGAACCAGGCAATAACAATCAATCGGAGATTTCTCGTCGTGCCGAAAGCATAATCATCAGTTGGCCAAGTTAATGCCCGGTAATTTAGCTATAAAAGAGATCGTCTGTCGACTCTATTCGATTTGAACCGAATCATAATCACAATCATAATCATAATGAGCGGTTGGCCGACAGTCTTGGCTTACAGCAAACAAACAGGCTCTCATCATAACGGTTCCGCTTTTTGATTATCTTTGTTTTGAAATGATATCGGGGCAATAAGAAGAAGACGAAGAAAGAGCAAACAGCAAATGCGTTGATTGCCATATGTCATAAGTTTGATTTGAAAATGCCATTCGCCATTTCATTCATTCATTCATTCGCTTATAACACATAATGAGGTGAGTGGATTCAAAATGGATTCGTGAATTGTTTGCAGTCGATGCTCTTCAAAGCAAGGCCGCCGAAATTCAAGCAGTTTTCAGTTTAAGATTTGGACAAGTTATCTTTCTTTTTTTTTGTTTCTGTATCTTCACTTTTGTTTGGACAAGTTGGCTTAAACAGTGGTATGTGCGATGTATGTAACTCGAGGCTGAATTGTGTAAGCTAAATCTTGTAAATTACATTGAAGGTTTCATGTCATGTTTTAACTCTTTTTATTTTTATGGCCCTCGCAAGGTGTGTGGTTTCAACTCGACAAGACACGACTCTCTAGCCGGTTGTAGCTTTTCTGTTCTAGTTGTTGGCCATCATCATTATCATCATCATCATCATCAGCAGGCTGTCTTTTTATGGCATCATCAGGCGCAAAAGTGAGCAAGTTTTTGTCATGACCTTTTATGGTGATTTGTGGCCGCAAAACTAAAACTGAAACGGAAGATGAAACTCATTCCATGTAATGTACCAAAGTTTTGCCTCCTCATTCTGTTGGCCATATTAAGACAGAGTTGTTAAGAGGCAGCTGCTCAGCAAATGGAGCGATAAAAATCTATGTGACTGTGGGATTTAGTTTATCAACATTTAATTTTGATTTACTGACGACACACAGCATGAAAAGTTTCGGGGAGTTTGGGAAGTTTTCACTTTGAATTATTTCTTTACCATTGCCTGCAACTCTAAAGACCTGCCCCAAAGTCATATTGTCAAATGAAATTTGTTATGCTATTAATTAAAAGACAATTAATTATTTGAATGCTTAGCCAACAATTTATGGGCTCACACAGAGGCCTAAAGCAGTAGCCGGTTTATAGATCTCTTGACGTGACAAGTTTGATGTTTGCTTTTAATTTATTTTTATACTCTTAGGAAGGGTATTAAAATTTTGTAACGAAATATGTAACGAATTGAAAAAAATGTTTGTGCAACAAAATTGATTGTTTTTCAAGATATTTGGACTTGAATTATTGCACAATCAATTTTATAATAATTAAAAATTGCCATTTTTTTTTTAAATTTATTACTTTACTTTCTTAAAAATCGAGCGAGCTCTTCATGTGCATCAAATCTTCGGCGTTTTCAACAGCACTTTTATTTTTAGTTTTTTTTCAGTTTTATTTGCTAAATTTTGATGGTCACTGTAAGCTGTTTATGTTGTTGTTTTGGCTTATTGATAGTCTGGCGGTTGAGGCGTCAACGCGTTTTGTTTAACAATTTCGGCAGCACTTTCTCTGCACCACCAGAGTTGAGTGAGTGGTGCTGTGGTGTTACCAACAACCAACCACGATCGTGGCTAACTGAACAAATGCAACTAATTGCTTCCGTTTGCCACATTTCACCTTCAATTTCAATTTCAAGCCAAGTTGAAGTCGAAGTTAACGTCGAGAAACTAATTTTGCAGGCCTTTAAAATGTGGCAATTCTTTTTTTTGGGTTTTGGGTTTTCTACGGTTCAATGAACCGACCCAGGGCAAAAAAGTTTTGCACAGTTTTATTACAAATGCAAGCCAAAAATAAGAAAAGAAAAAAAAATTTACATTTTTCTTACTCTTTTTTTTTTGCAGAAATTTGCATTTTCATCTTGCGCAAAAGAGAGAAGTAAAAACACAGAAAATGCTGAGGCAGGCGGTTGCTTGATTGGCGGACAACAAAAACAACGACAACAACGGAGAAGAAGAAGAAGACAACGACACGCTTGAGTGCTAAAAACCAGCAGCTGAGACGAGTAGGTGGAACAAAAACAATAACAACAACAACAACCATCACCACCATCTGGGTAAACTGGGAAAACACAACCCAAGCTCAACGAACACCGCCCAAAAACATGGCCAAAACTACGAGTAGTCGTGTCTGCTTTTAGGCGTTGGCCCTGGCCAACAAACTAAAGCGCAATTTTATAGCCAAAAACTTACATATAAAGAGGAAACAAGGAGTGACAAAAACAGAAACGAGCTAAAAATACAGGTGAGAATGTGCATATTTAACGAGTCTGTTTATGCGAAATACACCTGGTCACAGTTCATGTTAAAATTTGATGACTGTCAAGTGCTTTTCCCCAGTGCGGGTGTTTGGCAAACTTCCAGATTATTAATGTAAATTCAAATATCTGTCGTGTTTTTCATTTATATAACACATTTCTAAGTTTATTCTATATTTAATGCTTGAAGTATTTGATAAAGCATTGAATAATCAAATTTGATCGATTTTGTCCACTTAAAAACCATTGAAAAGTTGTCGGTTTTTTTTATAAAATAAAAAAATAAATAAAATGTAAAAAAATAAATAATAAAATAAAATCAATAAAATCGGGCAAATATACATTTATTAATATTTGTAATAAATATTTATATATTTTGAAAAGGTATTTTTTTATGAAGTTATATCAAGAATAAAAATCAAAATTTTCCTGTTGTAAAAATCGGAGAAAATATGCTTCGTTTAGTTTAGGGCAGCGGTGGGCACGCAGTGGCTCCCGGAGCAGTAGCTGTTCCCAACTTAGGTAGACTCTAATAGGGTTGTTGTTATTGATGTTGTTGTAGTGCTCCCGAACTCAGATTTCGTGAGTTTTAAAAATAAATGTTGATAAGAAATTCAAACCAGTTTATTCAACAGTTTTTAGCACATTTTCACGCCTTTAAAAATGGTGTCTTTAAAAGTTTTCAAGTATTTATTCATTGCATTCCAGCTTTAGAGATTTTCAGTGATACTAGAATTAATAATTGGTTTCTCAGAATGCTTTTGTAGATTACTTTTGGATTTCTCTAACTAAACTATGATTTAATTCCATCTGCAGCCGTCTGCCTGCCTAATCCTGCTCACATTGATACGTTTTGCCAATATTATCCATTAAAGTTGATCTGATTGACTTTATAAGCCTGACAAATGACTGGCAATGACAGCTCAGCTTCAGCTTCAGTTTCAGGAAAAGTGGCTCAGGTTAACACACAACACATGACTGAACTGAACTGACTCACAAGGCGCCTGTCTGGCACGAGCCTAGAAAGTCATTCCTCTTTCCTCTCTCTCCTCTCGGTTGGCATGCTGAAGTTGCGTTATTTTTAGCTGACGTTATGGCAGACTTTGGCCAATCCTCTTGGCCAACTTTTGAGATTATTTTCAGACAACCTGCGACTGCTACTCCTACTCCCTCTACTCAATTTTAACTTCCACTTGGTCTGGCAGCTGCGATTATGTCCAATTTGCATATTAAGCTACGTGGGTGGCTAGCAAAATGTAAAATTTGTTGTTTTTGGCATCTAAGCGACTTCTAAACTCAGAAACACTTTTTTTTTAAAAAAACTTTGTGTTAAAGTATAAAAAACAATATTACAATAAATTTGTTTTTTCAAAGGTCTGGAATTAATATTTTACGTGTAAAAAATGCGTTGAAAAAATATTTAATATTTTTAAAGAAAACTTTTAGTGATAAAATAAAAAAAAAACAATTTTACAATAAATTTTTTTTATTTAAAAGTCTAAAATAAATATTTTTTGTGTAAAAAATGCGATTAAGCAAATATTTGATTGTTTTAAATAATGAAATATTAAAAAAAAAACAATTTTACAATCAAGTTTTTTTATTTAAAGGTCTAAAATAAATATTTTTTGTGTTAAAAATGGGTTGAAAAAAAAAAACATTAATTTTAATATTTAATTTATAAATTGTTTTTAAGTGATAAAGTAAAAAACACAATTTTACAATCAATTTGTTTTCACGAAAGTCTGAAATTAATATTATTAGTGTAAAAAATGCGTTGAAAACAATAGTTAATTTTTATGTTAATCAGTGTAGGCAGTGATTAGTGATCAGAGTATGAGATATTTAGTATGTTTCAAATATGAGTAGAAGAATTTAAGTAGAGAATTTAAGAAAAGCGTAAAAACATGGAATCAACGGAAACAAGCAACGCAATTGAGCCAGAGAAGAGAACTTGGTGCTGTGCCTGGGGACTGATTAAACCCGAGCCTAATGAGCACACATCCGAGGATGATGAAACCTCAACGGTCCAGAAACAGAAGCCCAAGGAATTTGTGATCACAGGCGGTGCCGAGACGCAGCTGAAGATTGTGCACATTTCGCCGAATGAGGAGCATGTGTTTCCCTATGAATATACCCTACAATTGCCCGGCATGGGCGTGCACAACTTGGCAGTCAGTCCGGATAGCAGTTCCATTGCTGCCGTCGCTGTCGATGGCAGTTTAACGCTGCTGGATGTCAAGTCCGGAGTGCGTTTGGCCAACGTCACTCATCGGCTGGTCAGTAACATTTGGTCAACGGCTTTTGGTGGCAGCAACGAGTCCGTTTATGCCGGGTCCGGCAATGGCGAGATCTTCAAGTACGACACAATTTTGGGTAAATTGCAGTACAGCTACAATACCGAGCGATGTGAGAATATTCTGGGATTGGCCGTCAGCGGCGATCAGCGGCTCGTGGGGGCAAGTGATTATGCGGGCAATATAACGCTGATAGATGGCGCCACCGGGCAACTGTTGCGACGCGGCAACTGCAAGAGTCCAATGCGCAAATTGGTATTCGATCCGGGCATGCGTTTCGGCCTGGCTGCCTGTGATGATAAGAGCATCAAGGTCATTGATTTGCCCAGCGGCAAGTTGCGTCAGAGTCTGACGGGTCACGATGCGTTTGTCATGTCGGTGGCAGCTTCGCCGGATGGCCAGCGATTTGTCAGTGGTTCCTGTGATGGCACCATCAAAGTGTGGGACTCGAGAACGACGAAAAACGAGTTGTCATTTCTGTGCAACAACACGAATCTGTGGGACGTGGCCTTCAACAGGCTGAGCAACAAGGTCAGCTTTGTGGGCGATGGCAAGGGACTCAACATCTACTATTGTCTGGGCAATGCGTTTAATGTGTATTTTTAAAAATTTTTGTATTTTTTGTTATTAACTTCCTAAGTTACTTAGTTATTATTTATTGTTTGAAGCATAGAACTTGATTCGATTTCAAAGCTAAAATTACGCAAGTAGAGTGTTCAAGTTTTAAAAGCAAATGGTTAAACAATTGTAATGTTTACTGGCAGCCCTCGCATGCACTGATTATTCTGTGTGGGCGTGTGCATAAAGGGTTTGTTTTTTTTTTTGGCTCTCAAATCTGAATTCAACTTGAGATTAGAGCAGAGAGACACTTTACCACTTTAGTGTCGGTGTAGGAGTAAAAGAACTTGGAATCTGACCTCATTTTAGCAGTGAATACCGAGTGGATTAGGTTCGAATCCTGGAAAGATTTTCTTTTTATATAGCTGGCAAAGAAATTTAAAATTTGTTACAGATAGGATTTTTTATTTTAAAAAGTTTTTATTTTTTAAGTTACTTGATTTAAATTGAATAAAGCTTTTTTATGAATAAAATACAGTTGAACTTCCATAACTCGAGCTTCGACTGTATTTACTTACCATTAACAATGTAAAGATGAAAACAATGTTAGAGTCCAAAATCTTTCAATTTTCTAAAACAACGGTGGGCACGAAATCTGAATTAGGGAGCCGCTGCTCCCGGAGCCACTGCGTGCCCACCGCTGTTCTAAAATATAATTTTTTATAGTTATCTTTTATTAACTACTTTTATTCCATCTACGAGGATACTCGACTAAAGCGTTCTAGCTTGTTCTCTGATAAAAGAGGAGTTGCCACTTGACATTCTCTTGTTCTAAAAATCTACATTCGATATCTGGCAATTCTGTGTACGACGCCCTCTTTTTTTTTTTAATTTCAATTAGTTGTTGTCGCTTCCTTTGATGCCGCAATAAAAAAAACGTTCAATTGAAGATGTTGTCATATTTATGTATGAGCCAGGGTTGCCAGGCAGTCAGTCGACTGTCGACTGTCTTACACGAGATTAATGACTTCAATTTGCAAGTTGGCCAACCAAACCGAACCGAACCAAAGCAAACCACATTTGGCATCCAGTCTCCCCACTCGATAGGAATATGAACAACCCACTGTCGGTCGAGGCGGCGACACGCGTGCAGAGTTGCCAACTCGTTTTCCCACCGTTTAATTGGCATAATTTGTCTAACAAGAACAACGAAACAACCAGCCAACCAAGCGACCAGACAACAACGACAACAACTTGTTTTGTATTCATTTGCCGTTGTTGTGGACTGTGTGTTGTTGTTGTTTCGTTGTTGTGGTTGTTGTGCCGCGTATCAAAACATCTCGACTGTAGTGCATGTTGTTGTTGTGTCGTCTGTTCTCTATTGTAGCTATTGTTGTTGTTGCTGCTGTTGTTCTCGTTGTCTAGCCTACGCGGAAAGGTGTCACAGGTTGGAGCTTGCATACTCCACTCGCAGTCGCAGTTGTCATGCCCAGAAGCCGGTTAGCTGCAGTCCAAATGGAATTGGAATTAAAACTATCGCACACAGCAAGTTTAACGACCGAAATTCAAGGTTTTCGGTAAACCTTTCGCTTATAATTGTTACAAAGCATTGAAGTTTAGTTTTTAGAACTATAATTATGTTGATAAACTGAATTAAAAATTCCTTTTACAGCAGAAAATTTTATCTTCGTAAGAACTTGTAAATTATATGTACAAATAAATATGGATTTCGCTGAAATTTTCACAAATTTGACTAGTTATTTCTCATGTATATTCATAAATTTTTCGCTTATAATTGTTGTAGACAATTGAATTTTAACTTTTAAAACTATAATTAAATGGACTAAGCTATTTACTAAATATTCAGCATTATTTTTGAGTGTCTTTAAACTAAACATATCTTATCCTTTGATAAATAAAATTATAATTTTTCAACAAAATATTTCTTATATTTTTTTTTATTTTATTTAATTAGCAAAATTCTTTCTTCGACTGTTTGCTATTTATTATAAAAATAATCATTATTTATTATAATGTAGCACTATCTCTGAACTTTTTATATCCTGTACATATACCTATATGAATTTCTATCATCATATTTTAAGTGTACGCTTTTTTCTCACATTTAACAAGATTCTTCTCACAGCCAGTTATGTCGCCTCATCAAGTTATGCTTTAACCATTATTGTATCATAATTAGAAGACATTTTTGCCTTGGCGCCAGTTAGTTTTTCATGGGAACTGCGAGCCATTAGAGCCAAGTTCTGGGTAGTTAGGTTGTTGTACAAACGAGGTGTTATATATAGAGGGAGAGAGAATAAGTTTGAGGAACTTGTTTAGCTGCGAGTTTAACTTTTAGCTGCCTCACTAATTGCTACCAATCTTTGTGGCAGGCAACCTTCATTCACTACCGTCTTTTACATTCAATGGCAATCTAATGCTTCAACTAACAGTGGCAACTAACCCCCTCTCCTCTGCTTTACCTCCTCAACTGCTACTTCACACAATGGGGACCATCGTTTCATTGTTGACATTGTTTTCTTGTTCACGCTATGAGTCTCAGCGTTGACGCAATTATAACACATGGCTTTGTTGTTGTTTTTGCTGTTGCTGTCACAAATATAACAGACCCGTGCTCACCTGTTGTGTCTCCCCTCTGTCTTCTATTCACTATTTGGTTTGCATCTCTGACATTGTCGTCGTCATCGCGTTTAACGAGCACAATTTAACATTTTGCCGTCAACAATTAACATTTATGCAAAAATTAGACTTTAGCTGGGGCCTAAAACTAAACTAAAACTTGTTTGTCTCTCTGTCGGGGCGTCAAATTGTCAACATTATCCGCATTAGTGTAAATTACTGTTATTTAATGGATCCAATGTCTATTAGCAATAGTGCAAAGTGTGACACTTGAATGTGTTTATAATTGTAAACTGTTATACATGCTTAAAGCGTACGTTTATAATCTACCATAAAAAAAACCTCTTTACGAGGTAAAAGTCTAGTGACGAAAACATTTTCATGCCCCAAAATTTCTGATATCCAATTTTGTGAGGAATAATATTAATTTTTACACATAAATTATTTTAAACAAAATTTTGGCACTCGGCACATTGCGCTAAAATGTCTCAATTCTTCAGACCAAATAAAACTCACTGTTTTGCGCAGTGCCGAATGCAAAAATTTTATTTAAAATAATTTATGTGTAAAACTTAATATTATTCGTCACAAAATTGGATATCAGAAATTTTGGGGCATGAAAATGTTTTCGTCACTAGACTTTTACCTCGTAAAGAGGTTTTTTTTATGGGATATCAGAAATTTTTGAATAAGACATCAGAAATTATAAAATTGCAATATTTGATGTGATTTGATGTGTAGATTTTTCTTAAATTGTCAAAATGTGGGAAAAAATACCTTATTTAACCTGTAACTGTTTACCCTTATAATTAAAAACTTTTAAGGTATGCCTAAGAGCTCTTCGAAATACCTTTTCAACGATATATAGATCGCATCTGTAGCTTCTATCATTTGGATGCTATGGGGGCTTAAATTTTAGCGGCTTTTAGCGATTTCCCGCTAAACTAGCGATTTTTCGAAAAAGTCGTAGAACAAACGTTTCTAGATTTTTGAGCGGGAACAAGTCCTCATTCAAACTTTTAAGCTAAATCAACGATTTGATACTAACAAACAGACAAACAAACAAACAAACAAACAAACAGACTGACTTTTCATCTCGTTTTGAGAAGGGCACCAAAAATTTCAAAATTAATTATCTTCTGAACCAGTGATCGGATTTTGATGATCAAGGTGTCATTCGACGTATTTTTGATTAGAATAGTTAAAAATTAAAAAATAAATCAAAAAGGCTCCAACGGCCCCATTAGCTCCAATCATTTAAATTTTTCCCCTCCCACTTACACCTGTTTATCTCACGAACCAGGTGGGTTTTCAAAAGTCTTAGTATGCACATTTGTAAGTTTAATTGATACCTTTCGATCGGTATATGTATAGCTCGACCTGATCGGGCAGTCATAGCAAATTTTCCATTCTTCCTGTGTATATATGCTAGTCGCTTTCGCACACTTCGTGCTGCTTTCGTCACTAGCGCGGACTGCCGTCCGCAGTGATAATTGTTAAATGTTATAGTTTCAATAATTATACGTATTGTTTATATCAGCGGTGGGCACGCAGTGGCTCCGGGAGCAGCGGCTGCTCTCAACTTAGGTAGACCCTAATAGGGTTGATGTTGTTGATATTGTTGTAGTGCTCCCGAATTCAGATTTCGTACCCACCGCTGGTTTCTATTAGGGCTGCAAAACTATCGATAGTGGGTACATCGATAGTTTTTAACTTCGATGTTTCAAAACCTCGATGCTTTCCAAAAAAACATCGATATATCGTTAAAACATCGAAAATTTTTC
This sequence comes from Drosophila subquinaria, assembly GCA_037043405.1. Classification (NCBI taxonomy): domain Eukaryota; kingdom Metazoa; phylum Arthropoda; class Insecta; order Diptera; family Drosophilidae; genus Drosophila; species Drosophila subquinaria. The sequence continues at coordinate 1,331,262 of JBAMBL010003089.1, read as the reverse complement.
AAATATTTTAGATTGCGGTAAATACCATTTATCTTATGCTATATTAAGAAAAATATAGAAAAGGCAAACATTAATTTTGTTTTTGTAAAATAATGTTATTAATTTCTTAATAATAAACGAACAAAATTGATATTTTCATTTTTTTTTAATTTAAAAAAACAAAAATTAGGTCTTCACAATTTAAAGCTTTTTTATTCAAATTTTTTTTCTTAAAATTAAAAAAACAAATATTAAATGCTCATTTCATAAAATAAAAAATCAAATATAATGTCTTCACAAGTTAAAGCTTAGTTAATCATATTTATTTCTTAATATTAAAAAAAAACAAATATAAAGGCTCATTTCTTAAAATTAAAAAACAAAAACTATTACCAAAAAATGAATTTATAAAATTATACACATTTTTAACTCAACAAACACGCGTAGCTTGAAGCGTCACCATGCAGTGGAGGGCTGCCAACTCAGCCACTTTGTGGCTAGAACTAGCCACTTTTTGAGCGGGCTAGCTTTTTTTTTCAAAATGATCTAGCCACTTCTAGCCATTTCGTTTATTTGCACTTTGGAACACAAATTTCGGTTTGATAATGCTGCGTTTAACCAAATTGACCTTTTTTTTTTTTTTTGCTAATTAATCAAATTTTGTCGTATTTCAACTAATAATAATTGTAAAAATGGACCCAAAAAATCTGGCAGCACTGATGCAGTGAAGCATCCGATATATCGATGTTCAATTTTTAACATCGATACATCGGACCATTTTGAAAACCTCGATACTATCGATAGTAACATCGATAGTTTTGCAGCCCTAGTTTCTATGGTTCAGCTGTTATAATTTGTTTATTTTAATGTATTGGTAAACTGTTATACCACTTTGATTGCTGTTATACTCTTTGATGTGAACATTTCAAAGTTTTGTTTTGGGAGAATACTTAAAAACTGTTATACACAAACTGTTATACAAAGTGTTATACAAACTGTTATACAACTAGCTTTGCCCTATTTCGGATTTGTCACGCGTCCTTAAGTGACCAATTGTATTCGTAAAGTGCAAGGACAAGCACAGCCATTTTGTTCTCTACGCTGTTATAAATAACTGACAGGTCTCTGGCTTATCCTCTTCTACATACGTCCACTTGCCTCCCTATCCATCCGGTTGCTCTGTGCAGCTGACCGTGTTCGTTTATGTCAATTTTCCACGTCCCCTGTCACTGGCCCGGGCAATGCATTTGGCCACTTTGTGCCCCATTCATTTATAATGAACTTGAGGGGGAAATTGAACGATGCTTTCGCTAGAGCATTGCAAACGTGTCATTAAATCAATATCGCAATACCAAATAAAGCATAGCGGTGTTGTTTAAATATTTAGCTGATGCATCCAAACGTAATTGCAGCATTTCTCTTGTGGCATATTCTGCGTATACGTGATATTTGATATTCGATGTGCACGTTTTATCTCAACAGCTTATCGCCTTTAAAAAAGACAACAACGAGATCAGAGACTATTTTTATCACGATATTATCTCAGTTTATCTCATTTCCATCGTCGCATCATTATTATTAAAACAGAATTTCGGCGAGATTAGATTAAAGCTGTGCCACTTTTATTGTGTATGTAAATCTATTCATGTCGTAAAACTCGCTTCTATTTGAACTTTGTAAACTGTCCTACACTTTACATGGGGCCCACACACGACCTTTGTCTAGTTTGTCGTGCTTTTCTCTCTCGTTCACGCTATAAAGTGCACAGTTCTGTGCACAGTTCACATTATCTGCTGTGCCATTTGTTTGCCTCTCTGCTATTTGTTGTACTCTATTGACTTTGTGATAATTTTGTCATAAACAAAATACACAACCCACACAATCACACATACACACATACAGACAGACAAGACCGACTATAACTGTTCACTTGGAAGAAATACAGCGCATTTTTAGATACCTCGGCAACTATTTTCTGTTCGAATGTGTCTCGTATAACGGTTTGAACATGTATTTAATATTCATGAGATTTGCTGGAAATTGCAGAAGATTTGAGTAAATGACACTTGATCAACTTCTTTAAATATTATACATAACTGTTATACAAAGACTGTTATACACAAACTGTACTATTTAAGATTTGAGTAAATCTAACCGAATCCAGGTCTAAGAGGCTGTTTCCAAGTTAAAAAATAACTGTTATACGTAAATGTTTGCAAAAAATGTTATACAAAACTCTTATACAAAATCTGTTATATCTAAGGGGCTGCTTAGAAGTTTTAAAATAACTATTATGATATTAGATACGCTTTGCATACATTGTTACACAGAAGCTGTTATACAATAAACTGTTATACAAAAACTGTTATACAAAAACTGTTATACAAAAAACTGTTATACAAAAAACTGTTATACACAAAACTTTTATTCAAAAAACCGTTGTTCACAAATTGTTGTTCACAAATTGTTTGCAGAAAGTGTTATAAATAAATTGTTATACAGAAAGTGTTATACCACTTCTGCTACACCGAAACTGTTATACTTTAAGTTTACTATTATTCGTTTAACTTTGAGTAGAACTCATCATAATTCACAGACTCGCATAAATGGTTTCCTCAACGTTTTTGCCATAATTTTCATTTTTTTCCCGCTGTTTTCGGCTTTGCCAAGCTCTTTTCTTCACTTGGCAGCGCACTCTAGAATTCGCCTTGGTCTAACCATAAATCAATACTCGAACGAGGCACAGCGATAACAATTACCATTACCCTATCAGTGGAAGCAACAAAGCGCAAATAGCTTTCAATGTCGCGTCTCACCGACATTCTTTCATTCCCTCTCTCTCAAATGGCCCTACGTTTCTCTGCCTCTCTCTCTCTCTTTCTTTTTGGTCTCTCTTTCTCATATCGATAGCTGAAGAAACGTTAAAGCTGTCTTTCGATTATGCGGTTTTATTTTGGTGTTGAACGTCGCCAAAGACTTTCACACGGCGCTGACCCCAACAATAGATCATAATAAAAACAAACATAAAGTGTTATAATATTGTTTAATATTTTATGCAAGCAAAAAAAAAAGTGAAAAGTGTTTTGCGAAAGTCAAAAATCAATGATATATAGATAATAAAAATGGCAAAGGTAAAAACTGAGAGATAAAAGAAAAACGAATGTAGTCATTTTATGTATTTTTGGGGCGCGGTGTCGCAATCAGTTATCAGTTATAGTTAGTCATAAAGTGTGTAATGATATTAACTAAGCACTTAATAGCCTTATCTAATTTGCTGAAATTTTATTTCTTCCTTTCTCGCTGCAGCCACAACATGGAGAAGCCCATGCAACATGCCCCCGCGCCCGCAGCCGTGGGTAAAGTCTCCCAGATTGCCAACATTTTCCAGCGCAAACCGATTGAAATTCAGCCCGTGGAACAGTTGAGTGCTGTGGCAGCTGCTCATGCCGCTGCTGCTGCCGCCGCCGCTGCTTCTAATACCGCCGCCAATCCTGGAGGAAGAACGGAATCCCATTCGGCGAGATTTAATAATGCACGTGCGCTGTTTGAGAAACTTGGCGTGGAGTCCAATTCGAATGTGAGTTCGCGTTTATTGCGAAGCGGTTCGCGGGAGGATAATCTGTGTGACGGCTCGGATCGTTCCTCGTCGCGTTCCTCGGATCGTTCGCAGTCGCCGCCAAAACGTCGCATGCCCTTCCCCTCGGGCGCTTCGCTCATTCAGAACAACAACAACGCCAACGGAGGAGACAACACGAAATTCAGCAACAGTAAATTCATTGTGGAACCAACGACGACGACGACGACGACAACGACAACAGTTGTCAAGTATCCACAGCACAATTTATCACGGCTGAAGTCGGAGGAGGTAAACACAGTTGCACCACAGGTGACACCACAGCCACCACTGTCAACTGGTGGCTCCGTAAGCGCGCTCTTCGCCAGCGGAGCCGATAAGCCGGAGAAACCCGAGCGTAAATTCAATTCCCGTGAGCTGATTGAGAAGCAAAAGAAGTGGACATCGCATTTCACGAAGACAAAGCAAACGCGTACGCACAGCGATCTCAATCGTTGTGACATCATCCGACAGGTGCCGGGCACGGGTCTCATCATGGACGGCGAGCGGATGGCGCCCAAGACGCCAGAGCCGCCGCTGCGTCATCAGCCCACTGCAAATCCAAATCCAACACCTCCGCCCACAGCCATTCCGCCAGAGATTAAGCCGCGTAGTGGCAAGATTGGCAGTCCCGTCAAGTCGCCGCCATTGCCGCCAATACCGGCGGCCAAGCCAAAGAATCTGAGTCCCGTCAAGTTCAGTTCGCCCACAAAATGTGCCGTGGATGTGGCGCCACCGCCGCCACCAGCCAAATCTGCCGCTGTGACGGCGGCCATGCAACGCTCCGCATTGTTGCAACAGGAGCAGCAGCAGCAACAGCAGCTCGTGGCACCTGTGCCGCCCGAGAAACCACGCAAAAAGTCCATCGATCTCATTGAGGATGCGGCACCGCCCACAACCTGCTCCACGCCCTCCTCCTGTGCCTCGCCCACCAGCTCGATGAGCACGAACAGCGCCCAAATGATGCAGATGCAGGCGGCCAAAAGGGGTTCCATCGATGCCGCCGGTGGACACTTGGGCAACTCCAATGCCAACGGTAATGGTAACGGTAACGGTCTCTCCGGCAGCACCAATTCAGCCATATCCACGTCGGGTTCGCCGCTGGCCAGTGCCTCGTCGGGTCCATCGTCGCCGGTGCACACCGAGGATGAGAAGCAGGAGAACGAATCCACAGAGAAGTCGGAACTGATGGAGCAGTATCACAACAACAACTACAGCTACAACAGTGTGACACGACGACGACGCAGCGAGAATGAAGGTGAGTCAACCAATTACAATAAGTGCACAGTTTCCATCTGAAATATTAACGTAATGCGTTTTTATTTTTTTGATACTTCGAAGTCTCATAACTTTGTCAAGATTTGACAAATTTCCATCAGAAATATCAATTCGTTCACTGTTTGACCTCCAAATCCATTCTACATTTAAATATATTTCATTGGGAAAAATTAATGTTTTTTCAAAAATTCCCGATATTTTTCATACCCACCCCTTGACAGTATTTCAAATATTTCAAACCCTCGTAACTTAGTGAAATCTTAACTGATTTTAGTGCAATATGTCAATTTGATTATTATTTGACCTCTAAATTTGTTCTGCATCTGAATTGTAATCATCTGGAAAATCTAAATTTTTTCGAAAATTTCCAATATTTTTCATACCCACCCCTTGACAGTTTTTGAAAAATTTCAAACTTTCGTAACTTTGTTAAATATTAACCGATTTCAATGCGGAATGTCAATTTGATCATTATTTGACCTCTAAATTAATTCTAAAACTAAACTTGCTCATTTGCAAAATTTAAATTCTTACGAAAATTTCCGATATGTTTCAAAAGTTTCAAAGTCTCTTAACTTAAATCTTAACCGATTTTAGATCTAAACTCTATTCATTTGCAAAATTTAAATGTTTACGAAAATTTCCAATATTTTCCACTACTTGACATTTTTTCAAATATTTTGAAATATCAAAACTTAATCAATTTTCTTGCGAATGTCAATTTGACCTCTAATTTTATTCTAGTTTAATATTTTCTAAATTTTTCCTAAAATTTTCGAAAGTTTTCTAAATACATATACTGAACTTTTATACCTTTGTCAAAACTCAACCGATTTTAACGAGCAATGGCTTTTTGAACATTCTTAGTCCTCTATGGTAAATTCATTCTGCATCAATATTTTCTGCAACTTTAAAACTTAATTTTTTTTTCCAAAATTGCAATAAAATTTAGTTAAAAAAACTAAAGACAATTCACTAAAATTTTATTCTACTTAGTTTTATATAAGAAACTTTAAAAATGACTAAAGAAAAAACCCAGTTTATATGTTGTTTCCGTTTGCCAACAACAGATGGCACCACTGCTTGTTCGCTTTTCGCCAACAATGTAAAATGTGTTGCCCAAATTGAATGCTGAACTGAACTGAACTGAATACGAGTTAACAACATGTTCTTTTCTGCTAACTTCTTTTGCTGGCCATGTAAAACTTGTGAACTTTGTGTTCTGGAGTTCAAACACCTTAACAGGGCACATTCTATAGATGTGTGTGTGTGTGTGTGTGCTTTGAACTCCCTTAGGCCTAGACTTGGACGAGACCCAGAGCTCGAACCTGGCTCTCGACTGTTTTGTTGCCCTTTATGCCACCATTCATTACAACTTCTCTTCTCTCTTCTCTTCTCTAATCTTCTTCTTTTTCTATTCTTTCTAAGCTGCACACAAATCGTGACTGCAACTGCAGCTCCTCCTCCTCCTGCCCCTCCTCCATCTTGTGCCTCAGTTTGTGGCAAGTTTGTTTTCGCTTGGGCTGTTGGAGGCAAATTCCAATATGGGTCAAACACACAGCAGGCATATCAAATGGAATGGAGGAGACAGACCCACGTTCCAAGCAACATTCCAAGCCCAATCTTCTCCTGCTGTCGCTGTCGTTGCAGCTACTCCTCCCACTCCTCCCACTCCTTCTTTCCCTTCCCCTCCTTCTACGCTCGCAATCTGTCGTCGACCATCTCTTCAACATTGCGGATTTTGTTGGGATTCTCTTGATTCCCGACTTCATACATAAAATTGTATTAATGCCAGATTAAGAATTCAATGATGCGTTGCTTCTTCTGCTTCTTCTTCTTCTTCTTCTCTTCTGTCTCTTCTCTTCTGCCTCTTCTTCTTCTTCTTCGTGCCTCCGTTCTTTTTTTCTACTAGCTGATTACAAAATTGGAATTTGCACGCTGCGCTTCCGCCTGCCATTTCCATTCCAAAGGGGCTCCAGTCTCCAAGAGGAGACTGAACGGAGTGTAGAGAAGGAGAGAGAGAGGGAAGAGGAAGGCAACACTGTGTAAAATGCATAAAACTTTTTCAATTCATAAGTTGTTGTGTGTGTTGTGTGTCGAGTGCTCGTTGAGTACTTTTTGTGGGCGTGGCATTACCTTGATTTATTGATCATCTCATTGTTGTTGCTGTTGTTGTTGTTGTTGGACAAAGATTATCACGGAGGGGCAACAGTCTGTCTCCCTCACTCTGCACTCTGTCTTAATCTGGACTGAACCCGAGTTTCCCACTACTTATTGTTATTGAAGTTGATAAGCCATGATAATCGATGATGTCGAGCTCTTGGCAACAACCATTTCAAGAGTATCTACAACAATTTGTCTATAGCTTCTTCAATTTGATAGACTAGTTTCAATGAGATAATTCAACGCAGTTTAGATACAATTTAGCTGTAGCTAAGGTATTTAAAGTATTTAAAGTGATGGGCAAAATGATAGAAACAAATCATATTGACATTTCAAACAAATTTTTATTATAATGATAAAAAGCTGCGCATGAATGTAGAATCTCGTTGTTGTGTTACATTTTGAAACATTGCTTAATAGATATTAAGTAAAAATTATAAAACTAAAAAAAAATAATATATTTTTCCGAGCAATTTAAAAAATACAAACAGAAAAGATCGTTTCTATAATTTTTTTCATCACCGTATTACAATACTACAGATCGTGAATAGGCACATTTAGGCTTGACAATTATTAAAGGATTATCTACAACAATTATTATTATTATTAATTATTATTATTATTAATTAGTATTATTATTAATTATTATTATTATTATTATTAATCATTATTATTATTATTGTTGATATATAGTAAATATTCTGCATATAAAAAAACAATCAATTTGACAGATTAGATTAAATTTAGGTTCTAAGGGTTCTCAACTTAGATTCAAGTTGAAGCATTTTTAAGTACAGAAATTAAATTATATTACAGGGTATCAAAGACGACGTTTTTATAGCCGTTTCAATGTGCTGACTGACAAAGCGTCATGTCAATTCGTCATTGCGTGTTCCCTGGATATATACAGAGATATATACAATCGAGGGGTGTGAGAGAGAGGGAGAGAGGGGAGGAAAGAGAGGAGAACGGACATGAATGGGGAGAATTCGTTGACTAGACTAGGGGACACTCCTAGGCAAATAGGCAGTTGTCTCTCTCTCTCTCTCTCTCTGTCTCCCTGTCTGTCTGTCTAAATTTGAATGAAACTTGGCTGTCTGTCTGTCAAACATAGACACGAGTTTATAAATAAAATGGGAAAGCACTACTTGAGCACTATTTAGTACGAGGTATTTGTTGTGTCTCTACAACAACAACAAAAACAACAACAACAAGAAAGTGGAGAATCCCCTCCGTCAGAATATGCGTGTATTTGAATATAAATTATGCCTGCCAAAACGGTTGACGGCACTGCTCCACTTTATGCTTTTGTATCTAGATACAAATGTATGTACAAAATGACACAAAAAAAGATACAATTTGTATATAGTATAATCAAATAGACAAAGAATTGACAGCGACAAACACACATACACACATACAATTGAAATAAATGCCATAGTTAATCCAAAACGGAAGATATTATTTATCACAATTGGAACAAGCTCAAATATTGACATTTCGTTAGCGACAATTTTGTGTGGTGGCAGCAGCAAAACAAATATTGATAGAAAATATATAAAAGTTGTTTTTCAATCAGAATTTAAGCAAAAATAAGTAATTAAAACTATTTTCTCATATTAGTCATTCAATTTCCCACATCTGCAACTGAAATTTACTTTCAATTATTTAATTGTAAACAAATGAAAAAGCTGTTCAATCAAGACTGAAATTGAAAGCAAGCGGTTGTGAAACATGCTAAATGACGACAGCGCGCAGCTATCAACTCTACACAAAAAAAGCTTTAGCGAATGCCACAACCAGTCGGGTGAGAGAGTAAAAGGCAGAATGTTGCCTAAAGCTAACGCTAGCTGGCGCCACTTGCCGCATTTTTCAAATTCCTAACGAGCGTTTTTGTTTTTCTTTGATTTGCCAAGTCAACGTAAGTTCATTGCCCCATCAATGCGTGGGTTTTTGACAGCCACTTGTCGCAGTCGCAGTTGTTGTTGTTGTTGCTCTTTCTTTTCCTCTTCTGCTGCTGCTGCTTCTTGCATAGTTTTGCCCATTTAGACGGCCACCCAAGCAGACGTGGCAGGGAGCGTGAGTAGAGGGGCAATACACTGGCTAGTTTTTCTTTTCATCCGTCTGTCTGTGAGATGACGTTCGTTGAGAAAAAGAAAAAAAAATATAAGACAAAAAATGAGCTGAGAAAAATTGTCATGTCAATGTTGATGGTTCGCTTGATGGGCTTTGTGTCGTAAGATTCGTCTAAAAAAAGATGAAAATATTTAGTATTTAAATAAATATTTGGATTTTCTTTAATTAAGCAAAACTCTTGCAGCTAACCACAAAGTTTGTCATGTTACGTTCAGCAAGTTTTATTCTTAGCATATTAGATATATATAGTTCTGTCTCACTCTCTCCACCCCACTGACTACCCCTTGGCAAATTTCTGGCCTTACCCAACACACACACGTTGATTGTGCAATCTGGCAGCTTGACAAGTGGCAGCCCTTGGGGCTAGAAACAGATGAGAGGAACGAGAGAGCGAGAGCATGAGAGTGGGTATTGGGAGGGGGGAGACTGAGTGAGATCGTCACATGTGTGTTGTTGGCACACCCTGTGTAACGGAACTTTGGCTGCTGCATGTCTGCCGGGCAATTTGCCAGCAAGAGTAAAACTGAGAGTAAGAGTAAGAGAGTAAAAGTGTGGAGAGCGTGTAGATCTTGCGCTCACTCATTGTTGTTGTTGTTTTTGTTGTTATTTCAGCAAATTTCTTTCAATTCTTCACACAAATTTTGCGCTTGATCTTTTCAGTTTAGTTGATGTCGCGATTCGCTGGCGATTCCACCAAATTGATAAAGTCTCAAGAATATTATTGTTTGGAAAAGAAAACGCGTGTGATTTTCGAATTGGCAAAATAATAAATTTAACTAACGCGCTGCCAAGTTAAACAAATTAAAAAATTATAGTATACATCAAAACGAAGAAAATTTTAATCTTAATGGTGCGAAAAAAATAAAAATAAACAACATGAAGAACGTTTAGTTAATTACGGAAATTTGTCAAAAATTTGAATGAAAACAAAAACCAAAATTAATGAAACGATTAATCGCATTTATTATCATTTCAACATGTGTTCAATGCGTGATTGAAGCAATTGTGGAACAGACTTCATTCAATTCTCCTTGAGTTTGTAGTTTGTAGAGTTTTCGTTCAGTTTTCCCAACTGATAAGATGGACGATTTTTAGTTTCAATTGTTTCCAATTTCAAGTGAAAATTTCCTCGTTTTATCTAGTCATAATTGATATGAACTTTTTTGTAGTTGTTGCTGTTGATTAAACTCGAGTTTTTCTCATTGTATAATTGATTTAAATACTCTGCGAATCGCCCGAGTGACCCTAATTTGAATGAAGTAGAGTTAATGACATGCAAAAATGAAAGAGATGGATGTGGAGAATGGAGAGTGGAGAGTGGGAGAGACTGGACATAGGAGCAGAGTGTGCAACAGTTATGGAGATGCCCCTCCCCCTCTTGACACACACACACAAAACACATACAAAAATGCCAAGATTCATGCAAATAATTGCTTGAAACTCGATTATCTTTACTTTGGCCGTAGAAAATCACAGAAAATACCCTGTTAGAGTGTCAGAAAGGGGTATATATAGCTTGGTAAAGAAGAATAATAAATGAAATGTAAAATAAACATTAAAATATTATATTAAAATATAACATAAAAACATACCCTGTAAAAATTTTCACATGGGGTATATTCAGCTAGAAAACAAATGATAATAACAAGTTTTTCTTGTATTCATAGATCTTATAAATGCTGCTATTCTTTTGTTTTAATTTTCATTTGTAAAAATACATATTCTAGGGTATGTGCTAGTGTCATTCATTTCTCTTGATCGCATTAAAAGAATTTTGGTTCGTCTGGACATTAAATGTACACAGGTTCGGCGAACTGTGAGGCGACAGGCAGAAAAATAGACAAAAATATTTAAAAAATGCGTTGACATGTGTGTGTGTGTGTGTGTGTGTGCTGTGTGTGTGTGTTGGCCATATTGCAACATGGCAACAAGCAACGTAGACAAAATCGCTGCCTGCTTACAATTTTTAGAAGCACACATTTTAAATTTGTCTTGCGACTTTTGCTGCTCCCTCCTCCCCTGTTTTATTTACTCTGCTTTCCCCTCACTTCTATCCCCTCTCTCCTCCCTCCAACCCTTCTGCTGTTGTGCAGTTTATTTTGAAAATTGAAAAAAATGTTGTTGGTCAACAGAGAAGCAGCAAACAAATTGCAATTGTCATGTGTTTGCACTTTTTTCCCATTGTTGTAGCTATTTTTTCTCTCGCTCTCTCTCACTCACTCCCTGTCTCTTTCTTGCTGTTTTGGGATGCGTTGTTAACATTTTGTTGTCAAATAATTTTTTGTGTTTGTTTTTCTTGCAGTTACCTCTCATTTCATTGCCTGTTGCCCGTTGGCAACAATTTGTTCAAATATTTGTTTTCCCATTGATGATGACAAAATTTTCTTTCTCCCAAAAACTTTTCACCGAAAGTTTTGCACGTTTGACTGCCTTCAACTTCAACTTAATCCAAGTTGCCCATCGGCGAGATGGGATATTGAAACTTGCGGCTTAAATTGCACTTTTCCAACCAACAAAACTGCAAACTAATGAAGAAAATCCAGTCGGGAAAAACCATAAGCCACTCTCGTTCAACTTGTAGAGGCTTTAAGGGCATTTGTTAAAGTTAAGATTATTGTCAACTCTTTTGGCCAAAATGTTGTGTCAGGGTTTTTGGTTAGCTAACCACAAAGATTTAAAACTATATGCTTTTGTTTTTCGATTCATTCATTCATTATCTGGCATTTGCATTGTTTATGCCAAGCTGCCTAACTTGGCCTAAACAAATGTTCTCTGCCCCCTGTTTCCCTGTTTGGTTTTGGATTTGCCAGTTTGTCGTTTTGACAGCAACTTCCGTTTGGCTTATACCCTGTAACTAGATGTGAAAGGAGGGCTGTCTTGGGAGATGTGCAACATTTATAACATTATAAATTTGAGATTCTTTTTCATTTATTATTTTCTGATTATTAATGAGCAAAAGATTGAATATATAATGAAAATTGGGCACAAAGTTACTCATTTTATACTTTTAGAGAGTGAGATTCTATTTGAAATTCTGTTGTAAGATATTTTTTTTAAATCAGAATTTGTAGCATTTTTCTATTATCTATCTATTTGTCAATCAATTTCCATACACCTTTTTGCATTTCTCAGACTTCGTAACCTATTTTTATTTAATTGTTCAAATCAAAATTTAATAGTTAATAAAAATTAGTCATGAGAAAGTTTAGGCATAAAATTAATAATTTAAGGGTCTCTCATGCCAAATTTTTAATAACTCTCTTTTTATAAATTATTTCGGCGTTAGCTTTTTCTACTCGTTTTACTTTAACTTAAATTCTTCTTTAGAATTTTGATTGAGAAACAAATCTTTATCATTAATCTCTCTAATTTCCTAGCCAACCATCTATCGATCTATCTATCTATCTATCTATCTATCTATCTATCTATCTATCTATCTATCTATCTATCTATCTATCTATCTATCTATCTATCTATCTATCTATCTATCTATCTATCTATCTATCTATCTATCTATCCATCAAATTATTTGTCAGTCAATTTCATTAAATCTTTATGCATTTCTCAGACTTTCTAACCTATGACCGTTTGTCTTTAATTGTTTAGGGTATTTAATTTTTCATATCTCGGATATATCTTAACTTTCTGGGCTTTGTCTTGACATCACAAATGTCACAAATGCCGCACACACATTGCAATTTCTTCTTCACTCAATTCTATTCATTTCTCTTTCTCTTTCTCTCTCTCCTCTCCATCTTCTTTATTGTTGGTGTTTTTTTTTTGCCTTCGTGTTCTCTCTAATTTGCTGTCGCTTTGTTGCGGTTACTCAAACAATTATTTTTGCATTTTCATGTGTACAACAACAATTTCCTTGGCCGTGCTTTTCTTTCTTTTGCTTTTCTTTAAGCAATTTTCCAGTCAACAAAAAAAAACGGTTTGTTGTCTTGCGAGTGCAAAGAGTGTAAGTGCAAGGCACTTGAACTGTACTGTAAGATATCCATGGTCCAGCACTTTTCATTTATCAATTTCCCTCTTCTTTTCTACTCTTTTTCCTTGTTGCATCAATTAAGTTGAGAGTTTTGCTTTTGTTTATTAAAATTTTCCGTAAAATTCGTTTGGTTCATTAGTTGCAATATGGCAACTGGAAACTGTGTGTGTCTCTGTATGTGTGTGTGTATTTGTGCTCATTAATTACTGACAAATTGCTATTGAATTTGGGTCATTTGAAATTTATACTGAACCGCAGTAAAACTTTGCTTTATTACCGAGTTAAAACCAACATTTTTCAATGGGATTTTCATTTGACTTTTTTTTTTTTTTAGTTTTTTTTTTGCTGTGTGTGTTTTTGCTATTTTTGTATGCTAATTGTCTTTTGTTTCGGCTTTGGGGCTATTTTTATTTTTAGCAGTGGCCAAATTTTCCGCTTTTCATCATTGATTAGTTGTTATTGTTCTTTCTGCGCATATTTGCAGCTCATTAAAAGCGGAAACAACAAAAACAATGCTGAATTTTCTCATTTTTGTTTCGATTTTTCATCATCGATTTAATTGGAGGCTGCGTATCTTCTCTCCCGCTCCCGCTCACTCTCTCTTTCTCTCGCTCTCCCTCTCTCTCTCCCTTTCTCTCATTTGCGCTGTCGACCTTCGTTTTTCATTTAAAATGCTCATCAAGTTTATTTACTTGAACTGAAACTGAATATTACCCATACGCCGCGTTGGCCTCCAAAATGATATGCATTCAATTTAAACTCTCGACCATCTGCTCACTTCTGTGTGTTTGTGGCAAATACAACGAGTATTAACCATATCCACATTACGCTCCCCCTTTTTGGCATTAAATATGCATGTAAGTTGGGTAGTACTAATTGGCATTAAGTATACGCCAGGGTGCCCCCAACATGAAGCAGCGAGAGCAGCGTTGACCCGGCTCGCGGTTGCAGCCAGTCGATATGGGCCAAATGTGGTTCATTGCGGGCCAATAGGCAGTGCAATCTGTTGGAGAGGGGCGGATGAAGATCCTCGAGAGAGAGTATGGAAAATTTAAAGGGCGCTTTCTATTAATACGTTACAGAATTCTTACTTCCATTGGCAAAGATCGCACATTGCAACACATGAAGTTATTTGATTCGAATTTAAGTAACTAATTTTTTTTTTAGTGCTGACAAAATGAGTTTAACAATTGTAACAGATTTTTGATCGCGTCGCGCTTTAATTTTGTGAAAAGTGTGTGTGAAAATGTGTCTAAGTCTGCGCAAACTCTGTCAAGCCTGTCGAGGTTAGTGAGTTTCTCAGTAAGCTTAAGCTTAAAATTAACGGGGGTGCCACAGAAATCGCTTTCGCTTGAATTTCACTTAAATTTGTATGAAATTTTTATGAAATTTAAGTGAAATTCAAGCGAAAGCGATTTCAGTGGCACCCCAGTAAAATTTATTTTTAATATGAAATTACTTTCTTATAATATGTCTAAAGTTGTTTCATTAAATTGTTATTAAGTGTGTTCCACAAATTTCTAATAAAAATGTCAGAGATTTAATTTTTTAGTTATGTTATTGGAGTCACAAATGCCATACAAATATCTTTAGCTACATTTAATACAATCAATAAACTCATGTATTTTATGAATTTTAATTAAATCTTAAAATAAATAAATATACAATTTTATTGAATTTCTCTACATATAAATTTGTCATTTGAAAGCAACAAACGTTGACTTCAAAATTGACTACTAGAGTTGTGTAAAATAGGCCCAAATATTTTGATATTGATTTATATTTAATAATTTGTCCAACTCTTATATTATATAAAATCAATTAAATTATTTCTAAGGTATATTAGGTCTTAATAAAATTTATTCATTTTATAATTTAATCAAACTATAAAATGAATAAATTTTATTAAGTTTCTGAGCAAATATCTAAGCAAAATATGCCTGTATATTTATTCATATTTATTTACAAATGTCTTTGACATGTCGTCTGATTGGAATGAATTGCTCCCTTTGGCGTTTAAGTATTCATGCTACTTTTAATTGAAATTGCACGCAAGTTTCACAGACATTAAGTATACGACAGGGGCAACAAATAGATTGAAAACAGTTGTTAACCGTTGTCAGTTCACAGTTCACATTGACAAGATGTGGCCGCTACTTGGCCTTTTAGTTGGCCTGTCCAACAGCAGCAAGCTGGCGGAGATTAGTTGCCAAATTGTTGTGGCCCAGTTGGCCCAAGTCAACTATATCTATCGCTGTGTAAGTTGCCCGGTTGCAGACACTGTTTCCATCGAAGAGGAGTCATTGCATCGTTGTGTGGCATCGCAATTGGCCAGTTCAATGCGCAGCCTGGAGAGGCATGAACTGGAGCCAGTGCGTCAGACGGACAGCATGAATATCTTTCACATACCCGCCGCAGATGCTGGAGAACCGATAATGCGTCGCATATTGGACATGTTGAATCCCCGACAGCCGCGTCGTCATTTCCACAAATATCTCTTTATTTGGCCCGAGGCCAATGAGCAACAATTGCGGCAACTCTTTGAGGGATGTTGGCGGAAGCACTTGCTCTTTGCCTTGGCCATAACTGGACCCCAAAACATCTACGACTTTGATCCATTTGGAGCTGATGGTTTGAAGTTGAAAAAGTCTGCCAGGGGCAGATATATTGATAAATTGCGAAACTTGCGAGGTTATCAGCTACGTTATTCCATGTTTACGATGGCATTGCGTGCTTTGCCCCTGGAACCCGTGGAGACTGAGGGATACGAGGCCATTGATGGTTCCATTGCACGTTTATTTGCTGAAAAACTGAATGCGACAGCTCGCTATGTGATTCCAGCGGATGGAGAAGCCTATGGACGTTGTCTGCCCAATGGCAGCTTCACTGGCGTCGTCCGGGATCTGATGGAGGGAGTTACGGATATTGGACTCAATATGCGCTTCGTCTTGGACTGCATTTTGCCAAAGGTGGAACTAACGTATCCGTACAGACGCATTATAATCTCCTTGGTGGTGCCAGCAGCGGGAATGCGACCGGAGTATCGAATCTTTGTCGACGCCTTTCGCAACTCCGTTTGGCATTTGCTGGTGGCCAACTTTCTCATTGCCTTTGTCATTTTCGTCATCTTTCAATGGCTTTTAAACTGGATTACGGGTGAGGTTGGTGATAGTTGGTTTGAGGTTCTGGATATGTTGTACAAGACACATTTGGGTCAACCCGTGGAGCATTTCTCGCGGAAGAGTTCGTTGCGTGCTTTTCTCATCGCCTGGATTCTGTTTAGTTATGTGCTGACGACCATTTACTTTGGGAAACTGGAGAGCAGCTTCGTCCAGCCGAGCTATGAGCAACAGTTGAATGATTTGGATGGTTTTCCGGCTCTAAAGTTGCGTGTTCATGGAGTCACCACCATGTTTGATGCCGTCACTTCATCGTTGTCGGAGCGTCATTATAAAGCCCTGACAGCTTGGCGTTGGATACATCCACTCAAGGATTCGGATCATCTATATGAGTTGACCGTCAGTCGTCGGTTCAAAAGAGCCGCCTTCATAATGCGCGATGATGTCGCCAAGGAATTTCTAGCCATCAATGCGGTGGAGGGAAGATCCTCGTATCACATTGTCAAGCAATATCTGCGATCCATGCCAGGCACCTATATTCTGCCCCTGGGTTCCCCTTATCTCTACAAATTCCAGATGCTAATGAGCGCCTTCTTTGAGCACGGTTTCCTCGACTATTGGGCACAGTTGGATGTTTTGAAACGCAGTCGTTCCACACAGTCCGATGAATTCTTTGAGGATCTCGGCGATGATACGGATTTGCCTTTGGATGGTGGAAACACGGCAGAATCGCAGGAGCGAAAAAAGAAGCGTGTTGTGTTGACTATGGACATTTTACAGGGTGCTTTCTATTTGTGGATCATTGGAATTGGGCTTAGTTTGGTGGGTTTTATTCTAGAGCAGGTTTATTTTCGACTAAGAAGACCGAAAAGTGGCAGAGTTGGAGTCTTGAATGATTGAGAAAAATATTAGAGATATACAGATAAATGTGAATGAGATAAAAATAAATTAAAGAAATTCTGTTTGTTGTAAAAAATAATTTATTTTAAATATAATTTATTTTGGTAAAGCATACTTGAGAAAAATATCAAAGAAAGAAAGATAAATGAGTGTCATAATTAATAAATTTAACAAAATGAATTATTTTATTATTATTAAATTAAAGAAATTCAGATTGTGTAAAAAAATTGTTACTTTGTATTATTATTTTGATTCATTTTTAAATAAAAACTGCTTAGTTAGGGTAGCAAGTCGTCGATCATTGCTATTTTTCAGTTAATTATTAGCTAAAATTATAATTCGATTAAAAACTGGGGCGCTTTCGCCACGGAGATGTCACGAAGACACTTCAAACAGATTTATTGGCTGCCAACTTCACCTGCCGGACTGCCAGTCTTTTGCATTTTGCGGCTGTCTGGCAACGCCCACGACATCGCAAGTGTCGTCTATTTCCTTTGCTTCTACTCACAATTTATGGCTGAAATTTTGAAAATCTAAATATGTATAAATAGCACAAGCTCATAATAGATTGTTGGAAATGATTCCAAAAAACATTTTGCAGAACATTTAAAATTTGAAATATAAATAAATGTTGGTCATTAATTAAACAATTCATTGAGAGTGTCACAACAAATGTTTCACTGAGTCACAACAGTGAATGATGATTACTTTTATTTATATAAATTGTTAAAATAAAAATAAATGTAATTTTTATTTGAAAACTCATACAAATTACAGTCTCTGTTTTTACTCTCATTTATTAGTGTGAAATATGCTCGATTAAAATTTCGGAATTTATGCTCAAAATTGAAGAACCAAAATTGCAATAGATCGTTGACTCTTGTTATATATAATCAAGTCAGGAATTGGACAGGAAATAAGTTAGAAAATGGCCGCAGGTTATGGAACAGATTCGCGCTACAAAAACTCGTTGCGTCAACAGTCGGGCAGCGAGTCGAGGCAGAGGGAGAGACGCAGGGATTTGAAGCACAGTGACAGTCAAAGTGGCGACTTGAACAGCTCGAGAAAACGCAGTCGAGGGGAGCGGGAGCGGGAAAAGGATCGAGATCGGGATCGGGGCAGTCAGACGAGTCTGAGGCGCAAAAATCTGAGTCGACTTCGTCTGCGCAATGATAAAGACTATGATTTCAGTCAACGGCTGCTCGACGAGGACTTTCAACTGATGCTGGCCATGTCACCCAATCCCGACGAGGCCTTTTGTCCCAAGTCGGGCGATTTCACGCGTGCCACGTTGTGGCACAACAAACTGGCGAGCTGGCAATGCGACACAATCTACGAGTTGCGCATGCGTCAATCCTATATGAGTTACTTTAGTGTCTGTCTCAATCAGAAGCAGCTGCTCGGCATATTTCAACAGGATCCGCCGGAGCGACTCGACTGGGTGGACTTTCAAGAGATGATCGATCCGAATGCATCGCATTGCATGACAATGGGCAGTGGCAGTGGCAATGAAAGTGCCTGGTTGGCCATGGTCAGCATGATGCAGCACGAGGGCAGCTGCTGCAGTAAATCACCATCAAAAACTTTAAATTCTCGCACTGCGGGCGGTTCTATTAAACGCAAATATCCACAGCCAACTACACACAATCTGGCCTATAGATCCAAGCCAAAACTTGTGCCCAAACATTTCTATCTCACCCAGAGCTCATCGAGTCCACAGAGCTGTGAGTCCAAGTGCTCCAAATGGACTTCCAGCCTCTCGAGTCTCGGTTCTGTCGATAAACCAAAGAGTGCGGCGCAGAGTCCGCGACAAAGTCGCCATCGTCATCCAATCGATGATCAGGCTCGCAAGGATATGGATTATCTGCTGGCCACGATCAAGAGTGAACTGCGCGGCGAACAACTGCCGGAACCGGACGAATACCTTGAGCTGGAACTGAAGCGATACAGGGAATTCTATGCACGACATCGTTACAATGATCCCGACTTTAAGGCCATTATCTCAGCTAGCGTTGATCGCTCCAAGGAACGCATCCACATGTTGCTCAACATGCAAAACGATTTGATCAAATTGTTGGCCGAGTGACAATCTGAAAGACATCTTTTCTAATTTATCTCTGTGTGTGTGTGTGTGTGTGTGTGTGAGTGTCTGTGTGTGCGAAGGTGCATGGGTGTGTTTTACATATTGTAATAACTTTACAATAAACTTTTATATTTGAAATCATTGGCTGCTTCTCTTTGATCATGAATTGATTTAATACAGTGACAAAATTATTATTGAACAATATTTTTTTAAATATACAGTCGAATTTCCCTAACTCGAGTCACCATTATCCAAAGAAAAGGTTCGAGTTATGGAGTTCTTCGACTTATAGAGTTCTTCTTAAGTTTATTAATTTTGCTGCCACTCATTTAGCTCGAGTTAAAGAGAAATTCGAGTTATAGAAGTTCTACTGTTTTTAATTTGGAAAATTAAAAACTGATTTTATTTACATGACTTTTTGCGATTTTCAGTTCAAAACATTTTAATTTAGATTCTAAGACGTTATATTATTTGTCATTTCAAAAATCATATCAATTTCAAATTTTCATAACTATGTCAAAATTTATCCGATTTTCAAGTGGAATCACATTTTGATCATGACTTTCGAATTTATTTTCCATTTAAATTTATCTCATTTCGTTACATTAATTTTTTGCTTCAATATGACAAACTAACTTCTCATCAACTTTTTCGAAAATTCAAAATTTACAGTCTTAAGCCTTAAACATTTAACTAAATTAACATAATGAATAAATGCCAGTGAGTTGTCGATTTTTCATTAATGTCAATTTAATGCACTCGATTAAATTATAAAATTTAACATTCGTTTTTCGAATTTGGCCAAATTTAAGAGCTAAAAAGAAAAAACTTTTAGCTGTTATATTTCTTATAAATATTCTATAGTTTTAAAAGTATTAATTCAATTCATAAAGATATATTCTAAGCTAATGCACTCGATTGATAGGCAAAACATTATAGAGTTTAAGATTTCGAGTTGGCGATTTTGAGGAATCCAAAATACTATTAAATATAAAACGTTATCAAGAACTGTTACATTTCCAAACCAAGTTTACCTAAGAAGTGTTTTAAATCTCATCATTTTCAATAAATTATTTTGGTTTTTCTTTTGCACTTGCAGGTCGCAAATCTGTGGATGAACAGCAACATTCCAGCAACGTCTCCGTCAACGGTTCGCCACAGCGAGTGGCCAACAAGCGGAGCAGCATTGTGGTCAATATGCCAGCTGCAGGATTGGGCCAACGACCGCCCAGCATCATATCGACAACCAGCCAGGACGAAGGTGGCTTCAACGAGAGCACGCCAGAGTTGAAGGCCAAGTTGCAATCGTCATATGATGATGATAGGGTGATTGGCAAGGAAGCCGAGGCGAAGCAGGAGGAGGAGGAGGAGGAGCAACCGCACAGTTTGAACTATGTGGATGTGGGATATCGCCTCAATCCCGATGGCAGCGAGTCGCGGGAGGTGTACGGCTCCGAGGCGGAACTCTATGACACGGCCAAGGTGAGCGACATGCAGCGCAAGTTCCATGGCGCCAACGGATTCGGATTTGTGCAGGAAACGAGCACAGTCTATGCGATTATCAAACCGGATCCGTTGGCGGTGCAGGTGCAGGAACCACAGCCACGTGGATTATTGCAATCGCCGACAGTGTCCAGTGTCCAGGATGGATCTGGATCTGGATCACCGTTGCATCGTGGCATCGTCTACAGTTCACCGCCAGTGGGCGTGGTCTCGCCCATTCGGCGACAAAATGGCGGCAACAGCGGCGGCAGTGGCAGCAACAAATCGACGCCTCCAATGTCGCCAGCTCGTGTCAAGGGAATTGCACCAATTGCCTCCATAGATGCACACGAAGAGGAGGAGCTGGAGGTGGAGTTGGAGACACATGAAGAGGAGGACGAACAGCTGGCCGTCGAATATGTTGAGGTTCTCGACGACGACGAAGAGCAGCACCAGGAGGATGAGGAGATGGGCACCTGTTCTGCCAGAGCGTCGAGCTCCAGCTCAAGGTGCTTTGGAGGACCTGCAGGATCTGGAGTATGCGGATACCAGTGCTGGGGAGGATGAGGAGGACATATTGCAGCATTTGAAGTGCAGCGAATTGGATGTGGAACTAATCGACGATGATGTCGTCGATGAAGTGATCAAAATGCATGTGACTTCGACTTCAACTTCAGTTCCAGCTGCTGCTGCAGCAGTTGCTCCTGTTCCAGCTACTGCTGCTGCTGCTCCAGCTGCTGCAATGCCCCGGGACGACAGCTTGCCGGATGCGATGACAGCAGCCGAGGCGGAGCGATTGTTGAGTTCAAGGTGAGTCCCTGAATCCGAATACTTTTCTATTATTAAGTAGCCATCTAAGGCATGATTAATTTTGAATTGTATTTAGTTAGTTCTGTGTAGTCCTTAAGCATGTTTTGTGTCCTGTTTGCAACATTGTTGGAGTTAGCAAAGATAATTTTTTTTTTTGAGAGATTATTTAAAGAAAAATATATTTCAAATAAAGTAACAAATTCCGAAATGTAACAATATAGATTTCAACTTAACTTTAAAGATAAGAAGTCTGAAATTTATTAAAAATTCTGCATAACTTTCATAGAAAAAGAAGCAAGTTTTAGTTAACTTGAGGTCAAGTAATGTCTATAAGACACCAACAAACAACAACACACAAAACACTTGCCAAAAATGCAAGGAGCATGGCTCGGTATACAGCTGTTTCAAGAGATGCCAATCTCTATCATCAGTACCGTTTGCTGACTTGACCAGCGATCTCAGCCTAATGTCACTTTTGAGAAGCCAAAACCAGTTGTGAATTTTAGGTCTCAAAAGTGAAAAAATAGCTGTGAAGCTGATCTAGCCCTTTGTGTGTTGTTGTTGCCGTCGTTATTGTGCAAATGCCATCGGCATTTTTATTGCAATAACAATTTTGGTTTTTTGTTTTCTGTTTATGTCAGTAACAAGTGAGTGTTGCCACTATTTCAGAATTTTTCCGGCGTGTAGTCCGTTTATGTTTAAATATATTTAAATATATAGCAGTATAAAATTCAAACTTTCAAGATAAAAAGTCGAATAAGAATTAAATATTTTACTTAGATATATTACACATCCAGAAGATCACATTAATATCATTAAAAGAATAAGAAGATATTTAGAATAAGTTTTATAATTCTAACACTTTTTTAACTGGTAATTTTTAATTTTATTTTATCCATTTTGAAAACTATTTCTTTTTTTTAAGTATTTATGTCTCTTAAATTTTTTTAAACACCAAAACCCCATTAGCTGTTTTAATTTTAATTAGATATTCAGTTCGTTACAAATATAGTTAAAGAAATAAATTGCAAATCCTTTCAAATCCTTTCACTCCAACAATGTCGCAACATCCTGTAGTGTAGTTTTAGTCTTAGTCTCTTGCTATTTTTAGTTTAGTTTAGCTTTAAGCATTTGTTTCTATTAAGTGTGCCGTCCAAAAGCAGTTTGTCCGTGTTGTGGAGTGGAGTCGAAAGCTCTTCGCTTCTGTCTTGATCTTTAGCTGGCTTTTAGTTGATGTTATCCTTGGCTTCCTGCTTCCTTTATTCACTCGAGCAAGCTGTATAAATATTTACCTACCCTCGGACTCTCCTCTACTCTCTTCTGGCTGCTTGTTGGGCTTTTGTGTGTCCTTGGCACACGGCCTCAAGTCGAGGAGGCGGCAGCTGCTATTCATCATGATTCTTGCCACATCTCCACTTTGGTCTGCACTCCATCATCATCATCTTCAGCCTCAACATCAACATTGTTGTAATTGTAAGCTAATCTGTCGTTTGTCGCACTGCAGCTTAAAGTTCTCAGCTCTCAGTTCTCTGTTCTCTAGTTGCAGTTGCAAGTTCCTTTCGGCTAGTTCCACTTTCGCACTTTGTGCTCACTTTTTAAGCTGCACTTTAAGCTGCCAAAACTTTGAACCGTGCTGAACTTTAACCCATTGACTGGTTGGGTAACATCTCCTCTTTTCCCTCTCCTTTCCTGCCTTCCTTGTTGTGTTCGAGTCATGCATCAATTTGTTTAATGACGTCGTTTGGGCTACGCACCACAAAATGCACTTTGCTTTGTTGTTGCTCCACTCTCGAGTCAATTTCTCAGTTGCCAGTTCTCAGTTCTCAGTTTTATATAGCCAGCATTCTCAGGTGTGTGTTTGCTTGTTGCCACACACACAGCGATATCTGTACTATCTATCTGGACACCTGCTATTTGTGGCTTGCCCCTAAGTCGATTTTTGCACTCGTTCATTTTGACCCCTAACCCCTAGCCTCCTCCCCTCACTCCCAACCCCTCGTTGCATTGACTTGCCATTGATTTATGTGTGTGTTTGAAGGCAAAACGTTCCTTTTGCAAAACTCTTTTTACAAGTATTAAAATGCAATTTTCAACGCTCGAAGCTTTTATAGTTCTTCTATTCTCGACTTTTGTTTGCCTATTTATCATGCCACAATTGTTGGGGCTACTACCTTAGAAATGTGCGAATTGGCAACAAATGGGAGGAGTGAGGACAAACTTACAACACGACGGGGCACAGTTATTTTGCCGCATGGCACGCAAATAACCAATTTTGGTTTCTACGTAAATTTCCTTGAAAAAAAAAAACGGAAAAATAGAAAAAAATGTTTTTTGCAGTTTCCTGTAGGTTTTTTTTTTGGAAGTACACAAGAAAGGGGGTTTTGAGCTTGTTCAAGTTGCAAATATTTTGAGAAAAATGCTCAATGAATTACTAAGAATAAATATGTATGTATGTTTATAAATTGCAGAAATACTTTGTTGTTAGGCTTCAAAAGAGGCTAGAAAAGAGCTAATAACTATAAAAATAAATAATAATACTTGTTAGAAATAAAGGTATTTGTCTCATCACTGCGGAAAATTTAAAAAAAAATATTTAAAAAAAACCCAGAAAGATGCCGATTTATGATGAATTTAGGTGGAAAAATTTTAAGGGGGTCACCACTTTCGCCAAAATTCATCATAAATTGTTTTCTTTTTGCTTCTTTTTTTTTTTAATTATCCGCAGGGATGAGACAATTACCGAAATAAAATAATACTTAATACTTAAAAAAAAAAGTTAAACCAAAAAAACTTAATAATACAATACAATATAAAATAGCAAAAAAAAATATATATAATTTGTAGAAAATAACATAAAATAACTTGAGCCGCTTAAAAAATTAACAAAAGTGAATTTTAGTGAATAGATAGAAGCCAATAACTAAGTAAAAAATATTTGATATAATTATATTATTGAAAAGTGAGGTTATGTTAAAAGTTAAGAACCAGAAACTTTATATAATAATCAAAATAATATAGATAAGCACAGATTTCATGCTCTTGTGTTTTTTCTATCAAAAACCTTAGCTCATTAAATACTTTTAACATTTTACAGGGTATTTGCATAGTCGTTTTCATACAAAACTAGAGCTTATCACGTATGGCAATATGTGTGTTGCATACTTTGTGGCTTGCGTCAATTAGTCAGCCATTTGAGGCAATTTTTGCCTTTGTTTGTTGGGTCTATATTTATGTGCATGTTTCGTGTGAAGTGTCAAACAACTCAAATGTGCAAAAATCACTCAAGAAATAAGCTCCAGAGAGAGTGAGTGAATGTGAGAGAGTAACTAGTGAGTGAGTGAGTGAATTCTGCTGCTATCCTGTTGAGTGTTTTCTACATTCGCTCTCTCTGTGTGAGCTCTTGACTCTCTTTCTCTCTCTGGCAACTCGTTGGCTTGACTCGTTTCGCCTTTGCCGCCTGCAGTTTGAGTTTTTTTCGAGTGCTGTTTGCTGCTTGTGCAGTTTTGTGTGGCATCCACACGAGGCGCTGCCGCCTCTGCCGTTGTTGCAACTCATAGATCCAATCACATGGCCACCATTCGTTCGCCATTCCTGTCGCGTCGCGTTTCCAGCTCTTGAAAATTGTGTCCTCGCAATCGGCATTTTCTTTTGCCCAACGCCAAGCGTCCTTTTAATTAACATTTTGTGCTTCAGCGGAAAATATAAAACAGAAAAACAAAAAAAATACTACTTTGGAAAAAGCGCAAGAAAATAATATCAACATTCGCGCTGTCGTCGACGGAAATAAGTTTTAATTAAAATGTAGCGTATACGCCGCGTGTGATGACAGTATACAACTTATTGCTGCTTAAGTTGGTCCCTTGAGCAAAAGGGAAAAATCTCTCGACTGTTGAATTTTCATTCTGGTAGGTGCAAAATTTAACGTTCATAATGAAAATGCTGTCGATAATGATTGTGATAATGATGTTTTTGCGGTTTCATTGGCTGTCATGGTTTTTGGTCATGCCAATTGAAGCCTCATAATGGCCATGTTGCTGTTGGCCATGTTGGCGTTGTTCTTATTGTTGTTGTTACTGTTGTTGTTGCTTGTGTGCTGATGTCACGATTGCTGCTGAGTCGTTGTCTCATGACTCTGACTACACATTAACTGCAGTTTGTGGGCCTCGTTAGCTTTTAATTAGACGTCTATCGTGTCGAGTCGATTCGGATCGGATCGAGTGGAGTCTCGTCTCGTTAGTGGTCCAGTCAGTTCAGTTCCGTTCTGTAGGAGTCCAGTTAAGTCTGTATGATTTCTGCCAATGCCCAATTAAATGAGTTTACTTTGAGCCTAGTTTGGTTTTTGGTGTTAACTTCTGCATTGCATGTCCTTTGGCTTTCAAGGTGTGCATTAAGGATAACACCAGGTAATTAATGAGTGAACTTGGCAAGGCGACATTGGACGGGTTTAACGGAAATGGTAATGTCTCATCCGTCTCACCATTGATTGCAATTAATAACAGCTTGAATGTAAGGCAATTATAAGAATTAACATTCGTTTTTTTAGAATTTTGACAAAATTTAAGAGTTTTTAAGTAAAAAACTTCTAGTTATTATATTTCTTATAAATATTATATAGTTTTAAAATCAAAAATTAAATCCATAAGTGAGTAAAATGTAGTATGTTATAAGACTAAACTTGTAAATTAATTTGGGCTTTCTTTTCTTTTTAATTTCTTATATTATTCTAATTTTTATTGATTAATTTATATTCATATTGTATTTGTAAATCAACTAGAGGCAGAAATTTTTGATTTAAATAAATAAATAAATATATTCCTAAGCTTTAAGAGAGTGAAAAGCTTTTTAAAAGTAGTTGAGACATTTTCAAATAAATCAAGAATTTAATATAGTTAGTTATTAACTAGTCGGCGGTCGGAGACCCCGTACTTATTATAAAGATATCTCAAACAACAAAAAGATTTTCATACTAAGACTTAATTTGGACTGATCGTTCCTATGGCAGCTATATGATATAGTAATCCGATTTCAATCAAATTTGGTCAGTATGTATGGGACCATCTTTTATACATATTCTGTTAGTTTGGTTGAAATATCTCAAACAGCAAGTTTTCCATACTAAGACTTGATTTTCAACTGATTGTTCCTATGGGATCTATATGATATAGTGGTCCGATCCAAAATCTAAAACAAACTCGATCTGCTCCCAATATAGACGAACCTACATACCAAGTTTGGAGTCTCTAGCTCTTATAGTCTCTGAGATCTAGGCGCTCTTACAGACGGACAGACGGACAGACAGACAGACGGACAGACAGACAGACGGACAGACGGACATGGCTATTTCAACTCGGCTGTTGATGCTGATCAAGAATATATATACTTTATGGGGTCTGCCACGCCTCCTTCTGCCTGTTACGCACATTTTTTTTTGTGACAAAGTTAATAGACCCCTTTACTTTTTTAAAGTACGGGGTCTAAAAATAGTTTCATGTGATAGAAAAGTTTTTTAAGTGTGTGTTTTTTTAATCAAAGGCTCCCTTAATGTATCCGAAATTGTGGACTTGGTATATTTACAAAGAAAAATTTCAATTTTGTTGCCTAGTGTAATCAGTTTTGTCAATTTTAATGGATTATGGTAATTTCTGTAATTTCCTTAGCTTTTTTTTATTGCATTTGAAACATTTTCTTGCTTATTTTTTGCATGCAACATTTTCTTTCATATTTTTTGCATGCAACTAATAACTTTTTGATTGCATAAAATAATTGGCAAAGGAAGGAAAACAAAATTTGCAGCTGTCGCAGGAAAACGCGTTATGAATTTCCATTAGTTTATTCAAATTAAATGGTTGTTAAGTATAATTTAAGCCAAGAGCAACAACGTGCAACACAAGATTGCGGCAAGGCAAGTGCTAATCGCTCATTTGGCATTCAATATGCCAACACTTGAGGCAGCTTCATCAGCATCTGCCCCTTGCCCCTTCTTCTTGCCACCATTTAGTGGCGCAGTGTGGCCTCTTGCCCCTCGGGACAACTGTCAGTCGAAGCACGCGAAAGAGACAGAGCGCAAGAGTGAGAGGGAGAGATGAAGACAGAGACAGCGACAAGTTGCTTTTAGCAATTGCTCTCTTTTTTTAAGCTGATTTGATTTCAATTGCAGCGGTGGCAACTTAAAGTTGCATGTGTTTCAATTTCTAGTTTGGTTTTAAGTGCCACAAAAGAACAGATTTCGATTGGGGGAAAATGCTAAATAAATAGGGAAATAGTAAAAGCGTATAAGTTAAGTCGACACTCAAGTTGTGTGTGTGGCAAGCTTTTAGTACGATTAATCACATGCAAACTTGCAACACTTGCAACAACTAATGCACCCCTTAAAATATATATGTTTAAGCACAAAATATTTAAAACATTTTTAAGCATCAACTTCAAAATTGCGCATTTTTTGTGGCCTAATTGAAAAACTTCTCGTTTTGCCCCAACTAGTTGGCACTTGCCACTTGCCACATGCCACAACACCGCCCGCTGTCACGAAAGTTGCCAGCACGCGTCACTCGCCTTGCATAAAATTGAAATTCATTTGCTTCAGCTGTAAAATAGAAGAGAGAGAGAAGAGAAAAAATTACACATACGCCGCGTTTGCCGTTTCGGTGATGCAGCAATTTACGGCAACTGCTCGGAGCTCTCAACTTGCAACTAGCAACTTGCAACTCGCAACTAGCCCGCAATTTACATAAATTGCTGGTGCAGGCAGCCGTCGCGTTGCTTTAGACCATGTGTTGATGATGTCCTTGGCCAAAAGTCGCCCCAAAAATTGCCTCTAGCTCTTGGCTCATTTATCTTTTAGGCATAGACAGAGACAGAGAGAGAGAGTGAGAAAAAGAGAGAGGGAGATGGGAAAGCGAAACTTCGCTCCTTTTTTATGTTTGGGCAATTCGCCAGGCTGTGTTCTCTGTGCGTTTTGTCCTTGACACGCGTCGTTTTTGGCCAAATTGTTGCTGGCCTTCTTGGCCCATTTGCATTGCCTGCATTTTGTGGCAATTTGCTGCTCAATTGTGGACACTTTTAACTGTTGTAACTGTGCACTGGGAAATCCATTTTCTTAGCAGCTGGCGCTTTTCAACTATTTTCTATTTTTTGCCACTTTGGCTTCAGTTTCACTTCCCACTTTTTTTGTTTTTGTCTTTTTTTTTTGCTCTCAATAATTTTCGTGACCTTTTTTTTGTTGGGTTGTTTCAACTTTGACTTTTATTTTATTTGTATTTTTTCTAGCTTTGAACTTTTGCTTTTGACTGCGCTTAGCAAGTTTTCTGTTCTATTTTTATTTTATTTTTTTTGGCCTCGGGGATTTAAGCGCGAATTTATTTTTTGTTTTCTATCCTTTTATTTTCTATCCTTTTATTTCTATTTATTTTGTTGGCTTTCGTGTTGTAATCTCGCTTTTTGCTTTGCTCTGCTTATCGCACGCTCAATTGCAACAGAAACAACAACAACAACAAGCGCTACAATCAGAAAAAAGTGCGGAAAGTGCACTAAGAAAAGTTTATACTTTTCTAAAGGCAACTTTGGAAATGGAGCGCACACACACTCTGCCATTTGTTGGCACGAGTATTTATTTGAATGGCTCTCGAGATGCTCTACACTCAATGAGCGGGAATTGTGCGAGTTTTAATGGAGTTTGTAACATTATAAAGTGCACAAAGTTTTCAATTTTTGCGCCGCAGCTGTTGCAACTTTTGAATTTGATGTGTTCATGTGTATTAATTTATTAGGAATTTTTTTAAAATAACTCAATGTTTATAAAAATTGCTATAGAAATGTGTGTAATTACTTTATTACTAAAGTAGTTAAATGGTAATTAAATTGCATAGTTTAACTGTAGATAGCAGTTGTCTTCGCCTAATTGATATTCTTTTAAAATATTAAAATATTAGTGTACTTTTTTAGATTTTAGATCTTTAGTTATGGGTCATGTGGCATAGAAAGAAACCAAACCAAAGTAGTAAGAAAAGTCAAAAATGAAGTTAAAGGAGAAGTAGAAGAAAAATATATTAAAGAAAAAGAAGAAAATGAGAACTGAAAATGGAAATGAAGATTTGCTAATTGAAGTGCACGCTGGCAGGCAAAGATAAAAGATAAACAGGAACAGGCGCCCCAACGGCAGTTTGCTGTTATGCCACCACATTTCCTCCCTCTTCATGCTCTCTTTCCCCTCGGTGCGGCTTTCACTTCGACTTCCTGTCTATTTGTGTGCAACAGAGAACTGCCACGTTGATTGCCTTCAACTTGACGGCAGCTGCTGCATGTGAAAGTGTTTCTCTCCTCTCTCCTGTTCTTCTCTCCTTTTTCCTCTCCTTGTCCTTTCATTTCTTAACTCAGCGCCCTCTTGATGTGGTAAGGCACTTTGAAACTTTGCATTTTAGTTGCAAGTTATGGAATTTTTATTTCTCTAGCCGCTTCTGTTGCACTTTTGAGTGTTGTGTGGGGGCGAGAGTAAAGAGTAGGGGTATAGATATAGGGGAAGTAACTTAAAATTATGCCAAAAATTATATTTAACTGTGCTTTGAGTATGCACAGCACTTGGTCGACCCATAATTTTTATTAATATGTTTTTGAGGTTGTTCAGTGTATATTTCCACACAGAAAAAAAGTAATACTAAAATATAATAATATATAATAATATATTTTTAATTATTGAGCTTATGAAATATTCCTATTTTAATGCAAAGTTTTTGCAATTTGATATGCACATAGTCTCAATTAAACAATAGCATACATAATAAGTATATACAAAAAAATACGTTGTTAAGTAAGAAATTTAAAAGTGGAATTTGGAAATGTTTTTTCTTTCTTTTGTTGAACTGTGTTGCATGCAGCTGATTAAAAAAGCAACTTGCAACTGGGGCAAATAACTGTTGATGTCCTGCTGCATGCATCACTTTGAATGCGGTAATTCACTCGGCAACTGGCAAATACTCAACTGAATTATGAGCCTACCCTTTCTGTCATCTCCTCTCTCTCCCTCTCTTCTTTCTTCTTACTCCCTCTCGCTTTCTCGGGCAACTGTCAACAGTTATGCGTTGTTTATTGCCACAGTTTCTGCTTTTTCTTCTGCTTGTTCTGCTTTGCTGCCGATTGCCATTTTGCATTACGCTGGCATTTTCCCCCATTGCGATTGAGTTGCGAGTACTTCAGCTTTTCCTTTCCTAGCATTTCCCAGCTGCTGTTGACATTGTCGTTATTTGTCTCTTTTTTTTTCCTCTGCTCATATGCGTTGTGCAATCGAGCGCAATAAGTGACACACAAACACACACACACACACATGAACGCACACACACGCATGGGAGATAAATCAAAGCAAACAAAGCTCCGAATTGCATTATACCCAGTGTTTTGATTAATTTATGTCTTGTTTCACTGGGATTACTTACAATTACTTGAGTAATTATAGCTGAAATTTTGGTAATTTGGCGATCGGAGTAAAGTTTAAAGCAGTGGTGGGCACGCAGTGGCTCCGGGAGCAGCGACTGCTCAAAACTATTTTTCTGCCGCACAAAAGACTCGCTGTTGATGTTGTTGTAGTTGTTATTGTTGTGCTGCCGAATTGAGATTTCGTGCCCACCGCTGGTTTAAAGTATTGTTTTATACTAAATAGGACATTAGGAGTTGATTAAATATTAAAACTTCACATTTAATATTTTGCATTTTCAAAAAGGACAAGTTTACGAGTCAACATTTTTTTCATATATAAAAATATCTCTAGGTATTGTAGTAATTGCTGTTATTTCAGCATACCCGTTTGGGTTGAGCTGTTAC
Source organism: Drosophila subquinaria (assembly GCA_037043405.1). Lineage (NCBI taxonomy): Eukaryota > Metazoa > Arthropoda > Insecta > Diptera > Drosophilidae > Drosophila > Drosophila subquinaria. The sequence goes on along the minus strand of JBAMBL010003089.1, from coordinate 1,299,901 downwards.
ACAGGGCATATCAAAACAGATGCTCAATTATAATTGTTGCCAACTTGTCATTTTCAACACTGACAACTGCTCTGTTGCACTTTAAGCTCTTTCCCCTCTTACCACTGCCTTTTCTCCCCTCTTTCTCCTCATCTTTCTATCAATCTATTCTGCTTTTTCCCTTCCTTCCATTCACTTATCATATTCTATGGCCTTTGCGATTTTCTTGTTGCATACTTTGGGGCGCAGTCTGATTGTTGTTGTTTGTGTGTATGTGTTGTTGTTGTTGTATTTGCGTACGTGTTTGCCATGATAAAATTGTATTTTCAATTTATTTCGTTGTCGTTTCGTTGTGTTGTCAACAGGCTGTAGAAGAGAACAGAACAATTTACGTAGTTGTCGCAACTGCAACTGAATGTGAAATTATGTACGAAAATTGCCAAAATGATTTAAGTGCAGCAACTACGAAATTAGCTTCCCAAAATTCGTGTGTGTGTGTGGTGGAATGTGAATGTGAATACGAGTACGAGTGCACTCACTACTCGTATTCAGTGGTCGTTTTGCGCAGAGCGTCAGCAATTACCTTGACTTGCTTTTCAGCTTACTCTACTCCACACACACACACACAAGTTGGCCACAAAATGACTTTGAAATGTCCAGACAGCTCTTTTAATTTAAACTGACAGCTATTAATAAAATCAAGCTCAGTCTCTTTCCTCTTCCTCCTTTGACCTGTCTTTTTGAATGCACAGTGAATATACTCATGAATGACTAAACATAAATTGTGTTATATTTATCACACAAGGGACACGAGTCTCTGTGTTTTCTCGATGACGTCATCATCATCGCTGTTGTGGCAGCAACAACCTTGCACATTCCACTCAAAAAGCAACAAAAACTCACTCAACAGCGAGTAAGAAAGAGTAAAAGAGAGAGAGAGAGTGTGAGAGAGCAGCACTTTTCCAGCTGTTTTTGGCTGCTCATTTTGTGGGGCAAGGCTTTTCCATTTTCATTGTGGTTGCCCGAATTGTTGTTGCTGCTGCTTTTAGTTTTGTGTTTTTGGTTGTTTAAATTAATTAAAAGTGTATGACAAAACAATAAGCGTTGACCTTGTTTTTCCAACACAAACACACACACACACACACACTATGCACACACCAATACACTTTTATATCTATTTGTTTGCTTGTTTGACTTGATGGCGTGTTGTCCATATGTTGAGAGGCGTCCGTCTGCCTTTTGCCTCTTGTGGCTTTTCCTAATGAGCATTGCCCCAATAAGTAGGCAACAACAAGCACGCTTTCAGTCGCATTGTCCCTCCAAAACCCCCAACAACAACAGCAACAACAACAACGTTAATAGCAATAAAAAAGCAGCAGCAGCTTTGTCGCTTTTTCTTCTTTTTTTTGCGCGCGCTTTGTTTGCCCAACAGCAACAACAACTGAAGCAACAACAACAACTGAAGCAACAACAACAACTGAAACAACAACAAGAATTGTGCCCTCTGTTAACTGCGGGTTAACAGTTACAAACGAGCCCCCTCCCACTCCCTTTCTTTCTTTCACTCCTTTATTCTCTCTCTCTCTCTCTCTCTTTCTGACTTACCATTCCCATAATTGCATCTGTCTTTTACATTCATATTCGCATTCGCTTTAGCTGTTGTTAAGTGTGTGTGTGTGTGCGTCAGAATATTTACCTTTGCCTGCTTACGCTTTTACCCTTTCCTTTCCTTTGGGGCATATTAGCTAGCATAAACCGTTTGTCACAATAACTTAAATTGGTATTATGATATGTAGAATTATATTTATTCATTTTATTAGTATTTATAAAAACGTTAAAAGCAGAGGTAACGATAACTATTTTTTATAAATATGTGCACATTTATTTATTAATTAATAACTACTGAAATTAAATGGTAATAACTCTAATTTTTGTTTATTATTTTATTTAAAAACTTATTGAAATAAAAGAGTATTTATCAGTAGTTTTTAGTCTCTCCAGATTTATACAAACCACAAATTCATTGTTGCTTTTCACGCTTTTTTCGCTTTTCGTGACACGTTACACATATTTAAATATCGTTAAAGTCACTGCCCATAGTTGATGATGTTGTTGTTGTTCTGTTTGTTGTAGTTACTGTTGTGGCTGTGGCAACTCGATTATTTCTCATAATTATTTTTTCCGTTTTTGCCAGCCAAAATGAAACTTTGTCACCGTCAGACGCGTCGTATGCGTAATATTTCATATGGTTATGCATGCGTCGCGTGTGCGCTCACCTCAGGCAAAGGGGCGGGGAAAGGGGCTGGAAATGAGGTGGGGTGTAGTTGTACCCGCTGGCATTTGTGTGTTGCTTATGTGTGTATGTGTGTGTGTGACACACATTCCATAGCAATTAAAAGCTTTCGTGTTATTTTTATTTTAATTAGAAAACTATCGTACTATGCTAATTTCTGAGTTTCTGCATTTCTTTATCTCGCTCAGTCTAAAACTCCCTCTGCCCCTCGAATTCTCCCCTAGCTCAGGGAGTGACACAAAATAGAGTTAAGCATAAGCCGATTAGAGTTTTCCCCAAAACGACTTTTAACCCCACGAAATTCGCGTTTTTAAACTATTTCGAGCATTTTCAAACTTTCTACCCAAAAAAGCATTTAGATTGTGTTCTCTATTGAAGTAAGAACATTAGTTGAAAATTGCATTGTAATTATACCCTGTACTTATAAAAAATAGCTGTAATAAAATATCAAAAATGATATTTATAAAAGTTTATCATCTACAGAGACATTTTACAATGATTAAAGTTGAGGTATTTCCCAGTCTAGCATATCCACTTAATTTTCATTTCCATTTTATTGACAGTTAAGCGGCTTTCAAAACTACAAAACTTTTCGAATCTCTGTGGTTTTTGCCAAGTATTTTTAACATTTTAATTGTTTTTTGCAATTGCCTTTGAACACAACGACAGGTGCAACACAGAACTGAACTCGGAATCAGTTCCGTTCACCAAATGCTAATTAACATGTTGGCCAATGGCAACTGACAGTGCAATTATAGAATTGAAGTTGCCCGTAAAACCCATTTAAATGCATGGCGAGGACTGGATTGAAAAGGCACAGAAACACGACTAAGAGATACCCTGTAGAGGAAATGGAAGAAGAAAATTTTAATAAGAAAATCAAATGAATGTAGCGAACTTTAATTTTTAATTAATTAAACTACAATTTACAATTTGAAAGAGATTACTGGAAATTCTTTTTAAATACGTTCTAATAAAGAGAGTTTGCTCGACTTGGTAATAGCCTATTTAACATAATGTTAAGGGTATATCCCGAGTAAAGAAAAGCAGCAAATTTCCGAGCTGTCACACTGCCACACAATTCTCCGTGTGTTGTTTTCTATGGCAGCTTTGCTCATTATCAACAACATAATCAGGCACTTACAAAAGGCAACATAAGTGCAGTGTGTGTGTGTATGTGTGTGAACAGTGTGTGTGAGTGTATGTGTATGTGTGTGTGTCTTAGCTGATTAGCAAGAGTAGTCGACGCTAGCAGCCAGCGTTGCCAATTGTTGGCAGTAATTAACAAACACAGACTGAGGTGAGGCAAGAGAGAGAGAGAGGAGAAGAAAGCGAAGGAAAGAGAAGAGTTGAGTTATACACTCACACACATACACACCTTTATAGACTCGCGACTTGCTCACACGTGACGTCACGCACAAGTGAGAGTGACGGAACACTTAAGCGTTAAATGCACCCAACAACAACAACAACTAAAGTCTCCCCTCTTCTGTCTCTGTCTCCGTCTCTGTCTCACTCCCCTCCCACCTTGCCACATCAGGTGTCATTGCGTGTGCAACACGGCGTATGCGCCATAATTTTAACTCACTCTCAACATGGCTCTGCCACGCCCCCCTCGCCTCACCTGCCTCCTTCCCCTTTTCCGCCTCATCTCTGCGACGTGCTCGTGTAAGCGTGCATGTTTAATTTGGCATTGCATACTTTGCGGCGCTTGCCAAATGGGAAATGCATTTTAATTTCTTATACCACATACACAGATAGAAAGACAAAGACAAAAGATGCGAGCTGAGTGAGAGGGAGTAAGAGAGAGAGTGAGTTTATTTTATTACATTTGCCATTTCATTTAATGCCAACTGCATGCGATAAAATTCACAACTTGTTGGTCCAACTGCCTTGTTGGCTGCTGCAAGTGGCAAAAGTGGTGCCAGGATTGCAAGTGGTGCATTTTAAAGCCATCATAAATTGCATCTAATGGAGTCTGTGGCACAAAGCACTTAAGCTGCAATTCCAGATTTTTTTTATCCTATACTTATTTATTATTATGAATCTATTCTGATACGGTTGATCTACCTTTTAGCGAATTCGCGATAAATTTAAAACCTGCAAAGTAGGGTATATATAATTTTTTATTATTATTTTATTAAACTTCAATTGTAGTTTAACATACACAATAAAATAAATTTGATGTTGGTTTTTTTGTGACGTTTCTGCAATTTATTCAAAATTTTGCTAGCCCATTTTTAGGGAAATTTTGCTATAATCTAAAAGAAAAATGTGCTATACAGCTTAGAATGAGATTATATATAAGATTCTGCGAAGAAAAGCTTTCACCAAAATTCTGCAAGTTAAATCCTCTAAAACTTGACTTAATTTAAGACTACTGAAACTTGGATTCTTTTATTCCTTTTCATCTGGGGTGCCACAGAAATCTCTTTCACCTGAAAAATGACGTAAATTTCATACAAATGTACGTCAAATTCAGGTGAAAGAGATTTCTGTGGCACCCCAGCATATTTATTGTAGTATTCATTTTAGTTGGTTGTCTTTATTAAAGCGTATTTATTGTAGATTAATGCGTAAAAATGTTTATTTAATTTAATAATAATAAAACTTTTGTCATTGCGTATACTTAATTATATTTGCTTAATATGTATTGAAACGCAATCAATTGTAATTGTTTTTAAAAAGTACGCATATTTAATTTGCATGTGATATTTATTTAACTTTTAATTGTATTCTTTCTCTTTTTCTTTTCATTTTATATGCATTTACATTGCTCGAATTGTATTGTACTCTATCATATAATTGCCTGTTATTGTTGTTGCTACACTGTCCTACAAAATGTAAAATGTATGTGTTGTGTATTTGTCTCGTGCCGTAGCATTTTGGAGAACAAAATCAGGTTCGTTTCCTTCTCCTTTGTGTTTTCATTGCCTCCATTAAATTGGAATATATAATAATGCTAATATTTGATGTTTGTTATCGTTTCAATTGGCAGGCAACAGTCGCTGCTGTCGGACGAGCAGGCCAAGGAGGTTGAGCAGATACTCAACGCATCGCCGAATGTGACGGTGACTGTGGCCGTTGCTGCCGTCGTTGCAACTGCAACTGCAACATCCCCCATCAAGAATCTCAACGAGCAGCCGAATTCAGTTTCAGTTCCAGCTGCTGACATACAAATTGCAGCTGTCCCTGCGGTCATTCAGGAGGAGGAGGAAGAGGAGGAGAGGGAAGCGGAGCAACAACTTGATGAAGACGACTTTGACTCGGATGACGTTGAAGCTGTGGACATTGTGGGCATTGGACATGCACCGCCAGCAGCCAGCTCATTGAATGCAACCTTTGTCAAGGCAGATAGCACAGAGACCGAGACAACAACCACGACAACAACAACAACAACACCATCGACTGCAACAGCAACAACACGTCACGATGATGATGAGCCCGAATGGTTACGTGATGTACTCGAGGCACCAAAGCGCAGTCTAGAGAATCTGCTAATAACCGCCAACAACCATCGAGCTGAACTTGAGAATGGTTACGATTCCTTGGAGGCAGCAGGAACAGGAGGCAAACATTATCAATCGCAATCGCATTGCGATTTGAATCAAACATATGTGACTGGTGGCGGTGGGGAATCGTTGCATGAATCAATTGTCTCTGTGGAGTCGACACAATCGGACGCCACATTCAATCAGACAACGACCATCGATGACAGCATCATATCGAGCAAACACAACTCGACATATTCTCTGGATAATGTCGAGCAGGCGACAAGTTCAACACAGGTGCTAAGCACGGGCATCACTGAGCTAGACGAAAACCAGTATTATATACCGGAATATCCGCCCGTTCGCAGCAAGGAGGTTCTCGTCGAGGCGGGCGTCCATTACTTTGAGGATGGCAACTTTTGGATGGAAGTGCCAGGTAGGTCCCCCCGATGGCTACCACCATTATTATTAAGTTTAAGTCGTTGCTCTAAGCTTGCCCATTCAAAATTCAAAAAACTTCTACTAAAAGGTCTGCTAGACTTTGATGACGACGACTGTCCCACGTATCCGCCCATCACCGTACGGAAGAATCCCAAGGTACGCTTCAGCTCTGGCCCCATCCACGTCTATTCCACATTCTCAGTGACCGACTACGATCGCCGCAATGAAGATGTCGATCCAGTGGCCGCTTCGGCCGAATACGAGCTGGAGAAGCGGGTCGAGAAGATGCACGTCTTTCCCGTTGAACTAATGAAAGGTCCCGAGGGTTTAGGTCTCAGCATTATTGGCATGGGCGTTGGCGCCGATGCGGGTCTAGAGAAATTGGGCATATTCGTCAAGACGATCACCGACAACGGCGCCGCAGCGCGCGACGGACGCATTCAAGTGAGTTTTCATGTATCAAATGAATCCAAATTAATTGCGAATATTTAATTCCGAGCAGGTATTTAAACCGATACAAATATCGGTTTCAATTACGGTTTCGGTTATGTTTGCATTTAGGTTTTCGGTTATCGGTTACGCAAAATCTTTGAATAAAGGTTTCATAACGGTAACCGATTTTTGTATGTTTCGGTTTTGGATTACCGGTTCACAAAAAATAAATTTCTTTGCAAAAATATAATTATATTTATAATATAAAAATAATAATTAAAAAGGCATTACTTTTTTAATGTTTCACACATTTATCTCACATATAAATCCAAATAAAAAATAAAAAATAAAATACAAAACTAATAACAAAATATTAGAGATCGCAAACAAGACTTATGAGTCGCAAAAAATGGAAACCGTTCAAAATTTTTCGATTTAAATTATAATTAGCTTGTTTTTTTTAATTTTATAATAAAAATTTAAATAAAACAGGTTTTTAAAAGGTGTCCTATAACTCCTTTTTGCAATTTTTAAAATAATCATTAAAAATAAAACTTTTTTTCAAATTTTATTATAAAAATTGGAAGCTAAAATTAATTTTTGGACGTATGAAAAACCGAAACTAACCCTTATAAATGAAACGGTTGCTTAACGGTTATTTCGGCTTACAGAGTTTCGGTTTTACGGTTTCGCTTAAATGAAAAATTTTTTTTCCGTTTCGGTTTCAGTTACGGTTTTAAATTTTAATCGGCTTTTACCGGTTAAAGGTTACGGTTTCGGTTCCGGTTTTAATCCCTGATTCCGATATCTTCAATATAATTATTCCACATTCCCTTTATGTTTTTTGCAGGTTAACGATCAGATTATCGAGGTAGACGGCAAGAGTTTAGTGGGCGTGACACAGGCCTATGCAGCTTCCGTGCTGCGCAATACTTCCGGTCTAGTCAAATTTCAAATCGGACGCGAACGTGATCCGGAAAATTCCGAGGTTGCACAGCTCATCAGACTGAGTTTGCAGGCGGATCGCGAGAAGGAAGAGCGCATTAAGCGGTAAGTGAATTCTCATTATCAATCAATTCGATTTCAACATGCTCTCTCTCTCTTTCTCTCTGCAGTCAACAAGAGGAGTATCTGCGTCGCACGCTCGATTACTCCGAGGACTCGACACAGCCCGTCTCCGCCAATTCGAGTGTGTGCGAAGGACCCTCGAGTCCCGTACAGGTCGAACATCCCATGGAGGTCGAAGCCACACACTCCCAGGAGGTGGAGTCGCTCAAGCGGCTTCTCCAGGAGGTATGTTGCCCTAATCAAAGGGATTTACATATCCCCGAGGGATTTTTATACTCTATATTTGCAGCTGTGCTAAAAATCGTGTTCTCTTTTCTCTCCTTTTGCTGAATTTCAAAATTTGTTTAAACCAACGCGGATATTGAAACGCAGCATAAAGCGGTAATTGGTTCTTAAAAGATAAAAAATATAAATGAAAAATTATATGTTACATATAAATAATTGAATTAAAGTCTTTGAAAGACATTTAAATTTAATGTAGAGCACATTTCGCCAAGTTTTTCTACTCAGTTTGCTTACAATTTTGATTTTACACGTTATGACTGCAATTGCATTGAGGGTATACACAATTTAATGCTTTTTTTAATTTATATTTTATTTTATGATTTATTTATTATGGTTTTTTTTATCTTTGCTCCACACAGAGCGAAATGGGTTGCCTGGTTAAGGAAGAAATTATACAAAGTCTGAAACGAAAGGTTTGTTTTTATGCATTTTTATTTATTTTCTATTATTTATGCCATCATCTCATCTCAATTCAGCTCATGCATTGCACATAGTCTTTCCAATTTTAAAGGCAATAAAACCATAATTAATCCCTAATCTTTTTCCCACTTGGCAGCTGGTGAAGCTCGAGACGACGGGCAATGAGAATGAGCTGCTCAGCGAGCGTCTCCGGCAGAGCGAACGGGAGCTGGGCAACATCAGGAAGGAGGCGGCCAATCTGCAGAATATGTTGCAGCAGTCGCAGGCCCAGTATATGGCGCTGGACAAGAAGTACAACAAGGCCAAGCGGCTGGTGCGCGAATATCAGCAACGTGAGCTGGACATGTGCCATCGGGAGGAGTTCTATCAGCAAATATTGCAGGAGAAGGACACCGAGTACAATGCGCTGGTCAAGAAGCTCAAGGATCGTGTCATACACCTGGAGCATGAGCTGCAGGAGACACAACGCAAAGCGGGCTTCCCAGTGGGTTTGCCCTACGACAGTGCCACCCTGAAGTTGACGCCACAAATGATGCGCAAGGCGCCGCCAAAGCCGCTCTTCCACAAACTGGAAACGGAACTATCCGATACGGAAATCTCTGATCTCTCACCCGACGGCGATGGCGTCAAAACGGCCACCGTGGAGCGCAAAGTGCCGGTCAAGGATGAACTGGATGCGGCGGTGCCACAGCACGAGCTGCTCGACAATTCGGTGAACAAGACCAAAATCGAGCTGGGTGAGTAAATGACACAAAACCAATTGGAATTGGAATTGAAATTGAACAAAATTGAAAATCTTTAGCTTAACTCTCGCACATCATCGAATTATAATTTTATTTTCGTTTTTATACCCGTTGCTTATAAAGTTATTAAAGAAGAATATTGTATGCGTTGAAATTAACTCTGATCCTATAAAATATATACAAAGATCATGTCCGTCTGTTGGAAAAAGCGACCACACGCACAGTTTTTAGAATAACACTTACTTTTTCGTAGTTAACGTTATCTATTAATATAAGCTATTATCTTTCTTAAACGCAACAAGATCGGCCAAACAGAACGGTAGTTATAGCTGAATTAAGTTCCAAGGAATCTAAGTGCCCAAAAGTATGCAATACAATTTTTTTTTATATTTAATTAAGTAAGTAACGGGTATCCAACAGTCGGCTACTCGACTATGGCCTTTCCCGCTTGTTTATTTTATTATAATTTAATTATATTTCTATTGAAATTGTTGATTGATGCGCTTTGTGCCGTGTGCTAAATGTATTTTTTGTATCATTCTTGTTTCTTCCTCTTTTCATTGTCTTTTCGCTGTGTGCGCTTTGTTGCTGCCGTTCGTACGTTCGTTCGTTCGCTTTGATTTTCTCTTGTCTCTCTGTGTGTCTTTGTTCATCATCTTCTGCGTGTTGGTGTAAATATGTTCGTTATGGTTCGTTTGTTTGTTTGATTTGTGATTGCCACGCCCACTTCACATACACCCCTTTAAACACACACACACACGCAATATACCCTACACTTTAAAATCGAAATCAATTATGCAAACGAATTCGCAACGAATTGAATCGATAACGATAAACGATATCTAAACCAAAGCCTCCCGTGGTGGTCTAGCCAATCGCCAGCTGCCCTCGACGGCGACGGCGACTGCAACAGTAACCGGAAATGGCAACGGGACTGGGAATGGAAACGGAAATGGCAACATCAATGGCAGCAGCGAACTCCTCTCCAATGGCAATCTGAATCTGAATCTGAGCAAGCGCAGCAGAAGCAACAGTCGCAGCTCCGATTGCACCCTGGATGACAGCGACGACGATGATGATGAGGAGGTGGAACTGGAGCAATCACCACTGAATCCCATGTCTGGCATCGGTGGCGTACACGACAGCATCAGCAGTCTGTCCAATGGCAACGCGCATCTGCTGGCGAATGTCAACAATCTGTTGCAACATCATCCGCCCGCCTCGAATGCGATCATTGGCAGTGGCATTATCCCACCGCTGAATGGACATCTGGGCACCACAACGCCAATACTGCTCAATTCAACGTCATCGGCGTCGTCCAGCTCATCGAATCAGTCGACGGCACGCGAGGCACAGATCAATCAGCTCTATGCACAGGTTCACAAGGATCCCAGCAAGCAGCAGCAACCACAGCAACAACAACCACAACTGCAACAACAACAACAGCTGCCATTACAATCGACGGCTTCGAGTTTGTTCAAGAATTCGTTGGGTTCGCCGGCGGATAATGGCGCGGCATTGAATGATTTCCATCGCGGCAGCATGACAACCTTTGGCACTGGCCCCGCCAGCAGCAGTGCCAGCAATCGTGATCTCAACAGCTCGTATGACTCCATATTGGGCTCCAACGATAAGTTGTCGGAGAACGAGCAGGCCGAGAACTGGATGTATCCGAGTCGACGGCGAGTCGCCCCCAATGGCAGCAAGTTGCCGGGCTCCAGTTTCACAGAGCAGCTCAGTCAGGCGCTGACCGACCGGGAGAGGTGGGTGTTATACACAAAACACACTGTTATACAACGACAACCTGTTATACGGACTGTAATACATTAACAACCTGTTATACGGACTGTAATACAACAACTGTTATACAGCAACTGTTATACAACAACTGTTATACAACAACTGTTATACATTAACTGGTATAATAAACTTTTATACCATAACAACTGTTATACAAGAACAACTTTGATGCAGACTGAACTACAACAACTGTTATACGGACTGTTATACAATAACGGATATATTTTTATGTGGACTTTTAAATAACAACTGTAATACGGACTGTTATACAACAACTTTAACGCAAACTGATAAACGACATCTGTTATACAACTTGTACGGACTGTTATACAACAACTGTAATACGGACTGTTATACAACAACTGTTATACAATTTATACGGACAGTTACATATCAACTGTTATATGGACTTTTATACAAACAGTTATACAACGACTGTTATACAACAGCTTTTATACATCGACTGTTATACAACAACTGTTATACGTTTGCACATTTTGCAGGCGTCTCGGCGACGGCTCCTCACGCCACTCGAGCGACGATTACACGGAAATCAACAAGAGCCAAAGCGCCGCTGCAATCAACTGCAAGACGCTCATCAACGAGATCCGCCAAGCGGTCAACGAAGCACAGCCAAAAGGTGAACTATTCAAAAATAAAAAAAAATAAAACCGAAAAATAAGTCTCAACTAAATGAATGATTCCTGCAAACGTTTCCAAAAATAAGTCGTAGCTGCTCCAAATCGCAGACTAACCCGTTATTCTTTTCCCCCTCCGTAGACACAAATCTATCGCCATTTCATGTGTACATAAGAACATCATTTGTTATACATACTGTTATACTAACCAAAGAAAACCGAAACCAAACAAAATCTGTTATAATCAATTACTGTTATACTGTTGTATTGAACGTTTATAAGTGTAACAAGCTATGAAAAGTAACTGTTATACCTACTGTTATACCATTCATATAAATCATGTCTCTCTCTCTCTTTTCTTCATCTCCATCTCTTTCTGAACGTTCATATGGTGCATACGCTCTAACATCCAAATGAATACTAACTCTTTCTCTCTTTTAATCTCTCTCTCTCTCTTTCTCTCTCGCAACTGCCACTAACAATAAATATGCAATCTGTAAATCGTCTCAAAGTTAAACAAGTTGTTCCACAATCGCTCTCCCCGCCCGGCACAGTGCCCTGGCAACAGCAGCATCAACAGCAGCAGCAACAACAACTCTCGCAATCGGCACATGCCACCGGTCCCCCCTCGCCCACCAGCATGTCCTCGGGCTGCTCGTCGCCGGGATATTCGCCCAGCCGTACCCTGGATCTGTCCGGTTCCAGCTCCAGTTTCTCAGATCGCAAAGCAGCCGCTGCCTGCTACAACTACAAAGGCGGCCCCGTTCACGAGTGGTCCAAGGAACAGGTAAAACATTAATTTAAAAATATAAATCATGAAAATGAGATTGATTATTTTATACTCCACTCTACAGGTGGGACACTGGCTGATGGGCATTGAATTGGAGCGTTATATTCCCGTCTTCAAGGAGCACAACGTGGAGGGCGGCGCATTGTTGACCCTCGACTCGAAGGACTTCAAGACGCTGGGCGTTTGTGGCGATGACAAGCATCGGTTGAAGAAGCGCTTGAAGGACCTCAAGGCGAGCATCGAAAAGGAGCGCAAGGACATGGAGCGGGAGCGGCGCGAACGTGAAAAGGCCATACGCAAGGCCGAAAAGAAGGCGGCCAAAAAGAAATAGTAGTTGAATTCTAGTTAATAAGCAACAAAGTAGCCAAAAAGCAAAACCATATATACAATGCAAAAACATTATAATAGCACTCCTAAGTAGTTCTATGCAAGCCACAACATACATATATATAAATAAATATATATATAGATATTAACATACGATAACAGTTGTATAACAGTTATATATAATAATAACTTAAGCATAATGCATACGATACCAGAAATCATAATTTATTTGTAATTTACAACACACACATCTAACATTTAATATTATTATACGTACTACATTTTAACTTATTGAAAATAATGGAACCTAGACTTAATTATGAATTATTCTAATAAATAATAACAAAAAGAAGGAAGAATGGATTAACAGCTGGTCAGGATAGCGATAGTTAGACAGCAGTTGTTGCAGTTATCAGAAAACTGACCAAAATCCCAACACACAACATTTGAAAAGCAACACTTTATCAGATCTAGACACACCACACACACCTGCACACACTGAAAACAAGAAGCTAAAACTAAACAAGAGAACGCGTTGGACTGACTGATTTTTATGATTAATTTATAGACGAAGTTTCTTTACGAATGGATAAACTTTGAAGCAAAATCCAAAAAAAAGAAAAAACACATGAATTGAATCAAAGAGAATGAAGGAAATGTACGAATAGAACACTTAAGGAATTCGCTGAACAGACTTGAAGCATGCCACACAAAAAGCAGCTTCAACTAAAGATAAATTAAAAAATCTATAAAATTAAAAATAACTATAATAATATATCTAATATATATTTGTAATATCATTTAAGTGAAACGCAATGTCAATGTGTTTCTTTCTTAATTTCGATATTTGATTTGATTGTGCAATTTAAAGATTAGCGCATATTATATGATATGATATGACTATGTATGTATTCAAACTAGCCTCTATAAATAATATACTCTGTATGTAACTGTATTTGCCAAGATATTGTATGCAACTAGCCTCAATATTTGCTTAAGTATTCATATTTGCTATATACACAAACAAACATATATAATTATTATATATATCGCATATATGCAATGTCTGCAAAGTCATTTAAGTACTTAAGTAAACAGCTGAAATCGATTGGAAGATCTTTTGGGATCAGATATGATTTTGTTTTGTATGTGAGTGCGTATGTATGTGTTTCTATGTGTGAATGTTTTATCTATTACTTGTGTATAAATACCATGTATGTAGTTAATATATGTATTGATTTAGTGATTGTATTGCGTTTATCTTTATCTTAGTTGTATTATCTTTAGTCTCTTACAAATCGTATTTTATTTTTTTTAATCTTTTTATGTTGCAATAAAACTATATATTTTTATCACTTGCAAATCCCTTTTACTTAACGATATGTGACCATGTCGCAAAAGCCAAACTGGACTTTGAATTAATTAACGAAAGAAAAACCAAAATTTAGCAACTAGACTTTTTTTTGATTTAAAAACAACAATTAGCATATAATACAAAACATACATAAATACTTATATACGATTACTCTCTCTCTCTCTATAATTCTCTTTCTCTTACTCTCACTCTGTCTCTATTTGACTTTTAAGACCCCGATCGCGGCCCACAGTGGGTGCAAATGTGTGCCCCAAAGCTTGCCAGCGATCGGCAGCGCATATTCACCGCATGTGCATTAGTCACTCGTCTCGTCGCAAGTCCTTAAAATAGCTTTTGAAAAGCTCGCCTCTAAACAGTGCCACAACAACCGTTAAAACTTACGATATCAAATCAAAAAAATACCAAAAAATACGAAAAATACCAAACTGTTAATGTTCTCGACAAGTCGAATATCAGATTCATTAATGCCAATATTTTGAAATATTATTCTCAAGTTTTACTTGATCTTTCTTAAACCTTTCCCACAATTTCCGTAAACTCTTTCATCTTTGAATTAGATATTCGACTTTTGTGAACATTACTTAAGTAATTTAATCGATACGAAACGAATAAAGGAAAATTGAGTGCGTTTCAGAAAAAGCTCCACGTGTTGCCTGTTGCTTCCCCATCCGAAATTTCCGGATATTTGGAAACGATTTGTAACAAAGGGTTGAAGATGAAACGCCGCATAATTAACTTGTATATTGTTATTTTTGAACAAATGTTTTTAAGTTACACTTTATTTTTGGGTAATTGTTTGTACGTGTTTTTTACACCACATTTAAACTTAAAAAACAAAAAGAAATTAACAAAAAAAAAACCAGTTTAAAGCTCATAAAATTTAAATCAAATTAAATCATAAAATGTATTTTTGGGCTGTTTGACTTGAAATTCTCAAAGAGTAGAGTCGCCCGGCCTTATAAAACAAAACGAAAATGTTAAAAACACATTCGTGCCTTTTTCCATTGTGAAAAACCGTCCCACAACCAAAAAAAAGAAAGATAATCCAAGAAATGATAATGTAAACATGAGAGCGAGTGTCTCCACTGGAAACTGTCCACGTACTTGGTTTCCCAACACTCGATCTCTGTGCCCGAATATGAAATACTTACGAATTCGTTGAACCATTTTTAATATCCCGCAAATGCCTTACACAAGTAAATTATATTACCCATTAGATAATTAACTTTTAACTATGATTTTGCTTGTAGTTTTTTAAATAATTATATTATCTCGTATCTTTTTTAAGTTTAAATATTTTGCAAAACAAAGTCCAATTGTGCTTTTGTCGGCAACTGAACTGTGTTAGTTAGTAAATTTTAATTCTTATTTTTTTTTTAAATTTGTGGTATACTTTTAACTGTACATTGATAAATATTGCTTTAAAAACTATTTTAATATTTATTTTTTATATCTTTGAGTGAGTGTTGTGATTGAAAGTGTTTCAGTTAGCCAGCACTGGCTTTTTTAAGTTAAAGTAAACAATTAAAAATATAATATATTTATTTACTTAATCAGATTGGATAAAACTCAAATCTGACTGTCCGTCTGTCTGTTCTATGTAAACTAGTCTGACGTTTTTAAGTAATTACAAGTATTTTAGCTATTGACTTTCATCAGACTTTCTTTGGTATCAGTTCAATCAATCTGAAGACTGCTTATTTTGGCCTCTGCTTCACTTCTAATTTCTCCAACTTTAATCAGATAATCTAGTTGATTTCTATAGCATGACTAAAGACACTTGGCTAGTTTAATAGTTTAAATAGATAATAACGAAAGGTAATCGTCAAATTATAATGCAAAACAGACAAACAGAAATTAACAAAACATTCAAAATAATATTAATAATAACAATAATAATTCATTAATAATGTATGTCTCGCCATTGCGGCTAATTAGTACTCGAAAACTCAACAAACAAAAATATAAGAATAAAAATAATAAAAATTAAACGTAAAATTGAAATACAATTAATTTTTCATCTAGTGTCAGTCAACGCTGCCAGCAGCGACGCTGACTGCGTCGCCAACTGCGCGGGATGATGTTGCTCCCTTATCAGTTGTTGTTGTGGCTGCTGTTGTTGTTATTGTTGTTGTTGCTGTCTCTGTTTGTGTGTATGACGCGTGTAAACAGATTTCGATTTTCCAACTGCAAAGAATAAACAACAACAAGCATCTTTAATGAGTCTGTTGCACGTTGCACATGCAACATGAGCCCAACTTTATCAAAGATGCCCGCCGACAGTTGCCCACAAATACGTTGGACCTCTTACTCTATGAATACTCTATGAATGGAATTTTTGTCTTATCAACTGGAAATTTTCCATGCCGACCAGAGGCCAGTCTTCGGATTTTCTCACACAACTAACAAAACAGGTATCTCGAATTTTCGATCATGGTTTTTTTTCAACTATTTATAAATTCTTAGAATTCAGTTTATGTTTATTTAAATTGAAAATATATGAGTTATATATATTTAAAATACCTATGAAGTTAAATAGAATTTTTTCAATTTTTCATTTTTATGAACTAAAGCTGTGATTTTCTGTTTTCGTATTATTTTGAAAATTACTTGAATTCTTCTAAGAATAGAAAACATTCTGCACATTAACAAGTCCATGATTATTTGTATGTGTAAAGTATAAAAACGAATGATTATTGCCTTCTATGTTGGATCGGTTAATAAACACACAGAAATAACTGAAGCATTAATAAACACATATCAATTTTGAAAATGCTTGGAAAGTGTCTTGATGCCCAGTGCATTACACAATAATGACACAAAGGCCCATCAAGTTGTTTACTTGACATGCAAATCGCATCGTGGGGGACCATAAAAATATGCAATCTCATTGACGTCTTCGTTCCCCCCAGCAAACTGTGAACTGATAAGCGTCTGTTTCTAGGAAGTTGCAGCTATTATCAATTGACTTTATGCCAGCAATTTTGGTATTTGGGTATCATCTTGGCTTACATTTATGGGAACAACACGTGCTAGTTGTTGCCAGGTGATTCAATTTGTAATTGCGATTACAACAGGCGCTTTCACTGCAACCTTATCAACAAAAATCGAATGATTTTAATATTCAGCCAGTTTTTTCAACTTGTTTTGAAGCTGTGGTTTTTTGATAAGCAACACATGAACAACAACAAAACAAGTAAAAAACATTCATTATTAATATAAAAAAAATATAAACATAGTTTAAAAATAGCTAGAAATTACGCAAATGATATTTTTGCTGGGAGATAAGTCATTTATGGTATTGTGACTGGATTTTAAACTAATTAACGATATAGAGCTATTATCAAAGGTAATTTCCACAGACTTTACTCAGTGTAAAGCTCTATAAAAGTCATTGAATTGATGCCTTAAAGTTTAATGCAATGCAATCTTATTGTAAAAGTTTGTTTAACAATTGCCATTACGAGGTTTTAATTAGGATTATTGTTTAGAAAATGCTTATCATTTACAAGGAATTGCTTTTTATCTTTTGATCTTGTTTTCATCAACAATTTGTTTATTTGCATAGATTTATTTAGAAATTGTTTAAATTTCACTCAATTGAATCAGTTGAGAAGAATGATTCCGGTCTACGCCGCTTGTGACGTTTCCAGAATAACAACTATAGAGATCCTAAATTAAATACTGAACAATAAACGCCAACAGTTACACCGACTGCGACGTCAGCAGAGGCGACTTTGACGTCGACGTCAGCTTTGTCGTGAGCCGCGACTTAAAAGCTAAAGCGCCAACGACGACGCTTCTCAATTATCAAAGTGCGCTCGAGCTGGCAACAAGTGTCTCAGGAACTGAAATCAAGAATCTGAAAATCAAGAATCAGAAATCAAGAATCAGAGAGGAAGCACAAAAGGAACGCGAAACGAAACGAGTAATCACAATAAAGGAGAAGCGCGAGTAAATTGCGAAACGAAACGAGATAACAAAAGACAAGACAAGGAATTTCAATTTGCGCGCACTTTAAATAAATTTGATTTGTTTATACTTATTGAAAAATATAATCAGCTCATTGTGAAAGTTGCACGAGATACAAGATACATTTACTGCTGCTGATTATATAACTTTGCTTATCAACAACAACAGCAGCCACAACAACAACAACAAGTGCATATTTATAATGACTCGCTATAGTGCCAAAGGTGACGTTGCCACCAGCAATTGCAATCACAACAACAACAGCAAGTGCCAGAACAACAGCAATGGCGACGATAAACCCGCCGAATACATTGCTCAGGAGAATCTAACGTAAGTTCAAGGGGCGTGGCTATAAAAAGGGGGGCGTATTGGTATTAGGGGCACGCCAATAACTCGTTAAGCTTCAATCAACTATAATTGATTGACTATAATTGATAGTTTTTAATAGACTTGGACTGGTTGCCTTTGCGTGCTCTAACCAAGGCTATATCCATTATCCTTGCACCACCCGCTTTTCAAGACTTTTTGCACCGCCTTTTTAGCTGAAACTTTGCCTAGTTGCTTCTTAGCTCGGAACCCGTACTCTAGCACAGCTTTTAGCCCTTTAATTGTTGCTATTTTAAATTTAAACCATCTTGTCTTTTAAGTGAAATCCCACAAATTGCGCGCTTTACAGCACTGAAAATGCTTCCTCCAACTGCTTTGCTGTTTTACTATGCACAGTGCCTCTGAAATCGATATATGCGCTTTCAGCAGGCCTTGACATACTCGTAGTTGACCTGGTTAGTAGGCTTTGCTTTATCCTGTGTTTAGTTTACCAATTTTTAGTGTTTTCTCTGGGCATAAAATATTTCGGCTTTGTAAACAAAATTCTAAATTTCTACTGATGAATGTCAGTGCGTTTAACTCGTTCGATTTACTCATTGGTTAGTTGCAAACTAACACCAAACCAAGCCAGGATGTGTTCCCGAGATTGTTGTACGAGCCAAGGTGGGGCCAACAACAAGGCCGGCAATGCCTGTCTTGACAAGAAGGGGGGCGGCAAAAAGGATTTCGAGCTGGTGGTGCCAACGCCGCAAAGTTTGCTGTAAGTTTTCCACACTGGATGTTTGCCCTGATCTGATTTAACTAGATCAATTCTTCCTAATGCGAGCCTTAACTCCTAATTTCATTCACTTGCAGTTCTTCTTTTAAAAACTTGTCTTCACCATATGAGATTTATGTTATGTAAAAGGTTTAACTCTTTTAAAGAGTTTCATTGCTGCTGAAATCACAAAAACTTGTCGAATTTCTCTTGTTCCTTTTCAAAATATGTTGTCCTTTTCCTAGCCAGTTTCTTGAGATTGCGAGAGATTACGTAAATTATTTTTGTTTTTGTTTATTACACTTTTAGAATCGTTGTTTGATGATTACAGATTATCAGTTCATGACGAATGCTGATGTAACCCCAATGAGATTTCAATTTTTACAGCACGTTTGTTGAAATAGTGAGGAGTTAATGGGGATCACAGGCCTATCAAAACATATAAATATAATAATAATAGATGATAGGCGTTTCATAAAAAGAAAAGTATCTTCAAACAGCATGTTTCATTTTGCATCTGTGATTTCTGCATGTTAAATGCAACATATTATTTGCAGATTATTTTGCAAACTTATTTTCTACCTCAATACATTTTGTAAATTTTGTAACAATTCTAGCGACAACAACCGAATGCAATGTTATTTAACAAACGAAGAGCTGCGAACGCTGCGCGTATTGAATGAAGACACGTTTGTAGACAATTAATTAAATTATTTATCTAATCATTGTGGTTACAACTCAGCTCCATCCAATTCTCGAACTCTGTTTATCATACTATTGTTTTGATTCATCATACTAATTATCATTTGAAGAAGATAAACAAATATGGAAAATGTCTTCCATTTACTTTTTTCCCGCTGTGCAGAACAGATCGACATCTTTCTTTTTTTCTACTAACTATGTACTGCCCTAATCCTTCAATTTGTTATATCCCCATCCCTAAATTGAAGATTTTCCTATTAACTAATTTCTGTATGGTATTCACAGGTATCCTTATGAGGTGATTCAGGAGATTGCCGACTTCATTGTGAAGGGCGCTGGCATCCGTCCCAAGATTGGCATCATTTGTGGCTCTGGACTCGGATCCCTCGCGGATATGATCCAGGATGCGAAGGTCTTTGAGTACGAGAAGATTCCCAACTTCCCAGTGTCCACGGTGGAGGGACATGCGGGCAAAATGGTCGTCGGCACTCTGGAGGGCGCGAATGTGATGGCGATGCAGGGCAGATTCCACTTCTATGAGGGCTATCCTCTGGCCAAGTGCTCGATGCCTGTGCGCGTGATGAAGCTCTGTGGGGTTGAGTATCTGTTCGCCACGAACGCCGCTGGCGGCATCAACCCCAAGTTCAATGTGGGCGACATCATGCTGATGCACGACCATGTGAATATGCTCGGTTTTGCCGGCAACTCACCACTGCAGGGTCCCAATGATCCGCGCTTTGGACCCCGTTTCCCCGCCCTGGTCAACTCGTACAACAGGGATCTGATCAACAAGGCTCTGGAGATTGGCAAGACGATGGGCATCGAGTCGAACATGCACGTTGGCGTCTATTCCTGCCTCGGGGGTCCCACATACGAGACCATCGCCGAGCTGCGGGCGCTGCGCATGATGGGCGTGGACGCTGTGGGCATGTCCACAGTGCACGAGGTGATCACAGCCCGCCACTGCGACATGAAGGTGTTCGCCTTCAGTTTAATCACCAACAAGTGCTCCACCGAGTACAGCGACAAGAAGGACGAGGAGGCCAATCACGATGAAGTCGTCGCCGTGGCCAAGAACCGACAAAGATCCTGCTGCGAACTCGTTTCCCGTCTCATCAGCGAAATCCAACACGGCTCGTAAATGACCTGTGGTCATCTTGGGATATGCATGCCTGCCCTTGACTTTGGCTCTTTTAAGATACTTGGTTTTCCCCTGAATGCCATTTTTGGGTTATCAACTGGGAATTTTCCATGCCGGTGTTTTTCCCACAGAGCCAACAGCAGAACAGGTAGCTCGAAATTGTTAGATATTTATTCTTTGACTTAGTTCAACTAATTATAAATTCTAAGTATTTAGTTTATAGTCATGTCAATTGAAAATATATCAGCTATAAACTCTGAATATTTCATAAGAATCGGTTAATAAACTAGGCGTAACTGAGACATCAATGAAATTATGAATTTTGAAATTGTTTTAACTACACAACAACCACACAATACAGTGGTCCATAAAGTTGTTTACTTGACGCGCAAATCGCATCGTTGGGGACCCTAAAAATAAAAATAAATCTCGTTGACCCGCCGTTTAAATTTTGAACTGATAAGCGCCAGTTTAAGGGAAGCTTCAGCTCTTATTAATTTTCATTTTAAATTTTGGGAGCTACGCATGGGAATAGATCAGTGATCGGCACCAACACATTCACATGTTTGCATTGCGTTAGTGTGCATTTTTGTTCGCCTAACAGCGGAATAACAGCGACGTAACAGAAACAAATCGCAGCAGCGACTTAAGCGACAGCGCAGTAGCTACGCAAGTTTCCTATGCCTACGGGATAGGGCCGTGCCGACCCCATGAATAGATTGAGCTCCAAGTTGTTAGCTGATTCAATTTGCAATTCTGATTACAGGCGCTTTCTCTGTCTGCGATTTTATCAACTAAAATCGAATGATTTTTATTATTTTAATAGCTTGATTAGTGGCAATAACAAAGAAGCATTAATTAATGAGATAATATTAGCACAGTTTAACAAAAACCGACTATGAAAAACCTGTTTAACAATTTAAATATTAGTAAAAAATGAATTAATGAATTTTAAGCTCTTGAATATAAAAATTACTGCATACCTTAAGGCGGTTGCGTTAATTTAAAACTTAAAACAGCCATAAATACCCTTAAATTGTTCCGATCTTTATTTAATAAAGTTGGATAATAAATAATTATAAATGTTTAAGTTTATCAATAAGAAGAGAGTTATATCTTTAAAACTGGAAGTGGGGTGAATTGATGCTCGGCTTTCTTTTATTTTTAAAATTCTTATAATTTCTTAATTGTAAATTAATTCAGGGCAAAAATTATGGAAAGCACTGATGTTTGAGGGCTTCACAATAATTTGTGTGCCAAATTTGATTACTGTATCTCTTAGTGTAACTTCTAAACGTTTTATTGAATCCAATCTTGATCTGCTTGGGACCTATAGAAATGTGTGTATTTATAGTCGATGTTACATACTTAACAGCGAATTTAATATACCCAAATAAATACGCTATAAGTAACGGGTATTATGACTAGAAATTACGCAAATAATAGATAAGTCCTTCATTGTGACTAGATGTTAAACCAATTAACGATACTGAACTCATATCAACGGTGTTTCCAGCTGTGCAAAATTCTATAGAAGCCATGGCATTAAATATTAAAAAATATTAGTATGCAATCTTATCGTAAAACATTTCTAATAGCTGCCATTAATTAAATTTATTATACAAGTATTGCTTATCAAGTTCAAGAAATTGGTTATCATTTTCTTTTGTTCATCAACAATGTAGTTATTCGGCAACTTGTAAAATTTCATTCAATTAGAATCAGTTAAGATCGAAGAAGATCGATTCCGGTTTACGCATGGCAAAACAATAACTATAAAGATCCCAAATTGAATATTGAACAATAAACGCCAGCAGTTGACAGCGCTGACTTCGATATCGGCGTCAATAATGGCAGCGACGGCAGCAGTGACGTCGACGTCGACGTTGGCATGGACTGCGACTTAAAACCATACGCACCAACGACGACGCCGCTCAATTTTCAAAGTGCGTTCGAGCAGGCAACAAGTGTCGGAGATCGGAGAAACCCAAGACGAAGAAATTGAAACACGCGAAACGAATAATCACAATAAAGGAGAATCACGAGCAAACGAGAAACGAAACGAGATAACGAAATACAAAGAACAAAATTTGGATTTTTGTTTATAAAGAGATACAAGATACATTTATTCCATCGGCTGCTGCTGTTTATATAACTTGACTTATCAACTATAACAACAACAACAAGTGCAACACTATTATAATGACAGGCAATAATTCCAAAGGTGAAGTGGCCAACAGCAATGGCAATCACAACAACAACAACAGCAACAACAACAGCAATGGACACGGACACAATAAAACCGTCGAGGAGAATCATTCGTAAGTGTGCGACAGGGGCGTGGCAACTAAAAGGGGGGTTTGGCCAAGGGGGCACGCCAACAACTAGTTAAACTTCAATCAACTATAATTGATAGTTGATAGTTCTTAATAGACTTGAATTTGTTGCTCTAACCAAGACTGTTTCTAAACTGTATCATAAACAATTCGGCGTAATTCGTATAGATTCTTAGTTCTTGGTTATCAGTCTTAATTTCATCACTAAATCTAGTATTAACTGGAAATTGGTTTTTTTGTAAAATTGTGATAAGGTTTTGTCGCGATTTCTGCTCGAAATCCAAGGGCAAGGTTAGCTCTGGAATAAGAATCTGTTTCTGAGAGTCAGCTGCTCAAATTGTTCATTAACTGCTGAACTGTCACCTTGATCTTGCCGCCCGTATCAGAAATACATATTTAGCTAAACATAAATGATGGCAATTTATTATAAAATAAAATAGAAACAGCTACTGAGGGAGCTTATCAGTAAGCGTAATCCTCGTTGGCTCATTAAATCGAAACGTTGTGCCATTAAAAAGACATCGCGACATCTTCAATCTGCATGAGATTACAAATGCTAATGCCCCCAGATACGATCCACTCGAATCCAGCTGTATAGCGAAGGCGACAACAATACCATTTGCCAGTTAGATTACGCAACGTGCTTTGTCCCAGTTAGCCAAGTTAACGCCAAGTTGATTGGCTGACTGAAGTGAAGTAGTCGTGTGCCGCGATCTTGACATAGGCCTTTATCGCGTCGTATACTTGATATGCCCGATACGATTTGTTGAGCGGTGGTGAACCACATCTTGGTAAGGTAATTGGTGAGACTGCTGCTGATAAAAGTGTTTGCTTTGGCCCTGACTAGTTTGCTTTCAACCAATTTCGTTGATTTTACTTGCAAAACTGGTTGCCTGTTTTTTTTCTTTCTTTAATTTACGACGCATTTTTCGCGTCGCGTGTTTTGTTCTATTCTATGTTAAAACAGCAAACATTTCTAACAATTCTCTTGGCATTTTCAATTTTAAAGACATGGTCTGGATGTTGCTCCCCAAAATATGTTGCCAGTTTGCATAACCGGATTTTGAGATTGCGTCAATAAGTCTGATAGTGCGATAATTTATGCATGTTATCTTTTTTATATTGGCAATTTTATATTCTTTTTTAATTATAATAGATTTGCATCTCATTAAAATAATGATAAAACCACTGTTGATATTACAATTATTACAGTTTGTAGCATCAACATAAACTGGCCAATAATTTAAACTTAACTTCGAGAAAAGTGCCTTATCATTTCAATGTGTATCTTAAATTGTTGCTCGGTTAAGATACATATTTTAAAGTAGTGAATAAATTATTCCAAAAGTTACTGGAACAGCCCTAAAAATACCCTGTTTTATATTGGTAAACTGGAATAATATCATAATATTATTCAATACCTCAACTCATTTTCTAAATTTTCTAACAATTCTAGCGACAATCGTATTCAATGTTTTTTAACACCCGAAGAGCTGCAAACTTTGCGCGTATTGAATGAAGACACGTTTGTAGACAATCAATTAAATTATTTATCGATGTTGTCCCAATGCGTCTAATCATTGTGGTTACATCTCGGCTCCATCCAAGGGCATATATTCGTTGTTCTTGTAATTGTACTTGTTTTTATACACTGTTTGTCTATTTATCATATTTTTGTTTTGACTCATCAAACCAATTATCATTTGTATCTTTTATCGAGAACATTTCATTGTCTTCCAGACAATGGTTTCAGATTGACATCTCTTGGTTTACTCACAAATTTGTACAGTCCTTATTCTGATTAATTCGTAATTCCCTTAAATTTGTTTTCTTCTCATTTATGAGTCTTAACTAATTTTTGCCTAATCTTTACAGGTATCCCTATGAGGTGATTAAGGAGATTGCCGACTTCATTGTGAAGGGGTCTGGCATGCGACCTAAAATTGGCATCATTTGCGGCTCTGGTCTCGGATCCCTCGCAGATATGATCCAGGATGCGAAGGTCTTTGAGTACGAGAAGATTCCCAACTTTCCAGTGTCCACTGTAGAAGGACATGCAGGCAAAATGGTCGTTGGAACTCTGGAGGGAGCCACTGTGATGGCGATGCAGGGAAGATTCCACTTCTATGAGGGATATCCTCTGGGAAAGTGCTCGATGCCGGTGCGCGTGATGAAGCTCTGTGGCGTGGAGTATCTGTTCGCCACGAATGCCGCTGGCGGCATCAATCCGGCGTTTAATGCCGGTGATATTATGTTAATACACGATCATATTAATATGCTCGGCTTTGCTGGAAACTCACCGCTCCTGGGTCCGAATGATACGCGCTTTGGACCCCGATTCCCCGCCCTGGTCAACTCATACAGCAAGGATCTGATCGACAAGGCGCTCGAGATTGGCAAATCAATGGGCATCGGGTCGAATATGCACACTGGTGTCTTTACCTGTCTGGGCGGTCCGAACTACGAGACCATCGCCGAGCTGAGGGCGCTCCGCGTCATGGGCGTGGACGCTGTGGGCATGTCCACAGTGCACGAGGTGATCACGGCCCGCCACTGCGACATGAAGGTGTTCGCCTTCAGTTTAATCACCAACAAGTGCTCCACCGAATATCACGACAAGAAGGACGAGGAAGCCAACCACGAAGAGGTCATGGCCGTGGCCAAGAACCGACAGAAAGACTGCTGCGAACTCGTCGCCCGTCTCGTTGGCGAAATCCAAAAAAGCTTTTAAGTCACCTCAGATCATCCTGGGATAGTTTCGGATTAACTCGGGTATTCAATTTAGATCAAAAATTAGATTTTGTTTGATAAATGCACAGTATAAGCTAATTCATAGAAATTATTTAATTTAAGAATTAAAAATAAATGTTTTAGTGAATACTATTTAAAAAAGAGATTTTTGATTTATTTTTCTGCCTACAAGTAGGCAACACTTTTGGTACATCAGCATAGAGATTCCTCTCTGGGCTTTCCTAGGAATGTCTTCAAGATGAACCCATAATCCTAGAATGCAGATCGATGGAGCATGTCCTTGTTAGCTGTAAGGATTTGGAACAGCAGGAGCTATAGCTAGTTTAAGAACTTAATATAAAAAAAAATAAATAAAAAACAAAAATTTAACATTTTTGAATTAATTGTTTATTTAATAAAAACTATAATATATTATACGAAATAATGTTGTAACATAATAAAACACAAATACTAAAATAGGCAAAAATAAAACTAGTTTAAAATCGAATTTCGAATAAACGAAAACAATAAAACTAACGAGAGCTCGATGGTTTTTTTTCTTGGTTTGCTTTTTTTTGGTGCTTTGCAGAAATTAAACAAATGCAAATTTTGTTAAAAATCATTGAAATAAATCGTAAAACAGATATGTATATATAGAACGTATACAGCTGGTCTGAATATTATGTACAGGGTTAAGTCGAAAAAAGGACTCTCGAAAGGACTTTCGAATGAAGCGAATTGAATTTGCGTTTATTGCATAGTTCAGTGCAGTCGCAGTATAAATATGTATACGTATGTATTATATATATATATGTTATATATGTGTGTGTATATATAAAGTATGAATTGGTGTAAAATAGTTAATAGAGAGATAGTAGAGAGTATATAAGGATATGCGCACGTGGTGTTTGTTGTGTAAATAACTCTAATCGAAATACATCAAGTTCTCTTTAAGATTGTAAATGTGCATACAAAAGTTGTTTGTGTTTTGTGATTGTGTTCAAGTCTATATGGTTGCATTTCTTAGTTTAGTTTAGTAGACACTCTAAAAGAGTCCTCGCTCCTTCTTCAGCTTCGTCTGCTTCCACACGGGCAGCTGCTCGAACTCCACGCGACTCACGCCTAGAGCTCGCTCAAAGTCATCGTTGGTCAGATAGAGCTCCAGTCGCGTCGGTTCGACGCCCTCGGGCAGCGGACGCGCCTTGAGCACCTCCAAGGGATACTCGGTTTGTGTCATTTGTGCCAGCATTTCGCTAATGGGCGTGGCCAGCTCAGTGCGTCCATCCTGCATTAGATAAGCAAACAAGTTAAATAACAAATTATAAATGAAATATGGTCTAACTTGCCTCTAGATTGATTTCACGCACATCCTCACGCTGCAACCAGTCGGGAAAGAGCGCCTGGAAGGCCAACGGCTCCAGGCCCGCCCAGACAACGTGTCCCTGGACGCCATGGAAGGCGATCGATTCGTTCTCGCCATGCTTGGCCCGCCAATAGTCGACGGCCGTCTCGAGGGCAGCGCGTCGTTCTGAGATCCAGCGATTGACCCCGGCACGATTGTCGCTCGTTGTGGGACTGCTTCGCTCCTCGGATGTGTTGACTGCGGAAAGAAAAGGAAATAAAAGATAATAGTAATAAATAAACTGCTCCCAAATGTGAAAAATCACAGATTTTGAATAAAGATTTATTTTATGGATTGGAATCATAAATGTTACGTTTATATTGATAGCAAGAATTACAGTTTGCAATCATTTTAAAGCAAATGAATACAATCATTTTGGTGACAATCATTTTATTAATTAATTTTATTAATCAATTATTGAATAACAATTTGTTTTAATATTGCAAATAATTAAATATTAAAAAAATGTTTCATTTATTTCGATTGTAAAAATTTCAATCTGCAATCATATTAATTGATTGCAATAATTTTTTTGAGTGAGCTTTTTTTGAACCCAATTTTTAGTTAGAAAAAATTATTAATAAACGAATTAATTGTGGATTTTATATAAAGATTCAAAAAAATTATGATTGGATTCAAAAATTGCAATTTGCAATAATTTTTTTATTTTTAATAATGCAATATTTTTGCGGAAATCATTTGATTCTGAAAAGATCGTTATGGCAATCATCTCTTTAAATCAGCGGTGGGCACGAAATCTGAATTCGAGAGCACAACAATAACAACTACAACAGTATGCAGAAAAATAGTTGGAAGCAGTCGCTGCTCCCGGAGCCACTGCGTGCCCACCGCTGCTTTAAATACTAAAACTCTCAATTAGACTCACTCTTGACATCCTCCAGTGGCCACCAGCCCATCCAGAGCCAGAGCTGGTCGCCGTCGTCCAACAGAAAGATGGTCGGCTGTCTGGCATTATAGAGTTGCGCCTGGGCAAAGGGATACGCACTGTGGCGATCCTGGCAGCGCAGGGGATCGATCAGTTCCAGGGCCTTGAAGACGCCCTGAGTGCTGGAGAAGTTGAACATCCTCAGGGTGTAATCATAGCACTTGGTGGCCTTCAGCAGACTGCCATAGTTGCGTTCCTTCTCCTTGTCCTCCTCCAATCCCAATCCTAGCGCTAGTTTGCAGGCGTCGCTCTCGGCGCCTTCCTCCAGCTGCTGCAACATGGCGCTCTGGCAGCTGAACAGATCCCGCGGCAGCTGCTCCACCAGCTGCTCGGCCGCGTTCAGAGCCACAGCCCTGGTGTGCTCCGCGCTCCTGCAGCCGTGCCAGAGGAGCACCTGACCCTCGGCGCCGTGGACGAGGATCATGGAGCTGCGGGAGCGCAGCTGACGCGACTCGCAGGCGACCTCCTTGAGCAGCGTCTCCTCGGGCACATTGCCCTGCAGCTGGTAGAGACGCCACTGGTCGCGTCGGGCCAGGCAGTGTTCCTTGCGTCCCTGGTGCTGCCACAGCTGGCGGAAGAGGCGCAGGAAGGCGGTGCACTCGTCGCCCTGGGCCACCCGCATCTGGGCGCCCTTCTCCTTGTCCAGCTCGACGGTGAGCAGCGCCGCCGCGCCCTTCTCATTGGCACTGGAGTCCTGGCCCTGCCAGGTGAAGTAGACACACCGATCCCGTCCCACCGTGCTCCGATTGGACACCTTGCCGCTCAGCTCGCGCACCGTCACCGAGATCTGGTAGATCCAGCGGACAATGTAGCTCTCCGCGGAGTAGAAGTGACCGTAATCCTCGCCAGCCTCGGCCGCATCGAAGTTGAACTCGTGGATCTGCCACTTGTCGGTGGACTTGGTGATGACGTCGAAGTGCCGCATCGTGTCGTTGTCGTAGTAGAAGTTGCCCCGCCCCAGATTCGACTGTTCCAGCACCAGATTGGGCTCCTGGTAGGGATCGCCCTTGTGCAGAGCGACGCCGTTGAGGGCGCGCACCACGTGCACCCCATTGGCCAGGTAGTCCTTCTCCAGATCCTCGCGCTCCAGCTCGGGCCAGTCGCTGAACTTCTCCTTGAACAGCACCGTCTCCATGTTCTGCGTGATCCTGCCCAGCACACACCAATCCGGACGCACCGCGCAACGCTTGGCGTACTTGGTGGACTCGCGTCGGCCCACAATGGCGGCGTAGTTCAGCGGATTCAGATAGCACTGGGCGTAGTCGGCGCCATCGGCGGCTCCAAAGTGCTCCTGGGCCAATCTCAGGGCCGCCCGCTTGGCGTCGGAGGGGGCGTTCTTGCCGTTCCACACGTACAGCTCGCTGCCAAAGTCGAAGACGAGCACCTTGCGCGTGTCCAGCATCTCCACCTTGGGAATGCAGCCCCAGTACTTCTCGAGCGGCACCAGCGCCTCGTCCTGGTACTCGTAGATCTTGTTCGTCTCGATCAGGCTGCTCTCGAACACCTCGTCCTCGTCCGCGTGTCCACAGTCCGCCATCTCCGGCTGCTCCACCTGATCCTGATCCTGTCCAGCCAGCAGCGTCCAGAACTGACGCCACTGACGCTCGTTCACATACTTGCCATCTGTGAGGATCACCTCCTGGGCGGCACTGCAGCCCAGATCCTTGTTCTCCACAATGGCGGCGCAGATCTTCTTGCTGCGCGAGATCTCGATCACATTGGCAAAGGAGCCCACGTAGCGGAAGAGCTGGGAACCCGCCACCAGGATGAAGCAGTCGCCCCGGTTCAAGGACACCTGACTGGGCGCCACGAGACGCGTCTGGACATGAGTGCGTCCCTTGACGTGGAGCAGCATCAGCGGCTTCTGTGGCAGCCACATCTGCTGCAGCGGCAGCGACGACGATTTCAGCGCCACCGACTTGAAGTCCTCGATGGAGGCCAGTCCGGCGATGGCCTCGGCTGCCAGGTTGCCACGTTGTCCAACTGTCAACCGGAACAGGAAGAAGAAGAAGCATAGATTGATTAGTTGGGATGGAGTGAGAGATAAAATTGATGGTACCTCAAACGAATTCTGAAACTTTTTTAAGGAATTTTAAAAAACAAGAATAAAATTTTAGTAATTCAAAATTAGGAATCATAAATAAGAAATTTCAACTAAGAAAAATATTCAGAGTAAAAAAATTAGAAAAAAAATTTGGGGAAAAAATAATTGGAAAAAGTATCTTTGGTTTTCCTGTCATTGGATATAGGCTGGAAAAAAGAACAATCAAAAAATGAAAGGGTAGACAACCGTCTAAATCGCTTTTCAATACATACGACCAACACAAAGATGACCAAATCTTAGATTTTTTATATAAACATGTAGATTTTAAAATAAATGTTTCGAATAAATATCACATGCGCTGGCAATCGAAGTCCTGATTTTGAAATCAATGGTTCGACAAATGTTGTCTTTTTGCTAATAAATACTAAAAAGCCGAAATCAAAAACATTAAATTAAAGATCGCACGATTTTTAAAAAAATATTTTTGATTTCGGCGTTTTCTAATTTTTGTTTTCCCAATTTTCTTCTTCCCAATTTTTGCTTTCCAAATTTTTGTCTTCCTAATTTTGGATTCCTTATAACTGTATTCCTAATTTCGGATTCGTAATTTAGAATTTCTAATGACTCGATTCCTATTTTTTTTTCGCACGATTTTTAATAAAATATTTTTGATTTCGGCGTTTTTTAATTTTTGTTTTCCCAATATTTGTTATCCTAATTTTTGCTTTCCCAATTTTCGCCTTCCTAATTTTAGATTCCTTATAACTGTATTCCTAATTTCGGATTCGTAATTTTGATTTCTAATTATTCGTACCTAATTTTTGATTCCTAATTTTTGTTAAAATATATAATTTAATAACATTAAAAAAAAATTTTTTGATTTCGAAGTTTTCTAATTTTTGATTTTCAATTTTTGTCTTCCCAATTTTTGTTTTCTCAGTTTTTGATTTCTTAATTTTGGATTCCTAATTATTCGTTTCCTATTTTTTGGATTCCTAATTTTTTTTTTCCGAATTTTCGTATTCTGAGTAATATTTTTCGTCCTTCGTATAGAGAATCGAACTGAGAGATAAAAGATTCACAATGATTGCTCACATGACTCCAGTTTGAGGCGTCGCAGTTCCCGCTCGGCAATGCCCGTCCTGAGTTCCGTGTACTCCGAGCTGATGTCGCTGCGCTGGGCCAGACTCTTGAGCGGATTACGCGCAGCGCGACGACCCTTGGGGCCCTGAATGTTGCGCTTGTTGACCAGGCTAAGAGCGAAAGTGGAGAAGGAGAACTGTAAGTGGGGAACTCATCTATTAACTGATCATTCAACTGACCGCTCTGTGGGCTTGATGTCATCGAAGGCGCTAATCTCCAGCTGCAAATCCGCGCCAGCTTCTGTCGTCTTCGACTGGGTGGCAAAGAAGTTCTCAAAGGTCTCCTCGTCGTCCAGACGTGGCACCTGGATCCTGGCCCCCACATTGGTGGCAGCTGCCGCGCTCTTATTGTTGGCCAACTCCTTGTCCTGCTTGGCGTTCCTCGGGGAACTCCTTTCATGATCCTGATCCGAATCGGAGCTGCTGCTGTTGCTGCGACTCAGCGGAGTCTCCTCCTCGGCATTGACGCTCAGACTGCGCTGAGCGGCAATCTTCGAGCTGTTTGTGCTGTTGACCATCATCGAGGGACTCTTGGCCAGGCCCAGTTGCGGCTGGTTGGCGCTGCGCACCTCCAGCATCGGACACTTCTTGGCCGCATCGTTCGGCACACGCTCGAACTGCAGCTCCACTGGCGACTGCGACTTCTTCTGCAGTCGTCCAGCGACTGTGAACTTCTTGGCATCGGTTTGTTCTGAGCAGAGAGATTAGTTTAGACACATCTCTAGGGAAGGGAAAGGGAGAGAGAAGACTCACCTATGCGCTGCTTCCAGTTTTCCGAGTTGATTTTGAGTTTCCCTAAACGCTCAGAGACCTTGCCGCCCTCGAGGCTGGACACGATTAGGGGAGATGGCGGCAGAGGCTTGTCGGAGAGCGAGTGCGCCAAGGAGAGCGATTCCTAAGTGGGAGAAAAGAAGGAGAAATTGAATTAAATATTAAATTTATTTCTAACATATTTACTGACCGAGAAATAAGGATTATATTCAGATTATATATATAAATACTACTGTGGGCAAAAAGTATCGGGAATTTTAAATTTAAAAAATTTTGGGATTCCAATTGGAACAAATGTTTGTACTTTTAGGTTGGCACTACTATCATTAACATCTGTGCAAAATTATACGTTAAAATATTCATTAGTGTTTAAGCTACGATTAGTTTGGTACGACGCCAAATGTGCATTTGGCGATTTTGGTGCCAAAAAACGGTCAATTTCATCGAAAAAAGCCCCGCGTAGAAGTGAGTGAAACAATGTTTTCTGACTACCAGGACAAGATAAAACGCATTATTACGGGCGATGAGACTTGGATCTACGCTTACGACATGGAAATTACCGATCAATCGAGCGAATATCGGCTAAAGGTGAGCCGAGACCGAAAAAATCGCGTCAAATTTGCTCAAAAATCAAGGTCATGTTGACAGTTTATTTGGATTATCGTGTTGTAGTTCATTATAAATTCCTTCCGACCGACCAAACTGTCAACAAGGAATATTGTTTGAGAGATTTGCGTCGTTTGCGCGAAGCTATGCGTAAAAAGACGCCAGAACTATGGGCTGACAACTCATGGTTCTTGCAACACGATAATGCGCCCTCTCATACTGCCCCTGTTCTTCGTGACCATTTTGCCAAAAACTCGACCAAAATTTTCCCACAGCTACCTTTTTCGCCTGATTTATCTTCGTGTGACCTCTGGCTATTTTCTAAGCTCAAAAGACCACTCCGAGGACACCGTTTCGAGTCGATTGAGGAGATTCAACCAAAATCGCCAATTGCACTTTTGGCGTCGTACAAAACTAATCGTAGCTTAAACACTAATGAATATTTTAACGTATAATTTTGCACAGATGTTAGTGATAGTAGTGCCAACCTAAAAGTACAAACATTTGTTCCAATTGGAATCCCAAAATTTTTTAAATTTAAAATTCCCGATACTTTTTGCCCACAGTAGTATATATAGAAATGACAAATTGATGTTTTCGTAATCAATTTAAATCATAATTTTTATGATCATGATTAAATGGAGTAGGGGAAACTTTTCGTAGAAATAGTAATAATTAAGATAAGTCTAAGGCTTAGATCTTAGGAAAATAGCAAAAAAATTTTAATCTTAGTCAGAAAAGCGATGACCTGACTTATTTAATAAAAATATATTGACTAAAAACGAATATCAAAGTCATAAATATTTAAAAAGAGAGAAAGAAAAACTTCTCTTAGAAATAGAAATACAGTTGAACTTCCATAACTCGAACATCTATAACTCGAATTTCTGTCTAACTCGAGCTAAATGAGTGGCATTAAAATTAATAAACTTAGGAGAAAGAACTCTCTAACTCAAATATCTCCATAGCTCGAACATTTTCTTTGGATATTAGTGATTCGAGATAGGGAAGTTCGACTGTATGTAGTTAGGAAACTCCTAAGACTTGGATCCTAAAGACTCCATAAAATTAAAAGGGAAATAACTAAAGAATTTAATCTTAGTAAGAAATGGGATGTTGAAAAAAACGTATATCTTATTTATAAGGAAAATTATAGTCAGGGGAAAGAATAACATTTCGTAGTTAGGAAAATCCTAAGACTTGGATCCTAGAAACTCCCATAAGAGTCAGAGGAATAAACCTAAAGAATATAATATTAGAAAAGGGACTTAAAAAAAATAAATCTTATTCAATAAAAATATATGCACTAAGTAATATGAAAAATGTATTGTACTAGAATAAGCTTTAACCCTTTAATGCCCAGCTCTGCCTTTAAAATGGGTCAATAAAACAATCCATTATTACTATTTTTTTTTTTTAAATTATTTATCATTTATTTTAATGAATTACTAAATTTCCTATCAGTCAGTATTTTATAAAACTCTCTTCGCTGCGATTTGTTATGTATTTTCTTTGTCTGAAAATTGTCGATTTATTCATTTACGGGTTTAAGTGAAAATACACTGTTAAAAAAGACAATTCCCATCACTTTATTTTCAGTTTCCTACAAAATTAAAGCAACATCTCCACTAAAAATATTCGCATTTAAGCACAGTTAGCCAAGCTGCTTTTGCACTTTTTGGCAGTGGAAGACCTTGACGAGGGAAGCCCGAAAAGGGGGCAAAAAAAAGACGCCCACAAAGTCGGCGCCAAAAAAGCGAAATGCAAATAAAGAAATTTCAAATGTTGAGAAAAAAAATAAATTCAAATCTTGCAAATTAATAAGAAAATAAAAGCGCGCAAAGTGTTTACAAAAATGGTCATCAATCAAGCCATATTTGGGCTTGGCCTAAACATGTTGTTGTTGCTATTGTTGTTGTTAATGTTATTGTTGTTGTCGATGATGTTTTTATTTGCAGTTGTTTATAGCCAGAGAGCAGTTCATAAGCTCTGGTTATTCCCAAGTCTCTTCCTATTTATACTTGAGATGACTCACTAAGCAACCCCTTTTAAGCTTAGTTAGTCGCTTAGTTTAGCTAGTTACTTAGTTTGTTGAGGGCTTAGTCAACAGTTTTCAATTAAGTTACTAAAATTGTTAGTTTTAAAGGCATTTTTACCAGTTTAACTTTTTGCATTTTAATCAGTTAAAACACAGTTAACACACATAGATACACACACACAAGCACATAGATGCGGCACACCTTTAGGCCAAGTGCGCATTTAACGTTAACTTGGCTAATTGAAATCTGACAATTTGATGCGCAAATTTATTTCGGAAGTTGTTAACAACACGAAACGGAATCATGAACTGAGGATCGACAATTGAGTGCGTCGATGGCACCTAAAAATAGAGAGATAAAGGGGGAAGCACCTACGTAAGATAGGGGGAGAGAGAGAGAGATAAGGCGAGACAGAGAGAGAGCGTTTGATATGTGCAATTAGAGATAAGATAAGAGGCTCTACGTTTATAAGGCACTAAAGAGAGCAGAAGATATACAGACTGAGAGTAAGAGAGAGAGAGAGAGAGAGAGAGAGGGAGAGAAAGAGAGAGACCGATTGAGTGAGTGAGAGAGCTGATTTGTTTACCTACGTTTAGCTAAAAGTTTAAGCCGCAAATTAAGTGTAAATATTGACAGATCATATAATAGAGATAACTTCATTGCGAGAGTGACAAAGAGGGAAGAGTAGTGATAGGAAAGAGAGGGAAAGAGACACGTTCTATCAGCTGTTTGCATAGCAGGTAGCGTTTACTAAAAAAAGGTAATAGACCATAACTCATTCGATAAATGTCAATAAAACGCTGATAAAGACACACCTTAAACCACCAAAAACAGTAGAGACTGGATATAACGAACGCAGCCAAGGCGCAGAATTTAAAAGAAGAAGACTGTGAGTGCAGACTTGCTTTAGACTTGAGATGAAATCAGTAAATTGCACAAAAAAACCACTTTATGATGCAAATTAATAAATAAATAATCTATTTTTTTTTTATTTTATTTTATTTATATTTCGAATATTTTATTTTTTATTTTATTTTATTTATATTTTTAATATTTTATTTTTTTATTTTATTTTTTTATTTTATTTTATTTATATTTTCAATATTTTATTGAAATTAGCAAGTTTAAAGAAATTGTTATCTCTAAATTTGAATAATGTAGGAATTTGCAAATTTAAATCTCCTTAAATCATTTTATTTAAACTCAGTTTTAATGTTAAAATATATAGAAATTCTTATTTCATACATTTTGACAGCATAAAAGTAAAACCTCTAAAAGTATTTATTATAGCGATGTTTGACTGTCATTACAGTAAATTATAGATTTGTGCAACTTGTTTATTTTAGCAAGCTTTCACTGTATTCTTGGTATTCTTATCTATGTCAGTTTATCAAATAAAACGGACACTCTTAATAGATATCTTTGATGGTATTTACTATATAAATATACTCTTTCTCTCTCTATTTTTCTCTCTCACTCTCTTTCTATCTCTTTCATTTTACCTCCACTTACATATTGTTATTGCATAATAAATAAGTATTTGGTTTAATTGAGTTTTCTTTTTATCAGTTTGTTGATTTGTTGCACAAATGATTGGCAATTATTGGCGCAGCTTTTGCACTTATGTATATTTATAGTTAAGTATATTATATAAACAAACTGCACTCAACTCACATTCAACTCAACTCCACTCATTCGAAATATAGCAGTGAGTACTCGAATACGATTCACACTCGCATTTACGACCTTGGCGACTCTTTCGCGTCGATATCAAAGCTTCGAAATTCTCCTGAATTTGATTGTAGGTTCGAGTGTGTCATCATAATGGAACTGTGCCCCATCCCCCTCAACCTTCTCCCCTCCCTCTTTCCCTTCTACTGGCCACACTTCATTGAGCAGCGTCGCGTCAATGAATCATCCACATTTAATTTGATAAACAACATTAAAAAACTGGGTAAAAGCTACCTAAAAAGACAATCGAAAAAATTTTAAAATTGTTGTTGAGGCAGCTGCTAACAACATGAACAACAACAAACAACAAACAACAACAAATAACAACTCACATGTTGTTATGCCTAACTCTTCCTCTTCTTGACTTGTCTATTTTGCATGCGAAAATCCATCGAAAATGACAAAATTAGCATATTTCATTGATTTTATTATTTAAATGAATTTTTTGAAATTTTATAAATTTGCCTTTTTCGAATATTTTGATGGCTCGCTTCAATTTGGCAATAGTTTCATATGGGGCAAGTTCAAGAGCAGTTTAAGTTATAGATAGATCTATATATATATATCTATATCTATATATCTATAGCAAACAATCAAAACTCAATTGAAAAGTTTCCATTTCCCTTTGCATTTCGCATTCATTTACTTATTGTAAACAAACCCAAGTCCATTCAGTCAGAGTCTACTAGTATCTCTGAGTGTATTCACTTTATGAATTAATTCAGTTGATTGTGCAACTAAAAGAGGCAGCATTGATAAGCACACAGCTGTTGTTGTTGTTGCAATTCTTATTGTTGCCACTTGGCAACTGGTCAAAGTTCTTTGACATTTTGCACTCGAGTATCTCTTTTTACTATAGAAAACTATATACTCTATAGTTTTTAATCTAATTTACAGACCAAAATTGATCAATCTAACGATTAGCACAAACTACAACCTTTCACTTTTCCCGACTCATCACTCAAAAAATCAATTTAATAACTTAAAAGATTTATAACAACAATAATAACTTTTATACATTTCAGTTTTATAATCTCACACAGTTTATAATTAATGAATAAACAGCGAATATAAAAAAAAAAAAAACTTTGATTTGCGTCAATTTGTTTTGCAGACATGCGTCGACTACTTAGAGATCCAATAATAAATGAGAGGAATATACGACTATGGAATACCCCTACTAGTTGTAAACTTAACAAACGAAAAAAGAATTATGGGAAAATTGATAGTAAAAGTTTGTATTTCATCAAAATTTTCAATGAAAAAATTAGATATTAAAAATACTAGATAAGATCTGAATAATAATAAAGAAATTAGAAAATGAAAATACTATATAGGATCTGAATAATAAGGTATATTTTACAAGTACATAAAACAGAGCTAAAACCAATCGCACTGCAATTTTCTGATTTATGTAAAATATTAAAAATATATTCTTTATTCACACCTTCGTTCCCTACCCATAATATCCATGATAACTATAGGATATGGTAATTCGATCAGCTTGCTTTAAACTTATGCTGTAACTATAATAAAACTGTACTAAGTTTCATTAAGATATCTCCATTAAAAGTCGAGTTCATTTAGTTGATAGTTACAAAATGCATTTAAATTTCACAATACCTTAAAATTTCAATTAATAAATTGTTTAAACAAATTGCTAGCACAGCTGAATTTGCACAGAACGTGGCAAATATCGTCATTTAATTATAATTATCCCCACAATAAATTTATTATTGCACTTTTCTGTGACAGCTGACAAAAGCTATAAATTTTAGACTTAAAATAATTTCTCAGGCTGAAAGAATTTTTATTCAAGTGTAGTTTTGTTTTTATATTATAGTTGTATATTTATTTCAGATTACAGTTTACAGTTTAACTAAATAATACTAGAAATTCATAGTGAAATCGTCTTACATTGTTTTGTGTATATTTTAATATAATATTATTAACTTTTTGTGCATTGTTTTTCGTATTTACAATTCTCGTGACTTCACTTGAGATTTTAGTTGATATACTTTTGTTTTGGCATTGCATTACAATATTATTATTAATATTATTATGTAATTAGTTAAGCATAAGTACAACAATAAAAATAAAATATAAATTTTATTTACTGTTTTTTATATTTTAATTGTTAATGCTATTTCAATTTGTTTAAGTTTTCATCAATTAAACAAACAAAATGCAAATGGGCAAATAAAAGTTGTTAAACAACAACAACAAACAACTGTTGTTGGTGCTTGGGGCGGGGGGAATTGGGGCAGGGGGCGTGGCACGTACATAAATATATAACAAAACAACATAAAATGTGAGTGCATTGATTGCATTCGTTCATTCGCATTGCGAGTGCTTTTCTGAGTCATTTCAAACAAAGGCGAATGACGGATTGAGATACGAGAGAGACAGAGGGATAGAGGGGGTTGATAGAGAGGGGGTAATAGAGGGTTGGGTTGGGGCAGGAAGTCTTTCGATGGCACGACTAAATGAAGTGAACTGAATTGAGTTGAATTGACCAACTGAACAGGTGACTAACTGACTGACTGACTGATTGATTCACTCCTGATTGATCTCTTCCGGACTGATCCACTCCTGACTGATCCACTCCTGATTGATCCACTCCTGATTGATCTCCCCCCTCAACTGTTGGCCAGCTGTGGCTGCAGCGTCGTCTCATTCACATAGATCATCGATTCCTGCTCCTCGTTGAGCAGATCCGTGATGGAGTACGCGGACAGTGGCCTCGAGAATCGGCGCTCCGACAGGATGTCGTCGATGCAGGTGACTGACTGACTGGGCGACTGCAGACTGTTGCCACTGTTGTCCAGCTGGGACTCCTCCTCGGCACTCCGGGCGATCGCCTGGAAGATGTCCTCCATGCTGGACTTGAGGCACAAGGCGGGCGGTTGCCGCAGGAGCACAGGCGAAGCGGGCAACTCCGGCGAACTGGACAGCGGGGAGGCGGTCGAGGGCGTGGCCGAGGTGCCGCGCGTGCGTCTCACAGCGGGCAGAGGCGGCACCGCCATCGGTTCCCAGTCACACAACTTGGAGGATTTCTGCTGTTGTTGTTGTTGTTGTTGTTGCTGCTCCTCCTCGAGTTCCTGCCACAGTTGCATGGCCTGCTCGATGTGCTGCAGCTGCGCCGAGAGCTGCAGCTGGGCGGCAATGCTGCCCTTGCGCGAGGCACACGGCGTCGCCTCCTCCTCGTTGGACTCCTCGCTGCCGCAGCCGAACATCCGAATCTCGGGCAGCACGCGGCTCACCTGTCGCGTCCTCGGAGCTCCCGTCTCGAACATTCGCGCAATTTTGGTCACATTGCTGCGTTTGACAGGTGGCGCCACCTGTGGCACAGTGGCCACAGTTGCCGCTTCCTCTTTGCGCTTGGGATAGACGCGGGTAACGGGTTTCCTCTGCTTCTGCTTGACCACAACAGGTGACTCCTGGTTGTGGGCGTGGCAGCACAAGTCGGCGCCATAGCAGCGATGGAATCTGTGACGATTCTCCTCATAATCCGCATCCGCAAAGCGCTTCATCCGCCGCAGAGACTTGGGCAGGAGTGTGACAAGGACGTAGATGACAGCCAAGTAGGACAGATAGTTTATCCATTCCCAGGCTGTTTCCAGATACATTTCA
The DNA here is from genome assembly GCA_037043405.1 of Drosophila subquinaria. Classification (NCBI taxonomy): domain Eukaryota; kingdom Metazoa; phylum Arthropoda; class Insecta; order Diptera; family Drosophilidae; genus Drosophila; species Drosophila subquinaria. The sequence goes on along the minus strand of JBAMBL010003089.1, from coordinate 1,259,540 downwards.
TAGTCAGACTCCATCATTTATCTTCTCTTCTTCTTCTTCTGGTTTCTTATCACAATTCGCAGCTCGACTTTCGATTTTTGCGGGAATTTATTGACGGTTTCCGCTGGTTTATTATTTTTATGATTATTTTCTCTATTTATTGTTATGGTTTTTCAGTCTTTGATAAGCGACACAATTACCATGACATCACGACACACTGTGCAAAGGATTTGAAAAAAAATGTATCGTTAAGTAATATTCTATTTTTCTAACATTTCAATTTTCTAACAGCAAAATATTGCAAAATTACTTGAAATTTTGCAATATTTTATCTGTTACAAGACAAGGCATGTCCTTTCTCGCTCTCGCACAAACGCAGACTCACACACACTCAAACACAGACACACACCTTTCGTTAAGTGCTGTCAGTTTGGTTTTGGTTTTGCAATCTGCCGCACAGCTTGTTTTAACATTTATATTCAGCGAAACATATTCCAACGGTTTGCGTATTTTTATCTTTGTCTGTCATCTGATATCCCCACAAGGTAGCTGCGTTTTTTATTTATTTTACAATTCTTTAATCGTTTGTTTTTGTTTTGATTCTCTTTCTGTTTTTCCGTTTTTTTTTTGTATTTCAGGCGCGTTTTACATTCCGACGCACCCAGCGGTCGTTCTCTTCGGCTGCTCGTCTTAAACTTAACTAACCGACGACGCGCGCAGCTTTAGTCAGCCTACGATGGCGCTCTCTCTTTTGATTCACTGCTGCTGTTGCTCTCTCTAGCTGTCCATTTGTGCGCTCTCCCGCTCCCGTGGAATCTTGTGCTTTATGATGCGCTCGTTCGTTCAGTTTGCAGAGACAACAACTACAACGTTGGCTGCACTTGCGCAGAATTGTGCTCACTCCATTGTTGCTGTAGTTTTTGTGCAAGTAGTCGCTGCCTGAGGTCAACTGGGCATGTTTCCCTTATTGGCACTTTGATAAGCCGCTGTGCGGGAGGAAAAGAGACGCAACGCAATCGCAGTATGCGTATAGCAAATTCCAATTGGAATGTAAGCTTTCTTTCTCTCGTTTAGTTCCAATGCAAATTTATCTTTTCAGAATATTCTGACACACTCATCACTTGAGTATGTTTATAAATAGAATATCTATGCAATGTAGAACACGCACAATAAAAACAAATGTACTCCAATTTCTTAATAATTGTTGACACTTCTCAGGCATTTAATGTCATCTTTCCATGTCAAACACAAAAATATATTTATGTTTGGTTTGAGAACATTTCACGCTGAGTGATTTTAGATTTATTTATAACAATTTAATGTGGGGCGACGCTTTGTAATGGCCACAAATTTCGGTCAGTCGTGAATTCGCCACATGAGAAAGTTCTTATAAGAATAATAAAATTGTACATGTGTGTGTGTGTGAGTGTAAGTGGAATAGCCAGCCTTGAAATACATTTTTATTTTAATAAATAAAATATTTAATAGCTTGTCACATTTCGACTGCACTTTTAACAGATGCAAATGTTAGAAAACTCATTTTTTTATTATTTAATTCAAATTATAGCTGTTACTTTTTGCACTTCCTGCTGCACCGCATTTGACAGTTTATGCAACTTATTTGCCAAATCAGGAAACAACTTCGCATTACTTTTTATGCAATCGGAGCGAATTGAGCGTGCCACAAAAATGAAGAGAGAGCGAGAGCGCGATTGACACGCGCGTCTATTTTGATTTGCGGCTTATCAAATTGAATGTCAATGAATACCGGCAGCAGCAAATAATGCATAACAAAAACAAAAGTAATTGCAAAAAATCAAAACCGAAGCGAAAATCAAAGCGCTCGCTGTGGAGTCGCGAATCGTACTGAGACGTGAAATGCCGAAGCCAAGCGTAGACTTGAGAGCGACAGCGACAGAGCGAGAGCGAGTAGGAGAGTGACGAAGAGCGCGGCGATGACGAGTCGCGGCGAAAGGAGGGAACTTAAATTAAAGCGAACGTAATAAACGAGATCGTCATGGAGAGCAGACAGGCAAACAGCGCGAGAGCGAGTGAGACAGCGAGAGCAAAGGGCTGCTGCGTCGAAATTTGGGTAAATGATGATGATGATGACGATGACGATGATGAAGTGAATGATCATTTGGCACACTGATGATGATTCACTTTGCACAGTGTCTGCAAAGGAACTAAAAATGAAGAAATGCAAAAGGAAAACAAAGGCAATGCTGATGATGCAATTGTCTAAAAATTCAATAAGTTAAATAAAATAAAGAAAACTAAAGACAAGAAAAACACACACACAAATAAATGGCCAACTTATCGCACGGTTCCACCAACTGACAGCCAAGAAGAAGAAGAAGAAGTGCTCAAAAGAAAATAATGAATCACATATCATAGCGTAGAGGAGGCAATAAAAATAATCAGCAATAAGCAGCAGCGGCAGCAGCCGTTGGCATATTTGCAGCTTGTAAAGATACAGATACAAGGCAGCAGATACAGATACAGATACATTTGAAGATACACGCGACAAACGCAGCAGCGGAAGGGGAAGGAGGGGGGAAGGGATTGGGGTGGGGAACTATACAGTTTTTTTTGCCAAGGCGGCAGTTAGAACTCTGTTTTTTATTATTTTTATGAACAGCAACAATAATTGGAGCTGGCTACTGTCATTGCGATGTGGCTGCTGCTTCTTCTTCTTCTTCTTGCTGTGGCATGGACTAATGAACAAGTACAGCAGAAGCAACAACAACAACAACAAGAACAGCAACAACAACAACAACATTATTATCATCGCAAACGAACAATACGCGAACTATAATGAAGTGCACAACAGAAGATGCGGCAACAAGTAGAAGAAGGAGAAGGGGTAGAAGTGGAGGGGTGGGGGAGGGAGTAGGGTGGTAGAGGGGGGACATAGACAGGCTGCAAGTATATCAAATTCACAAAACAATTTACAACTGCAGCAGCAGCAGCACGAGCAACGATTCAACAGGCGAGACGAAAACAAAGTTGGGCTTTGACTTTGGCCAGTGGACAAAAGGGAAGAGAGAGGAGAGAGAAGGGAGTGAGGTTGGCTGGCAGATGAGCACGTTCAAGATCAAGCCAGAGATCAAATGCAGCCACAGCTGGACCCAATTGCAGCCTAGAAGACCAGACAATGAGAGGAGAGGAGAGGAGAGAAGAGGACGATAGAGAGGGCAGCAGCAGAAAGTGGAAGCCCGAACTGAACTGGCCAAGAGCCAAGAGGGCCCAACCCAACCCAACTCAACCCAAATGCAACCCAGGCAAAGCCAAAGTCAAAGGCAGCCTTAAGTTGCCCACTTTTTTATTTTTCTTCGCTTTTTCATTTGGTAATTGTTGTTGTTGTTGTGGCTGCCGATGTTGTTGTTGTTGATGCTGCCCACAAGGCAAGTTTAGAAAAAAAAAAAGAAGAAAATTATGGCTAAATGGAAGTTGGCAGGCAGCTGCTGCTGCCACAGTCACAGCAACAGGCTCTGTCTTAGCCACAACCAGAGCCTGTCTATATTTAACTACAACCAACAACAACTACAACAACAACAAAAATAATTCGCCTGCTCGATCTTCTGCTAAAGATTTGCTTGACTTCCATTTTTGAGATACATAAACAGTTGGTCCAGTAATTGTTTGGACTCCAAATAATTCACATATTTGCAGCTTTATTTTTAGAAATTAAAGAATGCAATAGAATTAATTATTTCTTGAATTAAAAGTCAGAATCAAGTGAAATTAAATAAAGAAAGATAATATTAAAAAAAGAAAGAATTAAATTAATTAATTTTGCAAAATAAAATATATGAATTTGATGTATTTTTTCTTTAATTAAAAGTCAGAATAAAGTGAAATAAAATAAAGAAAGATATTATTTTAAAAAAGATAAGATATTTTAAAATATAAATTAATTTTGCAAAATAAAATATATGAATTTTATGTATTTTGTCAAAACATTTACATGACAAACTGTAAGTATCTAGACGGATGACGCTGTTGTGACCTTCCCCCAGTTATATATTCATATATATATATGTATATGTGGCATCTGCCACAGCTGCCCCAACTAATTGCACTTGGGCCACAAAAATCTAATTTTTGGGATCTTTGCCAAACAGCGCATGAATTTTTTGCGACTCAACAGTGCATAAAATTCAACTAAATTTAAATTTGAAAAGACAACGCATAGAAACTAAAGCAAAACTATTAAATGGATCTTAAGTTTTGATATTAGGCACAGTGTGACACATTATTATTACTTTTAGATTTGAGTTAAGACAATGTGTCATCGCAACAACAACAACAATGTTAAGCAATTACAATTTCTTCACCTTTCTATTGACCTTGCTCCACTGTAGGCATTTGAGGCGCAGGCGTCAAGTGCTTTCAGCGTCTTAAGATACATTTGTATCTGTATCTGTATCTGCATCTTGAGGCAAGCCGAAAAACGTAGGCAACAATGACAACAACTTCAAGTGGCGTGTAATTCGCCGAACGACAAACAACAACAACAACAATTCAAAACTCATTTGCCTCGTGAGCATTTTGTGTGGGCCTCTCCCCCTCTCTCTTTCTCTCTCCCCTCTTTTAATTCCTCTCCCATTTTAGATCGTTAGATCTGTTTGACATGATTTCCTCAAAAATTTCACCCAAGTGGCCGCAAAAAGAGTCAAAAAGCAGCAACAACAACAACAACAACTGTTGTTGATGATGTTGCCCCAAAAGTGGGCGTGTTCATTGTAATTAAATGTGATTACTTGTACATTAAGCTGACAGCGGAGGGAAGAAAGAGAGAGGGAGAGGTGGAAAGGGGGTAGGGTGTTAAAGGGGGAGGGAGGTAATTGTCCATACATATATTATGAATCTACAGCCCGCATAATTATGGGCTCTTAATAAGGCAAACAGAGAAAGGAGGCAAGAGAAAAAGACTGAGAGAGAGTGAGAGAAATGGAGAGAAAAGTTCACTAAACTTCGTTGATTGGCGGCAGCTATAAAGTTGTTGTCGTTGTTGTTGCCAATGTTGTTGTCGTTGTTGCTTCGATTGAAGTTTTTGCAAGTATTTTATTTTTTTATTTTTATTTTGGGAGAAATGTCACCTGCCCATAAAAGTGAAGCCAGTTAATTGATATTTTGCGCATGGGCAGCGGCCACAAAAATGAAAGTAAAATGTGCAAATTGTGTTAACTTGGTCAAGTTGACTTTATGTTTCTGCATAGCATTTTGGCCAGCAGCCTTAAAAAAAAATCAAGTTCTAATTAAATTAAGTAAACATGATAAAAGTTAGCCAAAAGAATATTTTTGTGTTGTGCTGCTTACTTTTTTGGCCATTAAAAAATATAATTAAAAACTATCATATTTTCTGCTACCACATTACTTTAATTAAAAATGCAGCTTTAAAGTATGCAATGTAATACTTTTCTTTTAAATTTTTAAATTCACATTCTCGAATTTCTAATATCTTTTTTTCTCAATTTTATTTTTATTTCTCAATTTTTTTTTGGTTTTTTTTTTAATTTTTACACCAAATTAATTTTAAAATAAAGTTAATTAATTTACCGAATTTTGCATTTTGTTTTTTTTTTTGAAATTGTTTTAATTTAATTTTTTATTGATGTTTGAAAATTCCATTTCAAATTTGCGCGCCCAAAAATGTGAAATGTTATTAAATGATGACACCTGCACATAGATGGCGCCTGCTAGCACAGTAAAAATGTTATTAAAATAGCATTGCATACTTTTAGGCAGCCATGTGGCAGCCCTGCTTACCACCTATCGTTGAGTGGCAACTCGGATTTTTGGGCGCGCAAATTTGAAATGGAATTTTAAAAAATCAATTAAAAATTAAATAAAAACAAATAAAAAAAAAAAAACAAAATGCAAAATTTGGTAAATTAATAATTTTTTTTTAAATTAGTTTGGTGTAAAAACTAAAAAAAAAACCAAAAAATAATTGAGAAATAAAAATAAAATTGAGAATCAAAAGATATCGGAAACTATTTTTTTCAATTTTCTAGCTCAAAAAACAAAAAAGTTGACTTTTTCGGCCGAAAAAATTGTTCTCAAAAATTTCAGAAGAATTTTTTGCGTTTTTGCGGACCACTTTTATCACTTGGATCAGGCGCGCAGTTGTGGCGCCATCTATGTGTGCGCTATGGTGCGCCATCTATTGTTTTTTGTGACAATGACAATGTGAGAGAGGAGGAGAGAGAGAGAGAGAGAGAGGTGACAAATGCTCGCTCGCTCATCGTTCCCACTTTTAGTTTTAGTAGAAAAATGGCGGACGAGAAAACTTTATTTTATTTCGCCGAATTTGCCAACAATTGCAATTTAGACCTAAAATTTATATCATTTGTGCAGGCGGTAAAATTGTCAACACTTTAAGTAACTTTAAAGCCAAACAAAATTAACAAAAATCAGTCAATCCAGTGGTAATTACAGCCGCGCTATTGGCAAATAATTTGCAAATAACATTGAACTTTAAATAAGATATTTGCCATTTTACTGACATTCTAGTTTAAATTAATAGCATATAATATGCACTATATTTTCATTTAATTTTTATTATATTTAGTTATATTGTATATTTTGCATAAATAGTTATGCTTTCATATTTTTAACATGCTAAGTGATCTCATTTCGCTTTGCACTCTTCATTTTTTTTTAAACTTGCACTTTTTTGCACGCTTCTCGCTTATGTCATTTAGCCGGCAGAGATTTAACGCTCGGCTGACGACTGCAGAATAGAGATGGGCATGGGCCGTGCCGTGTCCGTGCCGTGCCGTGCCTATTTAAAAAAAATCCGTGTTGGGCCGTGTTGGGCCCCTTATTAAAAATTGCCGTGTTTTACCGTGCCTAAGTCGGTAGGCACGGTAGGCACGGAAGGCACGGTAGGCACGGGAGGCACGGTAGGCACGGTACAGATTTTGAACTTAAATATGGTACTATCGATAAGTTGGCGTAGTTTTATCGCTTGTTTGTCAGCTTGAGCTGTAGAATTCATCGATGTATCGCACAATTTGCGAACACTTAAAACATCGATAGCACGATTATAATAAAAAAGTGACGCCACGATGACAAAAATGAATACATTTTTTTTATTAAAAGCGCCCGTGTTTGGCCGTGCCGTGCCGTGCCTATTTAAAAAAATCCCGTGTTGGGCCGTGTTGGGCCTCAGTTTTTACCAGCCGTGCTTGGGCCGTGCCGTGCCTCAAAAAGGAGGCCCATGCCCATCTCTACTGCAGAAAGCAAAAGCGAAGCGAACAGATGAAAGAAAAATGAGTGAAGTGAGAAATGAGAAATGAAAGAAAATCTGCAGCGTTACGAGTAATCACAAAATGATACAACGACCGACAATAAGGAAACAATTTTCACGCAGTTTTCGCCAAGGGGAATTTGTAATCGGAATCGGAATCGGATTCAGACTTTGAATCGGAATCTCAATTGCCTTAAACCATTTACCATTTAACACTTGGCTATGCTTTGTGGTTTGGCGGGCACGTGCGTGTTAAGTTTCCTTAACCCACTGAGAAAAATGGAGAAGTTATGAAAGAGTCAACTTGGAATTTATATATTTATTGGTTGATGGGAATCGATGTTAGGGTTACTTACAGCTGATTGAATTTAATGTTCTTTATATTTTAAACATTTTTTTGTGATGATTAAATATATCATAGATGTTTTCAAAAAAATATAAAACATTTTCCTGAATTTATTTTAAGGTGGATGTAAAAAGAAAGATGTTAAATTACTGTTTTTAAAAATTAAAACAAAATTATTCTATTAATTATTATAATAATGCTACACAAGAAAATGAACTCGGGATTTCAGAATATAAATCAACCTCAAACGGTGTAAAAAATTCAATTAACTTAAATGTTCTTAATCGAAATACTTGATTTGGGAAGGATTTTTTATTTCGCTGAACTTTTTTGAACATCATTTCTAAAGACTTATTTTTATATTTTAATGCCGAATCATTGTCTTTATACTTAGTATTAATTAATTTATATATATTTTGAAGATAATATTCCTAGATATTTAGAATGCTAATTGTATCTTTTCGTGTACTCACATTGACAAAGTTTTCGCGCTTGATATCATCGACCTCGTCGCGTTTGGAGATGCGTTTCTTCCAATCATCCTCCCCGCTCTTCTGCAGAGCCGCCAAACGTTCGGCAATGGATCCAGTTTTGGCAATTGTGCGTTGATCGGGTCCCATGATCTAAGTAGATTGGAAAGTGCAAGTGGAAATGCGAGGAGAAGTGAGTCAAGTGAATCATAATAAATGCAGATTGGGGTCAATTACTCACCTCAGTTGTGTCTGTTTCCTCTTCTTCCACTTGTTGATGTTGCTTATCGGACTGAGTTAAAGTTAAACTTGAAGTTGATTCCTTTGTGGATGTGCTCGGCTTATTATCATTATCAGCGTCAGCTACATGACGCAACTTGACAAAGCCGCCGACGCCGACGTTGAGTGGTGGCAACACCTGGGGGCCAATGCCGATTCCAATTCCACTCGAGTAACTTTTGCTTTTCGCAATGAGATTGCTGCAAGAGACAAGATACAAGAAACAAGAAAAGAAAAGACAAGTTAAAGATACAACCGTTAAGAGTGTGCATAAAGTGTGGCAATTAAAGCGCGTATCCAACAGTTACACACATGCAACCTGCCACATGCCACATACTACAGTGCCTGCAACATGCGTTTTTCACTCGTTTTGTTTTCTTCTACTCTCAATGGGGAACTGCTTCCTGCCTCTTTCTGCCTCCTTTACTCTAGTCTTTCTACATTAATAGCAAAATCGTGACGCAGCATTTGCTGTGCCACTAATGAGGCACACAGAAAGAGATAGAAAGACAAGGAAAGAGAGGGAGGTAAACCCAAAGTCGATCTGCCTTATTGGTTTTCCCAATTGCAGCTTGCATTCTTAGGCCGAGTTGGAGGAGTCAAAGACGGAGTCGCGGTCACAGGAAGCCTGCGCCTCTTAGATTTGCCAAGTCAACTTTCTCCTATTTAATAGGAGGTCCATGGCCATTTATTAACGCTGGGCCACCATTTGCAGCTATACTGTATAGACAGACAGTTCGCTTATTGTTATGGCCAAGTTTTTATGACCAAGACTTTAATTCGATTGGCAATTTCTTCTTTTTGTTGTAAACAAAGTTTAATGAGACAGCAGAGGGCATAAAAACAACACAATTTGGCTATAATCAATTGCTTAGCTGCAAGTTGTAAATGGTTAAATGTGAAAATGAAATTGGAGAGAGAGTTAAAAATTATCACAATACTTTATTGATTAAATTAAATTATATAGAAACACTCAACTCGGGGAACAAGAATAAGTTTGGTGTCAAATAAAGTGCTTAAAGATTTTCGTACAATTAAAATAAAGATATATAAAAAGGCCATAACTTAAGGTAGAACTTGTTGGGTTAGTAAAGAAGTTCTGAAAGAGTTTTTTAAAGGTATTACAAATTAAGAAAACAAACTTTAAATAATACCTTTTAGCAGAAAGAAGCCTTAAAACTCTCAAGTCAAGAAAAAAGTAGTTGATAAAAGAATTCTTGGTTTTTTCTAAAATCTTAAAAAAAAAAAAGTCTCTAAGAACTATTTTATATTCTAAGGAATAAATATAGAAACACTCAGCTCAAAGTAAAAGTAGTTAGATTGATAAGGAGTTCTTAAAGTTATTTATGATGCATTAGAACTCCACACAAAGTCTTTTAGAAATTGTAGACAAACATAAGACATAAAAACCTCATAAGAATTATTCAAAGGCTGACTATGAAATAGGTATAACATTGGCATAGATAATTGGCTATATTAACTTCTGCAAAAGAAGAAGAGATAATCGCATTAAGAGCTAAACAAAGAATACATGTAGACAAGGCTTATTTAATCTGCCACTTAAATATAATGCTAGTAATCTGTTATCTGTTCCTCAGTTACTTCAGCTGATCAGCTACAAAAATCTTTTATTAAATAAATCTTCATTCATCTCTTGATACACACACTTTACACACACACACATAGTTTGGAGTTTCGTAATATCATTGATAAATCGCGGATCATCAAACGATGCTTTGTCTGAGACACAAACTACACAGAATAACATAATTTTGATTGTGATATTAAACCGGAACACAAAGAATAACAATAAAAACAACAACAACAACAACAAAAAATAACAACAATCACCGTTATGAGTATCTGAGTATCATTAGTCACCCAGCGAGAAGTGAATTCTTTTTTATTTTTCTTGAGTCAAAAGATCGTTTTCAGTTTTCAGAATTTCATAAGCCAGGCCCTTAAATTATAAAAAACAACCGCTAAGTGCGAAACTTGTTTCGCTTTGGCAACGAATTAAAAAAATTAAATAAAATCTGTTCCTGGCACTTACTAAATGTTTGACAAGCACTTGATACAGTTTGACAGCCACTGAGCATTACACAGAGAGAGCGAGAGAATTCGAATTTCGAACTGCACGCGGCGACGGTTGATAAACGAATGAGCTGCAGCTTCGAAATCAAATTCAAACACCTGAAACTGAAACTGAGCCTGAGCACAGGTAAGTAAGGAAAATACACCAACACACACACACACAGGTAAGAAAAACTAAGACAGTGCTGACAGTTAAATAGCATATTAATTTGTTAAATTTGACGAGCTGCTGACAGACAGGCACTCAAACTCAAACTCAAAATGGCCAAGAGTGCGAGCAGATCACACAATAGACAAGGACAGCAAAGACGGCCCAAAAGAGGAAGATAGCCTGATGGCCAGGTGCAAAAATAATTACAGGTTACCTGATCAATTGTCACACATTTACACAGATGCTGCTGATCCTGTTGTAAACTCGTTTAAAGTGGCAATGGCATGTTACCAAGTTTTGTTTTGTTTTTTTGGTAGCTGTTAACGCTTGAGCACCAACCTCCCTGCCACCCTCTTTCCCAAAAAAAAAAGAGCAACTGCATCACAAATGAAAATGAAAATCAGGTCGACAACAAATGAGGCATCGTTCCAGACCGCAGCATTTGAATGAATTTGAATCTATGAATACATATGTTTGTAACATATGTATGTGTATTCAACAATGTTGAAAGTGGCAATCATCAAAGCGTCTCAAATTCAATTAACATGCATAATTACATGGAAAATGCATTACAATTTTAACAATTTTCACCAGAAAATCAGCAGAGTTTAGAGTTTTAAAATTTGACATCTTGGGGCAAAAACTTATTTGAAGGAAATCAATAAAATTTAAATACAGAATGATTTAAAATGCCAAACCATGTTAAAAATGATATTCCTCTTGGAAATTGGATGAGTTTTGACAAAGTTATAAAAGTTACAGAACTTGTACGCATTGTGGCATGGTTTTAAGTGTAAAGTGTTGTTTTAAACCATAACTGTTAAATTTCGATTAGAATTACTAATCAATTAGATTATTTTTGGAAATAATCGTAGTGACTATATAATTCACTGCTGAAAAATTTGTGATTATATAATGATTAGGATTACAAAAAATATGAAATAATCTAAAATAATTACATACAATTATTTAAAAATAGTCAGAAAAATTAAAAAATAATCAAAAAAATTCTATCTGATTATTTCGGATTTTTTTTCTTATTTTTTCTGATTGTTTTGGCTATTTCGATTGTGAAAATTTAAAATAATTTGATTTTTACTAAATAGTCATAAATAATCAGAACTAATCAAAAATAATCAGAAAAAAAAAATCATAAATTATCCGAATACTCAAAAAGATTATTTTTGATTAATTTGATTTTTTCTGACTATTTTTGAATAATTGTAATAATTTTAGATTACTTTTGATTTTTTGTTATCGTAATCATTAATAATGGGGCAAAATCGAAAATAATTGTAATTTAATCATTAGTTCGACTTTTAAACAAAAATTATCTAATTATTAACGATTATGATTGCTAATCATTATTAAACAGGTATGCTTTAAATAAATTATTACAGAAGAAGTTGTGTAGATGTTAAAACTCGAGATTTGAAAGGTTGAATTTTTGAAAAAATTCTAAAAATCGGGTTTTTGAGCAAAAATTCAAAAAATTTAATAGATACAGAATAAATTTAGTGGCCAAATCAAAATAAAAATGATATCGGATCAGTTTTGACCAAGTTATGAAAGCTTGAATTTGAACAGTCAACATTTTTCTCACAGTGTAATCGAAAATGAATCAAGGTAAAAGCGCAGCTAATGCCCAAATTGCAGACAGACAGACAAATCACCTTGGCGAAAGGCAACAGCCTTTTATGTGTACATTTATCATGGTAAGATAGGAAGTCAAAGGTCAAAGGTCCTTGGGGCTAAGAGGAGAGGAGAGTGCGGGGAAGGTTGTCAGTTCTTCTGCTGCGTGTGTCCTTCCTTTGTTGATACTCTTAATGCACAAATTGCTGTTTGAAAACCGTTTAGCGTTCAATTAGTTTGAGTGGTTGGGAGTTGGGCTTCAAAGCTGAAAAGGTGTGGCTTATATGATGAACCCGTGACATTAGACAGACAGTTTCCCCACCCTCTCCCTCTGCTCCCCTCACTTTAGCACGCCAACAAACTTGTTTTTCAATGCCCTTTTGTTTGCACTGTCGATTCGAATAAAAAACAGAAAAATCGCTGAAAAAAAACTATTAAAACTGACAGCAAAAACTAAACGCGGTAAATTGCATCATTTGCAAGGCTGGGAAGGGGGAAAGGGGGAATTGAGGGGATCCTTGGTATTTTGTAATTGAATTATGCACATTTTGCGCAGTGTAATTAAAAGTTTTCGCTCAACACGCGATCAGCTTTTATATTTTAATGATATAACAGCAACAACAAAATGTGAATTGTTTTAAGTTGATCGCATTAACTAAGTTATAAACTATTTGGCGCGGCATAAATAACTGGCATGCAATCGAGACAAACTAATGAACACTCAACACGACAGCAAAACAACAAAAACATCAACAAAACTGATAAAGATTGAGACCAAAGCGAATTAAAGCCAAAAAAAGGTGTGAAACAGCTATTGAAATTGCAAGTAATGTGTAATGAGACCCTGACAATTGTGCTAAGCAGAAGGTCAAACCAAAGTGCAGCGTGTTAAGGTTAAGTATATATTATAAATAAAAGCTGATGGTTAATTACGTTAACTAGTTATATATCTATATCATAATATGCTCAATACAGTGGCTGTAAAACCGCAAAAGCCAGCAAACAAGAAGCTCAGATCAAATGACAGACGACAGCTCAGGTAAATTGACAGGAATGCAGTTTAAAATAACAACAGCAATGATTATCATTATCATGATCATTATCATTAACATTTACTTCAGAATGCTAAATGAAACTTGTGCAATTTGATGCCAAAAATGTGGCAAAATACTCAAGTGCAGTCCAAACATTTATTTTATATTTTATTATTATTATTATTATTATTATGTTTCAGAGTTGGCCAAATGACACTAGACGCTCAAGTGACAATTACTCACTATAAAAGGCAAGAAGAAGAAGAAGAAGAAGAGCTCAAGACAATGCCAGAAACAGGTAACAACAACCAAGTTAAACTAAGTGAAGATCTCTTGGCGATAACAGACTGTGATACAGCGCTGATTCAACTTCAAGTTGAAGATCGCTAAACAACAATTTCCCACGCTACATTTCATTTCATTTGTGAAAATCCATTAACCCCCCTCTTCCCCATTTACTTTAACCCACCCCAGGCTAGAAAACTCTTTGTTCGTAATCATGCAAAATTACAACGTCAACGCGATCTTTACCAAGTCTCTCAACTCTTCTTTCCCGTTACCCCTTTTCACTTTTTCCAACTCCCAAGTTTGCTTTTGTTTCTGCTCAAATTGTCTGCGCACTCAACATTTCATTAGACTGACCTTCTCCGTAATAATACTTGGTTTTAAACTTTATTTTTTATTTTTATTTTTTCAACTAGTCAGTTAAGTTTTTTGCTTTGCTCACGTTTCGCCTTTTCAGTTTATTAACAATTTTTGTGGCTCAAACTGTTATTTAATTGTTTGAGCATTGTTGGTCGAATTATGCATACCAAGTTCAAGGTTTAACTGTGAGAGTTAACGTATGTGTGTGTGTGTGTGTGTGGAGGGCAATTAGCTGTCCAAACTGATGATGATGTAAGCACACATCTGGAGATATACATATATTTCAATATAGAGCTAAGTTAGGGGCGTTAAAATGCAACAAAATAAAGTAGATCCGAGAATATCAACAGGAACAAAGGCAATTAAGGTGAAACAAGCAAAAAATAATAGGCGAATAAAATTAAAAATATTGCCAAAAATATAAAAGTCTCAAATAAAAAAAATTTAAGATGTAGAATCAATTTAGATTTCAAATAATGAAAATTAGTTACGTTTTGGCAATGTTATAAGAGTTCCAAATATTTGAAAAAATGTCAAGAGGTAGGTATGAAAAATATTGGAAATTTTCGAAAAAAATTCAAATTAGCTAAATGTTAAAGCTTTAGTTACAGAATGAATTTGGAGGAAAACTAATGATCAAATTCACATTCCCAATGGAAATCGGTTAAGTATTGACAAAGTTATAAGATTTTTAAATATTAGAAAAACTGTCAAGGGGTAAGTATGGAAAATATTGGAAATTTTGGAAAAAAAATTACATTTTTGAATGAATTAAATTTTCGAATGAATTAAATTTTCAAGCAAAATGAAACTAGAGTTCAAACAATGCTCAAAATGATATTCCGCGAGAAAATTTGTTAAGTTTTGACAACGTTATGAGGGTTCAAAAATTTTGAAAACAAATGTAAAGGAAAAAATATCTCAAATTTTCGAAATAATTTAAATTTTACAAATGAAGAAGCTTTTGTTGCAGATTGAATTAAGTCAAAATTAAGTTAATTGCATGGAAATCACTTAAGCTAAGACAAAGTTATGTCAGTTTAAGGATTTGGTTGTGTTTGGTACACATTTATGAAAAATGGTACATTTTTTATCCTTAGCAACATTGTTGCCTTGACCTTGGCAACATGCTGCGAACAGCTGTTTAGCATTGTTGCAGACAGGCGCAGAGCTTTGAGCACGTGATACACTCGCAACTCGCAGCAACAACCCCCGAGACGTAGACGAAGACGCAGACAGATGACCCCCCTCTGCCCTCTCCCCTCTCTCACACACAATCTGCCACCCACATTTCCCCCCAGACACTTTGTATGTTATTGCAGACATGTTTTTGCTACCGTTTTGCCGGTTGCCAAAGTAACCGAAAAACGAAACGAAAAAGCGTCAAAACAAACTCTCGCCTTTGTTGTTTGTTGTCGCTGGCATTAGGAGAAAGACAGGGAAAGAGAGAGAGTGAGAGAGATAGCAAGTGGGGCCAACAACAGATGACACGACCGCCCACTGTGAGTTTGAGTTTCAGTTGCAGACTGCAGAGTCGGAAGCAGGAAACATGCGTTTTTATTTTTTGGACAAACTTTGGATTAACTTCCCAGTCTGTGGCATTGCGGAAAAGTGGCATGAAAAGGGAAAGGGAAGAGTCGAGAGAAGGCGGAGAATTGAAGTCTCAGTTGGTTGCAGCTCTTGAAATGGAATGCAAATTGCATTGTCGATTTCAATTTGGGTTTGAGTTGAGGTTTTTCTTTGTTGATGGATACGTGCCTGGCGTGATTTTTGTGTTTCAGTCTCGACTCACCCGCCCACCCCGATCCCCGAAGTGGGTGTGGCAACGTGTTTATTGATTATTAACCGCTTCTTTCAGTCTGCCTCTTCCTTAGCCCGCATAATTAACCATGTTGACTCCACAAAGAAACCGAAAAAAAAACGTTAAAATCTTCCGCTTTAATTTTTTTTCCTTTTTTTTTAACATTTGTGGGAAAATCATGAGTCAACGTATTTTATAGACTATGGATGGGATGGTTTCCCTCAAACTTGTACTTAAACACGTATGACGCTGCCGTTTACCGTTTTGTTAGCCATCGACTTGGGCGACTTTTTGGACAATTTGATAACTTGTTTGTCTCTGTTTTGGCCAGCCCACGATATGTCAAGTTGTTGTTGTTGCTGTCGTTGTCTTTCGTCGAGCGACTTAATTGACCGCCAAGTGAGTGTGTGTACTCATGTGTGCGCCCCTCCTCTCCCCTCCCTGTCCTTCTCTCTTCTAGAACTCCAACTACAGCTCCAACTCCAACTACGACTCCCAATGAACTCTGCTCGCCAAGTTCAACGAGGTAACAACAGCAGCAGCAACAACAACAAGTGTAACAACTACAACAACTGTTGACTTTAACATTTCCGTCGTCGTCGTCTCAGACTTTTGCCTCATTTGCTGCCACAGTCCAGTCCATTCAACTGTGGCTACATTTGTCACAGCTGTTTCTCAGTCTGCTCCCCATTTTCTCTTCACTTTTCTACTCTTCTTTTTCTCTCTTCAGTGTAGTGGTTGAATCAATGTTTGCCTTGTGTTGCATGTGCCACCGTTTCCTGTTTGCCTCCAACTCAAACTGCATTTCCCTCGGGATCTGCATAGAACAAAGGTCTCGATATGGGATTCAGTCTAGCGCTTAAATCTACATTCGTTGTTCTTAATTGTTGTTTTTGTGATCTTGAACTTGAACTCGGAGCAAAGAACTGACAGAGGTTGCTTACCTGTCTGAAGCTTAAACTGTCACTTAAGGATAGAAAGTCATGACTTAAGGCCCTATTCTCTTTCAGCAAAAAATTTTTTTTATATTTTTTTTTTTTTGCATTTATTTATAGCTTGGGTAGTTGTGAATATGCCCCTAAAAGGATTTTTAGAAATTCGAAATACTTAAGGAGATATGGCCATTTTTATCCAGCAATGTTAATGTTAATGCATGTGAAGTCAAAACTTTAAACGCGTTTATCTCGAAACCACGTTTTTCGAGCTGGCGGCCACGATTCCGCCAGTTCTACTGAACCGATTTGGATGAAACAAAGTTTAATCGACGTAGAATTGTCACCATTCTGGCCCGTAGTAAAATAAAAATTTTGCGATTTTTTTTACTATTTTTTTTTTACACTAAACTACAAAAAAATGGGTCTAAATTGAAATTTTTTTTTTGAATGGCCGCCATTTTGTCAAAAAAATCGCAAAATTTTTATTTTACTACGGGCCAGAATTACATCTATACTGATTATATCCCCGTTTTTTTTTTTCATTTCCGACGCTCCGGAGACCCGGAATCGTGGCCGCCGTGACGACACCTTTTTTTTGCACCACCAACTTTGAAGTCTCATTACTTTTTGAACAGCCCTCGTATCGCGGCGAAAACAATTTTTTTATTTTCTTTCATTCATTACTAATTCAATAAAAAAAACAAAATTCAAATATCTTTTTGCGTTTTCAAATGAGAATTTTTTCAAAAAAGGTCCAAAAACAGCAAGCTGAAGGAGAATAGGGCCTTAACAAGAGCACTTGCTTATGTCCAAGGATCTTTGAGAATTGTAAAGGTAGCAATAGTTGAGAGTATTTAAAAAAATTACTATCTACGTCTAATATTTTAAAAATAAATCTAAATTCTCAACTGACAAGACTTGATAGTTTCAAGAATCTACAACTTTTATAGAACTAAAATTGCATACATATCATCAAAAAAGCATAAACGAAATCTAGCTCGAGTTGATGTTACAATAAGTTATTTGAAAAACAACAGAAATTCCTGTTAGCAATAACAAATTATTTTATATACATATACAAAAGTATTAAGAAATGAGGAAAATATGATATGGGCACAGAATTAAACAGAATATTCTGATATGGAAACATAGATTTCTAAAAATAAAGATTCTATCCATATAGGGAAGAAACTAAAAAAGGTAGTAAACGAATTATAATAAAATAAAGTAATGTGTTGAGCAAAGAATATTCCAGTTTGCTTATATGCACTGCAATTAAGTATTCAAAATATAATATAAAAAAAAAAAGATTTTAGATGATATAAACAAAGTTATAGAACAATTACCTGCAAAGTTATCAAGAAGGAAATATTTGGTTGAGAATTTGTAAATTTAAAAGTAAGGAAACAACTATTCCAAGCATTTGTGCATTTAAAAAGTATTTATTTAATCTAAATACTTCTATTATTCCAAGCATTTGTTAATTTAAAAAACTATCAAATCAAACTAGATATAATTAATTTAGCATTGCAACAACAATAACAAATCGAAATTGGTTCAAGAGCGTATATAGTTTATGCTAAAAAAAAAAACAGTAGCGTCTAATTAAATGCCACGCCTCGTCACATTTGTACATTTGTAATCACTGTGTCGCGAAATGCAAAACAACTCAAACTGAGTGGCATTTTAATCATTGAATATAAATAAATGTAGATACGCCGATTCACACTCAAAAGTGAATCGTTGTGTTTAGTGTTTAATCGGCTGGCAATTGAAGCGACAACTCAACACAACACAAAAGTTGCAATCGACTAAACACAAACAACAAACATATGCTAGTAATAACAACTACGACAGTTGGAAACCAGTTTTGGAATTTGTATTCATTCTTAATATTAAAAAAAATAGAAAAAAAAAAACTGAATATGCGATTAGATTTTGTTAACGGCCCCTCGCGAGTTTCATCGTCGAGCTCTGATAGCGTTGTTCAGTTGAACAACGAACGCGACACAGTCGAGACAACAACGCGAACAACACTCAAAAATATTACTGAATAATCCCTGTGATCTTTGAATGAAAGCGGGATCAACATGTGGCTGACCTTGATTTTTGGCGCTCTGATTTCGTTACTCGCCTGGGATTTCATACGCAAGCGTCACAGTTATGAGCTTCTCAAGAGATCGGGCATTACGGGTCCAACATCACTGCCCCTACTCGGCTGTGGCCTTGAGGCATTACACTTGGGAGCAGAGAGTAAGAATTATAATTGTTCTTTTATTTGATTTCTCTCAACTTGATTTTTTACCCCTTTTAGATCTCATCGATTTTATTGGCGAAAGCTTTGAGCAATATGGCAAAACCTTTCGCCTGTGGATCCTCAATGAATCCCAAATTTATACCATGGATCTGCGGCACTTTGAGGCCATTTTGAGCAGCACTTCTTTGCTGGAGAAGGGTGGACTCTATCAGTTCCTGCGTCCCTTTCTCAATGATGGTTTACTCTTGAGTGTGGGCAGAAAGTGGCATTCACGTCGCAAGATTTTCACAAGTGCATTTCACTTTAAAATTCTCGAACATTTTATGGATATTATGGATAAACAGAGCGGTGTTTTGGTGGAGAAACTACAACCATATGCGAATGGGGAGCAAGTGGTGGATACCTTGAAATATGTCTCACTTGCTGCCCTGGACATTATCACAGGTGAGACATTAAGATGATTATTATATTTAAATTAAATTATTAATTATTATTTATGTTTAGAAACTGCCATGGGAGTGCAGGTGAATGCACAAAGCGATCCTGAGTTTCCCTATATAAAGGCGCTCAAGAGGTGAGTTCCACTGGGCTTAAAGTACAAATTAATTATTGTATAACTAGTGTCTAAGGTCTGACTTGGCTGTGCTAACTGAACTATTTTCAAAACAATGAATAATGAATTTAATTTGTTTTTAATTGTGTTTGTTTGTTTACGTAGTTTTATGATAGTTTCATTCACATTCTGCTCACTTTAATTTATTGCAGCGCTAATTAAATTCTAAATTTATGTATATTTGTCAAATGCGTTTAAATATATGCTTAATTTTTGATATTTAGTTTTATAAAAAATGTTATATTTGAAGCATACCTGTTTAATAATGATTAGTAATCATAATCATTAGTA
Source organism: Drosophila subquinaria (assembly GCA_037043405.1). Classification (NCBI taxonomy): domain Eukaryota; kingdom Metazoa; phylum Arthropoda; class Insecta; order Diptera; family Drosophilidae; genus Drosophila; species Drosophila subquinaria. Next base: position 1,239,752 of record JBAMBL010003089.1, on the reverse strand, counting down.
ATTAGATTATTTTCGGTATTGCCAAATTATAAAATGATTACGTTTACAAAAAATCAAAAATAATCTAAATTTATTATATTTATTCAAAAATAATCAGAAAAAATCAAAAATAATCATAAATAATCTTTTTGAGTAGTCGGATAATTTTTGGTTTTTTTTTATTATTTCTGATAATTTTTTAATAATTGTAATAATTTTAGATTATTTCTGATTTTTGTAATCGTAATCATTAAATAATCACAAATTTTTCAGCAGTGAATTATATAATCACTACGATTATTTTCAAAAATAATCTAATTGATTAGTAATTATCAGGGATTAAAACCGATACGAATATCGGTTTCAGTTACGGTTTCGGTTATGTTCGGATTTAGGTTTTCGGTTATAGGTTACGCAAAATCTTTAAATAAAGGTTCCGTAACGGTGAACCGGTTTTCATATGTTTCGGTTTTGAAATACCGGTATGGTTTCGGTTCACAAAAAAAAAAAATTCTTTGTAACAATATAATAATAATAAAAAAGGAATAACTTTCTTAATGTTTCATTCACACATTTATTTCACATATAAATCAAAATTAAAATTTAAAGAGAATCAAAAATAAAATAAAAAACTAATAACAAATTCTCAGAGATCGCAAACAAGACTTATGAGTCGGAAAAAATAGAAACAGTTCAAAACTTTTTGATAAAAATTATTTTTAACTTGTTTTTTAAATTTTTATAATAAAAATGGAAATTAAAACGTGCTTTTAATATTGTTTTTAATAGTTATTCCATAATTGCAATTTTTAAAACAACAATTAAAAATAAAATTTTTTTCAATTTTTATTATAAAAATTTGGAAGTAAAAATTTATTTATGGATGTATGAAAAACCGAAATAAACCCTTATAAATGAAACGGTTACTAAACGGTTATTTCGGTTTACAGAGTTTCGGTTGAAAGGTTTCGGTCAAATCAAATTTTTTCTTTTCGGTTACGGTTTCAGTTACGGTTTTAAATTTCAATCGGTTTTTACCGGTTAAAGGTTACGGTTTCGGTTAGGGTTTTAATCCCTGGTAATTATAATCGAAATTTAACAGGTATGATTTAAAGCTATTTAAATTAAGTTTGCAAAATACATTTTAATTAAATTTAACTTGTTTATACATTTTAAAAAAGTCATTAGCACTATTTTTTTTTGATAATTTCATAGAGATGGCAGCGTTGTCCACATTTATATATTTTTTTAATAATATTTAAATTAATTTCAAATTTAAAAACTTTAGTTTATCTAAAAATGTAATTAGTTAAGCTAATTTTAATATACTTTCTAAATATAAATTTAAATTTTAAATTATTTTAAAGAATCAGGTCATTGGCACTACTTTTTTCGGTGCTAATGAAAAAGTCATGATAGAGTTAAAAGATAGTTAAAGCTGCTTTCCCTCTCACTACTCTGCTCACTTTACACTCATTGCAAAGTATTTATATTCTATATTTATATACTCTTAAAAAGTATATAAATAAATGTCAAATTTCAACACTGCAATTATAAAACTTATTAAAAAGAACATTGTTTACTATATTTTTAATTAATAATCATACTTTAAAATCATTTCATTAGCACTAATTTTTATTATTATATACACAATAATCATAGTCATGTCATAATAGAGTTTAAAGATAGTTAAAGCTGTTCTCCTTCTCACTTCTCTGCTCACTTTACTCTACTAAATCATTGCAGCGTTGTCTACATTCAACCGGATCGCATGCTGAAATTCTCGCAGCGTTACGAGTGGCTTTTCCGACTCACGGCGCCGCTGCTGCACCGCAAACTGGTGAGCGACATTCGCATCATGCATGAATTCACCGACAAGGTCATCCGCGAGCGAAGATCGGCCCTGGAACGGACCATAGCCGACGGCAGCTACCGACCATTGAGTAAGTTGAGCTGTCTAAGGAAATATCTACAGTTAAACTAGCTCCAACTTCAACTCTATTCCAACTGCAGGTCTGGGCGATGCAGAGATTGGCAGCAAGTCGCAGATGGCATTGCTGGACATTCTGTTGCAGTCCTCGATTCAGGGCGCCCCGCTGAGCGATGCGGACATTCGGGAGGAGGTGGACACGTTCATGTTCGAGGGCGACGATACCACGAGCAGCGGCGTCTCCCATGCCCTCTACTCCATCGCCAGGCATCCCGCGGTGCAGGCCAAGCTCTACGCGGAGCTGCAACAGGTGCTGGGCACAGATCGAACGGCGCCGGTGAATCAAGCGCAGTTGCAGCAACTCAAGTATCTGGAGTGTGTCATCAAGGAGACGATGCGATTGTATCCGCCAGTGCCAGCGATTGGCAGATACACCAGGAAAGATCTGCAGATTGGCGATCAGATTATACCAGCCAACACCAGTGTCTATTTGGTCATCTACTTTGCCCATCGGGATCCCAAGCACTTTCCCGATCCCCTCAGCTTCAAGCCCGAGCGTTTCCTCGACGACGACGACAACAACAACGACAACGAGGAGCGAAAGACATTCACCTATGTGCCCTTCAGTGCGGGTCCCAAGAACTGCATTGGCCAGAAGTTCGCCATGCTCGAGATGAAGGCGCTGATCAGCAAGGTCCTCAGGTACTACGAACTGCTGCCCAAAGGACCCGAGGTCAGGCCCATGATGAACTTTATTCTGCGCTCCACAACGGGAATGTGTGTAGGACTTAAGCCTAGATTGACATAGAATACGAGGAGCAGAACAACACTCTATCTTCTTAAGGGTGAAGCTATCGATAGTATTAACGATAAATTTAAACTATCGACAGAAGAATCAAAGCTATTGTTACACTAAACCTTGTCGTGCTTTTAATTGATTCACAAAGATTCAAAGTTTATTTTTGCTCAAGAGTTAGACTACATTGTAAGATTTTGTTTCTTTTTGTGTATTTTTTCTTTTAAATTTATAATTTAAAAAAAAAGATATCGATAGAATTAACATAAATACCTAACTTCAAATTATACTAAAAAGTAATGTAAATACAAGTTATGAATCTAGTTTTAAATCGAAATGACGAAATCGTCAAGACAAAAATCAAGTTGTCTGTATATCGTCAAAAAAACTATCGAGCGAAAAAAAGATTATCGATTTTTTATTATATTTTTACATTACTAATACTAAGTAGAGTAAGAAATTTGCCAATGTTATATTATAATTAAAGGTTTAAGGATTTTTTCGGGTTTTTTGTGATATAATAAATTAATTTGAAAACTAAATAAATGAAAGATATTATAAATTATATCTGAAATATTTGTCTTGGGCGGTAAAATTATAAACTGTGAGTAGTTCTGTTGACATAGAATACAGTGTGTATTTTTCGCACCTGTTAAGGGTTTGAAATATGGTAGATACTTGCATCGATGCCACTTAAGTTAAAGATAATAAAGCTATTTTAAAACCTTAAATTAAAAAATCAGCTGCGTTTTGTTTGTGGTAGCTGGGAGCAATTAAAACTAATTTACAAGTTAAATATGCAATAATATAAATCAAAAAAAAGTAAACCTTGGATATTTGTGGGGGATTCACAATCAAATGACACTTCCGCTGCATTTAATTCGTTTTCTGAAGAACTCTAAGCAATGCGTAAATCATATGCAGGCACCTTTAAATAGATCAAACTGAGTCATCTGGTAAATACATAAATATTTGCCAAGATTGAGCGTCAGAGGCGTCAGAGGGAGATCTAACTGGGCTAACTTAACTCTAGATATATTTGTGTAGCAAATCAGCGCAGCGATCATAAACTTATCTGTCTAAGCCTAAAGTAAATATTGAAATACTGCTCTATGAAATTGCAACCTCGCTGAGACTTTGCCTGAGTAAAAAAGGGGGCGGAATTTGCTCTCAATGCAATAAACAAAATTAAAAAGTGCAATTAGTGTATTTCCTGTAGATTTAATTTGCAGTTCTATTGCTAATTATTAAAAGATACATTTTCTCAAGTTCCCGCCACTTCACGTCTGACGTCGCATGAGTAAATAAACAAGCTGAAGATCTATTTATCTTAATAAAATATAAAAAATGTACAAAGTTGATAATAAAGAGCTTATCAGCATAATTGGGTCTGCATATTGTATAAATGCTGGCCAAGACAGACGCACTGCGCCAAAAGCAGTTCATCCTCTGTACCAACCAAGTCTCTAGTGAAATGTCGCAACGATCGCTGAATTTCCTGCTGCCTCTGGCACTACTTTTGGCAGTAGGTGCCGAGGCCATTGTCAGGCCCTTGCCTCCCTATGTGGGTCTCCCCACACAGGACGGCCTGACGCGTCTCTTCTTCAACTCGCGGCTAACACGACGTGATCCCAAGACTTCTGTGTCCTGCTTTGCTGGCTACATTGGCGAATCGAATCTGATAACGGAGCAGTACAGTGGCGCCTACAGCGGATGTCTGTCGGCGGCGCAGAACGCGCGACGTGGCATCGACAAGGAGTTCCTGTCCACGCGCTGGCGGATCGAGAGCGCGGCGGAAAATGTTTGCAACGCGCTGAGAGTTTGTGGCAAGACCAACGACACTCTCGACTCCTTCAACTGTCATGCGGCAATTGTAAGTTAAACTAATAATATTTCATCATATATTTATTTATCAAGGGTGCCACAAAAACCGCTAAAAAATATATAAATTTAATTAATTAATTTCTTGAAAATTATGAATTAACATCGTGAAAATTATTTAAGTAAAACTTCAGAAATCAAATAATTTTTTTAAAATAATTTCCTGAAAATTCATAATTAATTTCCCAAAAACCAATTAATAGGGTAATTATAGACCCCAGAATAAATAAACAAATAATCAGATTCTATAAAAAATTCATAATAATATCCCAAGTTAATTATTTAGTGTTTTTATATAAATTCCCGAAAATCATTAAAAAATATTTTTCCACAATATAAAAATAATACAAAAATTTAAATAATTATTTTTCATGATTTATTTAAAATAATTTCATAAACTTATAAAATTTCCCCATTTTCCCCGCAGGGTTCCAACAACACCGTCTCCACGTACAGCATCTCTGGCAATGCCTCAGAGTCTGCCTCATTGTTGCAGGAACGTTACCGCCTCATCGACCTGCACCATGTTCAATGCACCCACAGGGCTGAGCGCAGCTACGTCGAGTCCACGGCCAGCAACTACAACTATCTGCAGGGCTGTCTCGATGGACGCATCAAACCGAAGCCCGTTCCAAGCACCACCAGCAGCACCTCGACGACAACCACAACCACCACGACCACGACAACGGAGGCACCAACCACAACCACAACGGAGGCAGCAACAACCGAAAGCCAAGCCAATATCGAGGATCAGTTTAAGGAGCTTTTAAACTTGCTAAACTAAAGCAACGAGTCAAAAGCTTCTTTGGCAAGTTGTTCAAGTTTTAAAGCTAAAATACGAAATCGAAACCCAAAGTCAAGTGCAACCCTAAACAATATTTAAGCCATGTGTGTAAACAAAGGCAGTCGAAATCCCTTTAAATCCCTTTCCTTGAAATCAATGCCAAAAATCAACCCCAGCATATTCACATTTAACCCCCATTTAAAATGCACAATTAGATGATTAAACAACAATTTTTTGCTCAAGTTAAACACACATACTTTTCATAATTATTGCACATATTTGAGTTGCATTCAAAGTTCGCTCATCAAGTTGATTAATGAGTTGCAAAAATTGAGGAAAAACCAAAAATAGCTAAAGGCACAAATTAAATTTTGCTTGGGGCGCTTCCGCTTTTTTATTATCGACACTCGCAGAGCAAAACAAAAAAAGATAATGATTAATGATCTCAAAGTTGAGTTGGAATAATCGTATTAAGAAATTATCAGAGTTAATAAGGTAGCTTTGACAATTCAAGCACCTTGAGAGCTTTATAACTAGAGATCTCGATCTTGAGATAGAAAACTATGCAAGCTGTTATGTTATGCCTTGTTTGGTATGAAAATGTAAAGACAAGGCAAATGGACAGAGCCACAAACAAGATTTCGTCCAAGATCCACTCGGCAACACGTTTTTACCTTTTACAGAGTCGAGTGTCAAGTGCTTTGTGCCTTTTATGTTCAATTGCCGAGGCGGCTTCTTTCTCAACTCAACTCTGCGCTGCTCTGATCTCAGTTCAGTTCTGTAGGGTTAAGGAGTTGTTTACAAAGAAACCTCTGTTAACTGGTAGGCACCTGTTGTCCCTCGATTATTAGCTGAATTGGCAGTGGCATTTGTGGCAAGCGCTTTTATGGCACCCAGTTTTATGTGGAATTCTGTGGAATTTAATTCTCGGTATGCGATTGCTTTGAATTCTATGCGTTTTATTGGTCTATACGGCAATTGCAAGTCGTGTCAGGTTTATGGGCGTGGCAGATTGCCAAGTTAATTAGAGTTGGAAACAAGGAAAACGAAGAAAAGGAAAACGAATTGAAATGCAAGTTGTTGCAAGGTGTTTACGACGTGTCTATATAGCTCAAGTAAAACCAATTAGATAGTGGCTATAAACACACCCAAACATATGAGTCTTGGCTTTGTTTCGATTGTTAGCCGTTGATTGCGCATTCATGATTGTGCAACGCAGTCATAAATGAATGCAGCTGATAAGCTGTGTTGGGAAATCATAATAAAAAGTGCACTTTTGAGTCATTAATTTGCACGAAAGAGAAGGGAGAAAGGTGGAGCATTAAAGGTGTTGGCATACGATTTGAATTACTATCGAAAATACTATCGATAAAGGTAATTTAAAGAGAACAAACTATCGTTAAAATACTTTAGAGAAGAAAATTAAAAAGTTGTTTAGCGGGCAACGGAAAATATTAAATACAATAAGTTTAGCTTACATTAAAAATATCGATTACTGTTAGAGTTACAGATCTGCAACCTAGTAAAATAAATTACTAGTTAAAGTGATTAAAATATAGATTAATATACAACTTCAAGATTTTTTTACTTAAACTAATTGTTGATCAGCTCTTTTCGATAGTAATATCGATAGTATATCCAAAGAACTGCAGTCTAATGATTTTAAGACACTTGTAGATACAACGACTGACAGATACTTTCACTAGAATTAACTTGTTGATGCATACGTAGCTCGCTTGTTAGATGCGCACATGTTTTAAGATACTTTCAAGGTTGCTCACTTAATTGTCAGTTGTTGTTTATTCATTTTGCAGCTCATTTGAAGTTAATTGCCTTGACTAAGCTACATACACTCACACACACATAGATAGATACATTTTTATAATGACATTACTCAACACTGCACTGCAATCACAGTCGAATGGAGAGTTCTTAACGCTAATTTGCGCTTTTTTGTTGTTGTTATTCGTTATGAAATACGAGTCATAGAAAGATTGCAACTTACCCCTCCCCCTGTCACCTTTTGTCCGCTTCATTTTACGCGCTTCATTGAACCCGTGCCCCAAATGCAACAAGTCTGCGAAATCCTGGACAAAAAACAAGTTTCCCCACCGAAAAAACTTTTCATTTTTAATGCGCAAAAAGCAAAAATGAAAAAATGTGTTAATAAGTCAAAGACGTTAAAAAAAAACCAAAAAAAAAGAAGAAATATAGTAAATAAATACGAGTTTGCAGTCAGGCTGCTTTGCATAAATAAATTAAAATTGTGTGTGGTGCGAGGCAACTGCAAGTGCAACCAAATGTTGAAACAAGCTTGACGTCGATGTTCCCCAAAAAAACAAAAAAAGAAACGACAAAAAACAAAAAGCAGCAACTGTACGTAAAACTAGTTTGCCAACAAAAACAACAACAACAACTAACAGAAAAAATAAACAACAACTAAAACAACAACAACAACAAGCGGCTGAAAAGGAAATCGTTGGCGTTGTTGTTGCCTTTTAAGGCATTTGCTGCTTTTGCTACTTGCCGCTTGCCGCGTGTTGCGCATGCGCCCCGTGTGCTATCAGTTACAGTGCGTGTGCGCAAGTATGTGTACCTGTGTGTGTGTGTGTTGTGTCTTGTCTGTGTATTCAGGTCATTCGCATTTTCACATTTTAAGGCGTGTGTTTGCATGTTGATTTTTCTTTTCAACAGTTTTAATTTTTGCTTTTTGAATAACTTTTGCCTGACACTTGCAACTGCAACGGCCACAGCCTTGGCTGCAACTTTTACTTGCTGTCTGTGTCTGTGCGTTGCCTTCTGGCCAAGTTAATAAAAAAAAGAGCAGTTCAAACTCGTTGCAAGCCTTGTGATAAAGCGATTTGAGCTCGCTTTGTTTGTTACTTAGTTGCGACAAAGTCATTAATAATCGATTAACCATCTAAGACCAGACAAGTTTTCTTATGGCCATTGGGATGCTGTGAGGCGTTGAAAATTACCAAAGGAAGTTGCAGGCAATTACGTTAACTTGTACTCGTACTCATACTCACACTCAAACTCGTATTCATATTCATACTCATACTCTTACTCTTACTTGTAGTATCCCAACTCAGCGTGTTTATTCCCCACCTGCAATTTGTGTTTCCTGTGTAATTCTTATGCTCATGCTCATGTTCCAATCTCTTGCTTGGGTGGCATTCGTGTCATGTACAAAATAATCTCTAGAATATTGGCAAATCAACAGCGAATATGTTTAATAACGCTGACTAGTAAAATTAATGCCACAGCTGGACATCATAATTTGTGGGAAGTGCTAGAAATTGATATCTAGAGTTACGGAATGAAGTAGAAACTGAGGAAAGGAATATTTTAAAATGTGATTAAACAATTTCTTATTTGACTGTATGAGCGAAACTTATACATTCCCAATCTATGTACATATATTTATAGAAAATCTTAATAATGTATGTCTAGAGCATCGGTGGGCTCGAATAGGCAGAAATAAAGTTGGGAGCAGCCGCTGGCTCCCAGAGACATTGCGTGCCCACCGCTGGTCTAGAGGATTCTTCTGAAAGAATTAATTACTTAAAAGGAATATGTGGGAATGAGGGAAATAAGTTTAGTATTTGAAAGTATCTACAAATAAAATGCTATATATAAAAAAGTAGCTCAGGAGAGATCTTCTATGATATATGATTTATTAACAAAATATATTCTCAACTCTTTTTCATATCTTTGTATCTATCTTATTAGTTGAAACTTGTATGAATGAAATAGTCGAAGCAATCTTAAGCATATAGCAAGTATCTGTGGATATCTAAAGAATGAAAATAATCTAGTTACCCGCAAAAATGATATTATGATGTGTGTTTACGCCCAAGTTCTATGAAGATATCTCCGAGCTCCCTTCAATTTAACTTTTTATATCTAAAGAGCCATTTCTAATCTGCATATTGATAGATTTCATCTATTCATCTGTCTATCTATTCCATTAAAACTCATCTCACTTTGTTTGCTATACCCATTGTTGCAAGTCTATAGCTTAGACACTTTAGTTCTAATGCAAAACTCCTGCCCAACTCAACTGAGCTGGCAAAACAGCCGCATTTGAAGCCTATCAACGTGTTGTAGTTGCAACTTTGCTTTTGGCCATAAAAAGCAGCTGTCAAGCGAATGCACAGGTGTCTAATTGATTGAATGACAAGCGACAGAATCAAACATGCAATAGATACACTGACTCTGAGTCTAGAGATATAGATGGAAATGCAGCTAAAGTTGGAGATGTCAATGGAATCGATATATCAACTAAACATTTATTGTTTGTCACTCGGACTGTCAGGAGAACGCCCAGTAGATGATGATGATGATGATGATGATGATGATGATGATGATGATGATGATCATGATGATGATGATGAGGCTGATAAGCAGTTGCAAGCAGAAGTTGCCACACAAGGAAACCAAACGGCCTGAATATATCAAGTGCCAGACAACACAAAGGAAATTCAATAGATGCAGGGAGACTGTAACAGAGAGAGAGTGAGAGAGGAGAGGAGAGAGGAAGAGGGGCTGAAGGCAGTTGGTTAGACAGTGCCTGCAATAATAAATGCCCAATGATGATATCTATGACGTTGCCACAGACAAAGGAGCCACAAAGAGATATTTTCCTTTCTGCTGAGTTTTGAATTTATTCTACGCTTCGAGGGATTGAAGAAGTTGCGAGTTGGAGTTGGAGCTGATTTGCCTCTCTCCAACTCCAGAGTAGCTGCAGATTTATGAGCAGTTGTCAGACAACGTGAAGCAGCAACGAAGTAGCTGCGACTCTGGCTAAAATCATTCTTGGCCAGGCCAAAAGACAGGGAACGCGATGCGATGCGTCGGGGCAACAACATTTTTAGACCGAAAAGTTCATTGTACGAAACATTCAGTTACATGGATGCTGTTCCTTTCTCTCTTTTCCTCCCTCTCTCTCTCACTCCTTCTCCTTCTCATCTGTCGCCTCTTCAGCTAATGAGTTGTCAACATTTTGACTGACTTTTATTTGCCAGTCAGACACACAGTCTCTCTCAAAAGTCTAGCCCAGCATTAGCATTATCCTGTGGTGCGAGTTTGTTGACACTGTTCTCCAGTCTAATCCAGTCTGGTTGCAATGTCAGTGTCATCAACTGCTTCCGCCTGTGGCGCATCCTACTGTTAACATGGCCATGATGACTCAAAATGTTGGCCACAAAACGTCGGGCCATAAATGTCCGTCCGGCATTAAGCATAAATTGGCAACTGAATTATGGCCAAGCACATTTGGTGAGCAGGCATAAAAGGATGTGTTCTATGCAATGGAAATGACTCACAATTTGTCTAGTCTAAAGTCGTGGACAGTGTTGCCAGTTTTAGCTTATTAAATGCTAGATTTAGCTTCTTTTGAAATGTTTAAAAGATTTTTTAACTAAACAAAATTAATAAAGTTTAAAAAAACAAAATAAAAATATATCAAATATGTATAAACATAAACATAAAATATATATAAACATATGTATATAAAATATATATAAAATATATATTAACAAAAAAATAAAATAATATTGAGCTAAAAATTTAAAAATTTTTAAAGTATATCACTCAATTTGCAAACTCAAGCAAACTAATTAAATCTAAAACTATTTACAGTGCTATCAAAACTATCAGCTGTTATGCTAAAACTACTTTCCAGTGCTCTTCAAACTATCTATCGTATAATTAGCTCTATAGCCCAACTGTTTGCAATTAATTCTCATTTAAAAGTAATAAAAATTCGCACAGCTGATAAACTTAATTTGATATATTTTGTATAACTGAAGTATATTTTATTAAATACAAAAGAATGCCGTTAAGAGTGCAAAACTAATTGAAATTTGAAACTATTTAGAGTAGACAGTGTCTACTCAAAACTGTCAGCTGCTTTGCCACAACTACTTTACAGTGCTTTCCAAACTATGAATCGTATAATTAGCTCTAAAACCCAACTGTTTGCAATTAATTCTCATCTAAAAGTAATTAAATGCGCACAGCTGATAAACTTAATTTGATACAATATATCAACAATATATTTCAACAACATTTCCTGCACATGTTTGCAGTTCACTTGAATTGTTTATAATTGCATTGTATTATTAACAAGAGCTGCAAAACAATAAACAAATGACAGCTAACAAAATTGAAATTGAAATTGAATTTAGAATTGTTTTCTGTTCTTGGATTTTATATTCTTCTAATGGGGTAAAAGTTTGAGTTCTTGGGGGCTATAAATAACTTGTTAATTGCCTTGGCCAGGAAATGTGTCTTAAATTGAAGGCAGCATAGAAAGAGCTCAATTTAAGCGTAGTTCCAGCTGAAAGCAAATGAGGAAACCGCTTGGCCAACAGCTGACAAAACATCTGTGCAAATTTCGAGCAGGTCGACAGAAAACAAAGGAAGCGAAATTCGTATAAAAAAACAAACAAAACAAACAAAAAGAGTCAACGTACTGTGCCTAAAAAGATTGTGTAATACCATTTTGAACAAGTTAATAGAGCTGCAGTCGAAATAGGTATAGAAAAACCAAAACAAAAACAATGCAAACAACTTCATTTGTTTCTATACTTCATACTTCAGACTAGACAAAGTGATTTCCCAATAAGTTTATTTATAGCTGTGATCAGAAACAGAAAACAGAACTTTATGCACCAATGCATTCGACTTTAGTTCGGTTGGGTGGGGAAGGGAGGGGGAAAGAAACATAATTTATGGATCATTGGCTTTGAACATATTTCACGTTTTTCGTGCTCTCTCTTTCCCTCTCTCTCTCTGTTGTGTGCATTGTAATACGAGCATCGTTCAAACTTAACATCTGACTTGAAAGCAGGCCATAAGTTGTTGTTGTTGTTGTTGCCTTTAATGGAATTGTTCATCTCGAGGAGCATAAAATACACAAATAATGAGATGCCGCACTAAAAGCGTTGATAATTCATCATCGCCGAGAGTCGCCTCAGATCACATCACATTGCATTGCATTGAGATCTGAGAGAAGCTTCTTTGTGCTGCGATCAGTCGGTCACGCAGTCAGACAGAGACAGAGAATCAGACAGAGACAGAGACAGTCGCCTGTGTCGATCTCTTTGGTCGGGGCAATTCAATTACGAGACAAGCGAGGTCACAAATGCCACAAACCCATTTTTATGTGTGTAGATGCAGCGAACTTTTAATGCCCTTACTAAATGGAAATCGTATGTGCAATGTGAAGAATGTGTACAATAACAGTAGTAAAAGTAACACAATTGGTAGAAGGAATAATAATAGTAGTAGATAAAGAATTATTGTATAATTTAGCAGTAGTAAAAGAAGTGACAGCTTTAGTAATAGTAGAAGTAATTGGAGTAGAAGGTGGAGTAAAAGTAATAATGAAAAGTGCTAGGAAACAGTAGTAGTATATTCAGGTGTAACAATAAGTAATATAAGTATTTGGAAACGCTCTAGAATGCGTAGCAGTAGAAGCAGTAATAGTAGGAATTCCAGTACTAAAAGTTTCAGTATTAGTAGTAGAATAAAAGTAGCAGTAGTAGTAGTTGTAGGTATAATAGTAGTAGTATTAGTATGATAGTAGTAGTATTGGTAGTAGTATTAGTAGTGATAGTAGTAGTATTAGTAGTAGTATTAGTAGTAGTATTAGTAGTGATAGTAGTAGTATTATTAGTAGTGGTATTAGTATTAGTATTAGTAGTAGTAGTAGAAATAGTAGAAGAGTGGGAATACATTTGTATAGTATCAGTATTAGAAAAACAGTTGAGCTTCCATAACTCGAACTTCTGTAACTCGAATTTCTCTCTAGCTCGAGCTAAATGAGTAGTAGTAAAATTAATTAACTTAAAAAATAAAACTCTTTAAGTCAAAAATCTCCATAGCTCGAACCTTTTCTTTGGATAATGGAGATTCGAGTTAGGGAAGTTCAATTGTAGTAACAGTATTGAAATTAGTAGTAGGAACTGAAGTACTAATCGTAGTGGCAATAGTTGCAATCAAAATAGCGTCAATCGGATTGGTGTTTATACTAGTTGCGGTGTTGAAAACTACTTATGGGTACATACTTACTTATACATATATAAGTATAACATATTGTATAATAACCTTACTTCTTTTTATTGGTAATTGTTATTAAAATATCCTTTTTTATAATACCCCACTATATTGCTAACAAAACAATTGTAAACTTGCCACTTTAATGTGTGGTTTCAATATCTTCACAATTCTTAGCAAATGTATGCAGATTTATAATCGTATAATACACTATATAGTAAACTTTCAGAGTACAAGTTCACAGCAATCAGTTCTATATTTGCTTTATGCATTTCTGCATATAGTTGCGATCGAGATAATGCATACTATAGCTACAGGGTATATAATCTCTAGAATAGAGTATTTCAAAGCAATAACTGTTCACAATTTCGCCCTGAACTACTCGTATAATCGTACTCTATGAAGTACATGTTGCATAGCTCCCATTAGGTGATTAACCCGTAGAACATTTCACTATTTTTATAATCTTTGTTTTGTGTGTGTGTGTGTGTGTGTATTTGTTGTTGTTATATTTGTGGTTGTTGTTGTTGTTTTTATTGTTGGTTTGCCTCATTAGCGTTGAAGCTCACGTTTTCCCCACAGACGTGAGCAGACAATTCGCCTTATAAAAAGGGCACCATATGATATGGGATATGTCTGTGAATGACTATGAGTGTGAGTGTGAGTGCATTTGAGTGTGGGTGTTTTGAATGCATTTGAATAATAGTCTTTCGGTACAATATGGAATTAGATGCGATTACTCTGTCCACTTGAATGAATTTTTGCCTCTTATCTGCGGATTTTACTTATTGATAAGACGCATTTTTTTTATATATTGTCTATTTATGGACGAAATCAATGCATTATCTAATACTCCCTATAAGTGGTAAACTGACCATAAATCAATAACACTTTTCGTTTCTTTCTTTTGGCTTTAAATTCGACTAATTTCTTTCGTTTCGCGCCATAAGAAATTTCAGATCCAAGAGTTCCGACAGATTCAAAGCAGAAGAAAAAAAAAAACATTTTACAAATTATGCAAATTCATTGAAAACGAAAGGTATTTTTTTTTTGTGATTGTTTTATTTGTTGATGCGTTTTGCTTTTGTTTATTCATTAGCCACGCACATGAAACTTTGAATTATTCGCAAACTCAGGTAGAAAATATTACGAAATAGACAATTAATGATAGTTATATATAGTTAAGAGAAGTGCGAGTTAAAAGCGAAATCCGATAATATAAAATTGAAGTGATTGTTGTGATAATTACAATAGAAATACGCATATCTATAATGAGAATTTGATTGATTGATTGATTGATTCGATTCGATTGTTAAACAAATAAGATGATCATCATCTAAATATCGTTTTATGCAAATGTTGGCCTAGTTTTAAAAGTGTGCGCAGACCTTGAGCCCAAATCAACTTTGGCCAACATCAACAGGGTTGCCTGTTAATTAAGCAGTTGAACAAATAGAGTTGCCAACAAAAAACAGAAGTGATCAAACACTAAACATACAAATTAATAGAAAACAACTTTTATCATACAGCTGTCAAAATGCAAAACAACTTTGGACCACAAAGATACCCTGTAGAAATTGTTAAAGTTTAGGTCAAACTCGTTTTTCTTATCGTGCAACATTTGGTAAAATATTTATAATGCCATAAAAAAACTCAATGCATCAATTATTGACATATTTATTGTTGCATCTATTGTTCGACATATTGGGAAGTTGATTTGACTGATAAATAATGCTTATCGGATCATAATTGGAAACGGAAAACAATTTCCGAGAAACAGTAGGTCAAGTAATTGTTCTGACAAAGCATTATAAACACACACATTTATTATGGCAATATAAAAATCAATTCTTGATTTTAAATTATTTTTAGATAATATTTTAAGTTGCGCGTAAATAATAAATAATTAAATCACCCTCTACAGGGTATATTTCCCCATGAATAATACAAATCAAATGACTGCAAAACTGCAAAGCAGACAAAAATAGAAACAACTATAATAATTACAACAACAACAGCTACAAACGACAAATGTCCAAGTGCAAATAAACAACAACAACATAAAGACAACACAACATAAAGAGCGCAAAAGTAACAACAAAGTAAAACAAGAATATCGAAAACAACAACAACAAAATATACAATCTGCGTCGCTGCTGCTGCGCTGCCCGCGTCGCGACGGCTGCTGCTGAATCAGCGAATTTTTCAATGGAAGCAAAGCAAGACGAACGATTTACAGTTTTTGGTTGTTTTGTTTTTGTTGTTGTTGTATAGCTCGTTGCAGCAGGTAATCAAGAAGAAGACGAAGAAGAAGCAGAAGGGAGGACGCTGTGCAAAACTGGTCAGCTTCATACATGTCATTGTTGTTGTCACTGTTGTTGTTGTCGGTCTCATAAGAAATATACAAAATAATAAAAAAAAAACTACCCATAACGTTGAATTCAGTGGTACAAACCTTTGTTAATTGCTATTTGCAATTGCAGCCTGCGCGCTCCTCTCACGATTTTTGTTCAGTTTTTGTTGCTTATTTGTTGTTGTTGCTAAGCCAACGACGAGCGTCTCGTTGCCATTTTTCACTTGCGCTTTCAATTGAGGGCAATCATTGGATGCAATTGCAATTAAATTGACAGCCGATCACACAATAAAATGCTGCTTGCAATTCGCAATTGTTATTGCTTTGTTTTTTATCACACACAGTAAACAAAGTCAGTCAAAAACACACATAAACACACACCCACTTGGATAAAATTTGCATAATTCAATTGCAATTTGAGACCGGCACAAAATGCGCGCGAATTAAAAACAAACACGAATAATTCGACCGTCAACTAACGCAGTCCAACCGTTCGCCTCAAACGCAAAAGCAGAACTAAAGCCATGTTAAGTTAACAGTGTAAAACTTGTTGGGCGACATTCGCCGCATGAATTCGCCGCAACATAACAGCTTGGCTTAACGGCGTCATAAACAGATGGTGAGCAAAATATCAGCTGATTTTGTTTACTCACTCTACTTATTAACTTATCTTGAGCGCAGACAATTAATGCTAAAAAGTCAAAAATATTACCAATATATTCCACAAAGTGAGAGCAAACCAATTATAATACATTTGTCAAGCTGTTAAAGTTCGCCTCAGTATAACATTCGTTAAGTGTGAGCAACGTCTTACAATGAGGAGCATTTCTGTTGAGCTAATACATAGCCCGCCACTGTTAATCTAACATAACGAAGGCTGCCACCCTGTTGGCTGTGCAATTTTACAGCACTGTAAGTGTAACCAGCTGTTAAAAACGCGCCAATTTTGAATTTGATTTTAAGCTCACAACAAATAAGATGGAGAAACATCGATCTTTCCGTCCATCGATGATTGCGATATCTAACAAAGCATCGACTGTAAAATGATAAAAAGTTTTGGGAGCCAAGGCAGCCACCTTGTTTTTCCAAAGTTGGGCCAAAGCTGCCACACAGTGCAACTTTTTGTGAGTTGATTTCTTAATTTGAAAATGAATTTATGTAATTCAATAAAAGTACAAGAAAGTAAGAAACTAAGTAAGAAATTCTAAAAAAAATGTAAAAAAGAGCAAAACTTTTTTATGTGAAAGCTTCAAAATAAAGCAAAAGCCAAATTACACTATTTCTTAAAAAGCTGTTAAAAATGGTTTGCGGCTGCCACCGTTGCCAGGGCTGCCACCTTGTTTAGTAGACGCCAAATTTGAATTTGATTTTAAGCTCCTCCATAGTGTGTGGTTTTATAAACTTTTTGTACATGCATGCACATATTGTGTTGTTAATAATTATAGCACGGTTAGAGGCAAACAAAACTACAATTATATAGGATTTTCGTTAACTTTATTATTGAAATTAATTAATTTGTTTTTGGTTGTGTCACGTAAAAATATATGTGGCATAATTTTTTTGTTTTCTTTGTTTAAACAAGTCAATAAAATATATATTTTTATGTATATATATATTCAAATATGTATATATCAGTTATTTAGTAAGCAATGCAAATTGAACTTATAGGCTAGTTGATATTTATTTTAATTTAGTTTTTGCTATTTGGTTTTCAAATTATTGCATTAGTTTTTGTTGAACAAAATTTGGTAGCTTTAGTTGAAGTTGTTGTTGTTGTTGTTGATGATGCAGTTGCCAAAGCGTTTGCTGTTGTTGTTGCAGTTGTCGCTGTTGTTGTGGTTGTTGTTGTGGTTGTTGTTGTTGTTGCCGAGGCGGCTGCACAGGACGCCAGTAATAGCTTCGAGCAATTGGTTTCACTTTGACCAGGAAACTTTTATTGTTTCTATTTTTTTTGCAGTTTTTATTTTGGGTGCATTGTAGTTGTTGAATCGATTAAGAAAACACATTTATTTAGCAACATTCAATAAAACGGTTGTCAAAGTGTGTGAAACATAAATAAAAGTTGTCCAAAAACGAACCCTAATTTTGTTTGTTTGTTTTTTTTGCTTAGCTTTAAAAAGTGAAGTTATTTAATATTAATAATTATTACACACACATTTTGTGGCAGCAGTCTTGAGTCGTGTCTATATGTAGTAGGGTGTCCCTTATTTGGTCAAAGTCAATATTTTTAAACGCATACGGGCTAGTTCTGTTCATTAGGTCCTAAAGCACTCAGAAATAAATTTTTACCTCAATCGGAGTATGATAACCCGTGCCGACTTGGATCGGAAAATTTAAAGATTATATGGGACAAAAAAATTTTTTTTTTTATTTTTATAATTTTTTATTTTTTTATTTTGTTCATTAGGTCCTAAAGAACTCAAAACCAAGTTTTCATCTTAATCGGAGTACGATAACCCATTTAAATTTGCATCGAAACATGAAAAATCATCGAAAAATGTAAAATCAGTGTTAAAATACTGTTTTTTCATGTTTCGATGCAAATTTGAATGGGTTATCGTACTCCGATTAGGGTGAAAACTTGGTTTTGAGTTCTTTAGGACCTAATAAACAAAATAAAAAAATAAAAAATTAAAAATAAAAAAAAAAAATTTTTTTTGTCCCATATAATCTTTAAATTTTCCTATCCAAGTCGGCACGGGTTATCATACTCCGATTGAGGTAAAAATTTATTTCTGAGTGCTTTAGGACCTAATGAACAGAACTAGCCCGTATGCGTTTAAAAATATTGACTTTGACCAAATAAGGGACACCCTAATATGTAGTTATGTACATATATAAGGATGATAATAATGCCTGGATCTGGGATCGTTCGGGGGAAACAACTTACATAAGTGTTGGCATTGTTTTATTATTTTTTAGTTTTGTTAGTAGCTAAAAAGGTTAAAATACGAGCAGACAGCGAGCACAGCACATGGGTTAACAGTTGGTGGTGTTGTTGTTGTTCTTGTTGCTTGTTGTTGTTGTTGCATGTGGCGGACTTTGACTTGGACGTAGACTCACCCATCTGGCAGCTGTTGTTGCTGCTGTTGCTGTTGTTGCTGTTGTTGCTGCTGTTGTTGTCGACGACGCCTTGCCACCGCGCTGTTCTTTATGATGGCCTCAATCTCGCGTCCACCTGAACTCTCACCCTCGGAGGCAGAGGCACAGTTGTTGTTGTTGCTTGTAGACGCCTCCTGCTCCTGGACAGCACGCGGTGCACCGAGTGTGGCAAGATTGCGCACCAGACTCACTGCATCATCGTGTTGTTGTTGCTGTTGTTGTTGCGTGGAAGTGGTCGTGGCATTCTCCTTGGGCACATTACGCAATATTTGGGCCAAGTTACGTTGCGTTGTTGTTGAACTGTTGTCGGTTTCATCGCGTGCTGTTGCATTTGCGGTGGTTGCCGATTTCCTCAGATTGGAGACTGTGGCGTGCGTGGAGCGTTGCAGGCGATTCTTCAGCTCGGCATTCAGATCAATGGGCATCAGGCCGCGTCCCATGCCCGGCAAGGGTTTGCCGCCCTTCAAAATACCCTTGGGTTTGCCTAGAGATAAATATGTACTAAAATTAATAAGCTATTCAAAAAGGGGGAATCCCCCAGAGGACTATGTATCCAATTTTAATAAATTAGCAAGCAAACTAAAAACGTGCTTCAATTTAAAACATGCTCAAGTCAAGCCAGATGAGAAGCGCATAGAACAGCGCTTGTTGCATGCCGCGTACTTACTCAGTAACAAATAAAAAAAGTTAGTTCTAAACTCAATTAGTTAAATAATTGTTTTGATAAAATACAAAATTCCTAATGTCTTAGATTTAATATTATATATTCTGTCTAATTTTGTAAATAAATACACAAATAAATATTTTACAAAATTCACATATATTTAAAATTAAAATTTGCTTCAAAAAAACTTGAAAAGAAAATAAAATATTTAATTTATAATATGGTCAAAATTATTATTTTTAAAATTAAAATCCACCTCATGAAATCTTGAAAAAGAATATAAAATATTATTTAATTTTTTATTTAGTCAAAACAATTACTTGACCAACTGTATGTTGGATATAAGTCACGCTTCAGTTTAGCACAAATCTTCGTTTTATTTTTTAATGTTTAACAATTTGCATAATTAAATATTACAATAATAATTATGATAATTAAATATACTATTTTTTATAATTATAATAATAATGGTAATGATTATGATAATGATAATAATGCCGTTTAAGGTACAATTCGTTTAGCTTTAAATAATATTAATTAAAAGTCATAAATAAGCACGAAATGTAGTTGCACAAACAAACATAATAATTAATAACTGTTAACTGGATATTCATATCGTATATAGATTTAAAGATATTGTAGGCTGAAATAAAATGTAGCAGGATTAATTACAATGTTTCAAGAAATTATTATCAAATTTGTCGTTTCGTTTTTGCGTTACTATTTGGTCTCAAATGTGAGCAGCCCTGTCGTTTCTATTATTTTTTCCATAACTGTATATCTGTATATTTTTATATATTTTTATTTTGTTTTCATATTTCATTCATTATATTTATTGTGTTTTTTTTTCATTCGTTTTCGTTTCTTTTCCTTTTTTTTGGATATATATTTATGTTGTAGGGGGAAAGAGAGGGCGCGAGAGAGCGCTCTATCTCGCTCTATCACACAAATCACATTGAGCGCACACTGAAAAAAATTACGAGAGAGCGCAACAATTTTTGTATCTACATTGCTAAATCCAAATTTGAGTAAGTGTTTAGATAGATCGATAGAAATATGTCGGTTACTGTCGAAAAATTTGTGAAATTTTCAAATAGGTTATGCCAAAAAATTTACAATTTTTCTCTCTCTCTGTCTGTGTATTTGTCGCTGTTTCTCATGTGCCCAGAATTTCGCCACACAAACGCTTAAACTCCAAACCCGCTGCATGCAACTCATCCGGTGTGATGACAATATCCTCAAAGCTGGCGATGCACAACTTGCCACGATTCAGATTGACATTCACTGGGGAATGCGCCCTTTTCAGACTGCTCGACGAACTGACACTGATCGCACTGCCCGTTGTCTCTAGCGACATGGCGCGTGTTCTCTTGAGCAGCTCGCGTCGCTTTTGCACCAAACTGATGTTGCCACTGCTGCCATTGGTGGCCAGTTGCGCTGGCAGACGCACATGCTCATTGAGCGCCTCTGGACCAGCGGATTGTGTTTTGTGCAACGTTGTTGTTGTTGTCGTTGTGGTTGTTGTTGTTATTGTGTTGTAGCTCTCGTTGAGGCCAAAGTATTTGGCTAAACGCTCATCGACGTGGCTAGAAGAGCGATTCTTGTTGATGCCACAAGTGGCAGTGGCAGAGACGGAACCGCCCAGCTCAGTGGTGTGACGACGATTGACAACAGTTGCTGTTGCAGCTTGTGGCAGCTTCTGTTGTGTAAAGTGCTGTTGTTGCAACTGTTGCTGCTGTTGTTGCTGCTGTTGTTGCACCTGTTGCTTCTGCTGATTGGCCGCACAGTTTTCTTTGCCCGAATCGGAGCTTTGTGCATCGTCGCTGCTGTCATTGTGATTGTTGCTGCTGGGCAACGATTTATAGTCCAATTTCATAGACTTGTTGTCTTGTTGCTGTTGTGGTTGCTGCTGTTGCTGTTGCTCCTTCTGCTGCTGCTCGATAAAGGGCGACTTAATCTTGCCAATGGTGCGCACGCCCATCGATATGTGTATGTCCTCCAATGTTTGAATGCGTGCCATGCAACTGTTGCGATGATTGTTGTTGTTATGCTTGTTGCTGTTGTTGTTGTTGTTGTTGCGATCACTCAGAAAAGTGTCGGGCAACACCAATTTGCCCACTGTGCGCAGCTTGAGGCGACGTGTTGTTGTTGTTGTCAATGAGTTTGTTGCCAGCAGCGGTGTTGTTATCGTTGTTGTATCCATTGCAATTGTTGCTGTTGCTGCGGGCGGCGCTGTTGCCGAGCGTCTGAGCTCAATAAAGCCATTGTGTTGCTCCAATTCCAAATGTTGCTCCTCTTCTGGTTGTTGTTGTTGTTGTGGTGGTGTTGTTGGCAGCTCCTCATCCTCCTCCTGCTGTAAACTGGGCGTACATTCCATGGGTGTGGGCGTGACATTGTTGCTGCTGCTGTTGCAAGTGTTGCTGCTGTTGCTGCTGCTGTTGATGTTGCAACTGCTGCTGCTGCTGTTGCTGTTGCTGCTGCCAACAAAGGGCGTGCGTTCCATGGAGTTGTAGGGCGGACTGCGCGAGGACGAAGCGCAGCTGCTGGCGCGACTCGAAAAGCGACCGCCAGATGGCGCCGATGTTGTTGGCGTTGTGGCGCCACCTGACGACGACTCGCAGAGGCTGCTGAAAAATGCAAGACGCTCGGCCAGCGACAACGATGAGGGTTCTGAGTGGAAAGGGGAAAGTGGATTAGTCTAACATGTCGAGTGTTTACTGTGGCAAACACACTTACGCATCCTTTTGCAAAGTCTCTCTCTATCTTTATTTATAAGTAAGTAATGTTGTTGTTGTTGCTGTTGCTGCTATTGAGTTGCTGCTGCTTCAACAAGTGTCAAGTGGCAACTGCGCAACGCGCTTTTTATCAACAATACATTTATTTAGTACTGCAATTGTTGTTGTTGCTGCGTCTTGCGAGTTGCGCACACACTTATCAACTAAACTAAACTCAACTCTTCTAATAAATATGCCTATCTCGCTGCTTTCTTTGCCTCTGCCTCAGTTGCTGCTGCTGCCGCTGCTGTTGTTGCAGCTGCCCCCATAGAAAGTGGAACGACGCATTTGTTAAAGCAAACTTTTATATTGTATTATTAAAATGTATCTATAAAAAGTGTGTTTTTTTTATTGTCATTTGGCTTTTGTGCGCAGCTGATTCTTTTATTCGTTCTCTTTGTACACAATCTTTTTTTAGTCAGTTTAGCAGCTGGTTTTCATTTTCATTCGAAGCTTTCGATTTTCTTTCATCGCTATTGATAACTTCTTTATTGTCAAACGCTTTGTTGGCTACTAAATACGACGAAGAAACTCTCCGTTCATAGGGCAGAGAGAGGACTGTAGACTGCAGACTGTATACTGCAGACTGTAGAAAACCGCAGAATGAGTTGTTGAATTGCGAGTGAAATACACAAACTGTTTACTGATTAGAGTTGACTGGTCAACTGAATTAGCTGCACAAGTGCTTATGAATAAAGTACAATAAAGAGTGAATACCCTATAAGGATTGATGAATCAAGCCTTGTTGAATGGAAAAAGTGGACAGTGTAAGAAAATATGGTTTTCCAAATGAATTAAAATATGAAACATTTTTAAACTGACATTCCGCAGTAAAATCGGTCAAGTTTAGATAAAGTTGAGAGAAATATAAAAATCTAAAAAACTGTCAAAAGGTAGATTTGGAAATTTTACGAAATTCTTCGAAGAATATACATTTTTCAAATGAACTAAATTTAAAGACAGACTGACTTAAGAGGCCAAATAATAATTAAATTGACATTCCGCATTGAAATCGGTCAAGTTTTGAGAAAGTTATGGGAGATTGAAATGTTTCAAAAACTGTCAAGGGGTAATTATGGAAAACATCGAAAATTTTCGAAAAAATTTCAATTTGTGAAGTGAACAAAATTTTATTATAAAATAAATGTTGATGCCAAATAATGATCAAATTGACATTCCGCATAGAAATCGGTCAAGTTTTGACAAAGTTGTGGGAGATTGAAATGTTTGAAAAACTGTCAAGGAGTAGGTATGGAAAATATCGAAAATTTTCGAAAAAAATTTTAATTTGTCAAGTGAACAAAATTTTATTATAAAATGAATTTAGAGGCCAAATAATGAACAAATTGACATTCCGCATTGAAATCGGTCAAGATTTGACAAAGTTATGGGAGATTGAAATGTTTGAAAAACTATCAAGGGGTAGGTATGGAAAATATCGAAAATTTTCGAAAAAAATTTAATTTGTGAAGTGAAAAAAATTTAATATAAAATAAATGTTGATGCCAAATAATGATCAAATTGACATTCCGCATAGAAATCGGTCAAGTTTTGACAAAGTTGTGGGAGATTGAAATGTTTGAAAAACTATCAAGGGGTAGGTATGGAAAATATCGAAAATTTTCGAAAAAATTTTAATTTGTGAAGTGAACAAAATTTTATTATAAAATAAATGTTGATGCCAAATAATGATCAAATTGACATTCCGCATAGAAATCGGTCAAGTTTTGACAAAGTTGTGAAAGGTTGAAGTTGATTGCAAGCTAAAATTTAAGATATATAATTTTGAATTTTTGAAAAACACAAGGGGAGATCCTTTGCATCAAAAACACATTCTGGCGAATCAATATCATACATATTCCTAGTATATTATACCCTACACAGATCCATGTTTATTTGTCGTATCTGCAAGTTAAGCTATTTCTTTAGTTACTCATAAATTGTGTTTATTATATTGTTTCTTGTGGTTATGTTTATTCATTTGTTGAATCAACATTAAATAATCTTAAACAATATGCGCAATATTTGTGGTTCATGTTAATTTTCCTATATAGAGTATAGATTTATGTAATCCAATTCCTTATAAGTAGTTAAAATACAATCGATCATCACAGTTCACAGAACTTCTAGACTTGTAAAAATCTATAACAGCATATCATCTAATCAGTAAACTTTAAATGATGACTAATTTTCTAACAATAAAAAACAACTTTTATGTGTAACTAATTAATTTTCTATGCTTATTTTTATCAAGGTCAAGACACATGTTATCGCCAGCTGCGTTTTGTGAGACGGAAATAGAGGAAACGCCCACATATCATTATAACAATTTATATAAGACAATATTTAAAAGCAACTAAGCGGATGCTTCGATCTGAAACTCATTTAAAAGTAAGACCAAGATATTCATAAACGTTTAAAATCAGTTCACTGGAAATGTGTGTGGAAAATTCAATGAAAATGGGTAAGAAAACTAAGCCAAAATAAGTTTTCGAATAATGAATAATAAAACTCACGTGAGGCTCGTAAATTACATAAATAAAACATGTGTTAAAACAACCAAATTTGTTTAATTTGTTGTTCATGCGGCAACAACAACAAAGAGTTAATTATTTGTTAGAAAGAAATAAATAACTAAACCAAATTCATGCCATGAAAAATATTAGAAAAATGCTTTAGTATTTATTATGATATTTTCTTTTAATTTTTCTTTTCCTTTTTTTTGCTTTTTTTGCATTGCGCAATTTTGCGTGCTTGCATATATTTTATTTTTTATAAATATTTATATATTTTTCACTTTTTATGCCAATTGTTTAATTGAACGTGGCAATAATTTTGATTGGTTACATGATGCAAATTACAAATTAGTCAAAGCGCAGCGCAACTGAAGAAACAGCAACAACTCAAGAAATTATATCTTAAACTTCACATTGAAGACAGTCACAATAACAACAACAACAATAACAATAAGAACAACAACATTCAATTATTTTTAATAATATTATAGATTCTTTATCTATGTTTCGCATGCCAATTGTGTGCATAACGTGCATTGCATTCGCGCAAATCAAAAGAGAGAACACAAATGATACGTAAATGCTTTAAGAGAGTTGTCGCAAGAAGAGAGTGCTCGTAATGCTTTACTCTCTTCGGCTCTCGCTCTCTTGGTTTACACATGTGTGTTACTTACCAAAGTCCGCATCGGTTGCATCCTGCGTCGTATTCGGCGTGCTCGGTTCATCGTTTGACGGCGATCCGAGCGTTGCCGTCGGAGGCGGCGAGTGGCGAGAAGTTGCTGCAAAAGAGAAGAAAGCGAGAAGTTAGAGAGATATCGAAGATAGAGACGTTAAGGAGTTTTATTTTTAGATTATAATAAGTATTCTTTAGTTTCATTCAGAGAAAAATTAACATATCTAAATAAAGATCAATGATATCATATAAAACAGCGGTGGGCACGCAGTGGCTCCGGGAGCAGCGGCTGCTCCCAGCTTTATTCGACGCCTTGATGTCGGACAAAAGACTCGCAAGCAAGCTAACAACAACAACAACAACAATGTACACAAGACTCGCGAGCAAGGTAACAACAACATAGGAGCAGATTGCCATTGACACTAAAAATGTATAACCGTCATAAACAAAATTGTTGTTGAAGTTGTTGAAGTTGTTGTAGTTGTTGAAGTACTCCCGACTTAAGATTTTGTGCCCACCGCTGCACACTGGGCCGGATTGCCAAATAAGTGGCATAAAATCGAAAATTTAATTGAAGCAAATCTACATTTTTATTTAACATATATATTCTAGATTCCCTCTGTAGAAAGCATCAATAAATATTTTTGCTAAAAATGCAACCCTGGCATTTTTTATCAAGCTCCAAAGTCAGCCGATTAAACAGCTGACTTTTGTGACAAAATTGGCGGGAAACTTTTGTCGACTTTGTGCGCTTGGCAATTCCACACGATAAGCAAATTGGTTATTATTAAAAATGGATTTTGAAGACCGAGGTATGTAAATTGAGTTGAATGAAAAGATTTTGTGTCAAAATTTGTTATATGTGATAATATGTGTATTGTTTTGTGTTGTCCAATAAGAAAAAAATCTAACCAAAGTGTTCGTCTTCTGTAGAGAAAAAAAAAGTCTTCTGCGTATTTCTGCGATGTGTAATGTATGTTAAAAAAAAGTATAACCTATTCATAAAAATATAATAACAATCCGGTTTGCGGCTTTTTGCGGCTTTTCCGATGGCTGTATTTTCTAGATGTGCTTGTTTGTATGTAAATATAATTTAAATCACGTATACGTCATGTTGTCTTATATGGGCAGTCGGGGTAGGCGTGGTCAAGCTGACTCAAAATATTGCTTAAATATTTATAGTGGTATATTCAATAAATATGCCAAGTTTCAGCTCGATATATGCAATTTTCGATTTTATGCCACTTATTTGGCAATCCGGCCCAGTGTGCGCTGATATAAAACTCTACAGAAGTTGCTATCTTTCTATCAAAATCTCTCAATATCGTGGATGTCATCCAAATATCCCTTTCTACTCAACTTAAGATTCTAACACTCAAGAAGGATCTGAAGAAGCCTTCTTCTAAGTCTTCTAAAGATTCTACTGTAAATCGAGAGCCTTTATAAAAGAAACTCCTATATATCCAGATCTATTTAAGCATAAAGATCTTGATCTATAACTCGAATTTATTAATGAACTTAAGAAAAAGAACTGTATAAGTCGAATATCTCTAATTAATTTATAAAATTTTTATCTTTTCTTTAATCTCTTTTTCTGCTACTTACGATTGGTATAGTCTAGATCCAATAATATCTGGAACACAATTTTCGACGATAAATTTTCAGTAAAAACTATTTGTGTACTTTCAACTTGATCCATTGTTTCTTAGATTATTGTATTGTTGTATGAAAAAAAAAACGTAAATATTAATGAATTATTTGTGACAAAACTCGTATAGCTCTGTTGTTTGACATACTAATAACAATGCCTACTTAATCTAATCTCAAGTGGCCAGCTCAATACACCTACTACTTTTACTTCTATACTCCTATACACCCCTCTTGTTCAAATCTTCAGTTCCCTTCTCTAACCTTAACACTCTCTCCACGCACCACTGCAAATGTTACCCAACAGAAACCTCAATTAGTTTCTGATTACCAGACTGTAAGTGCATAGTGTGGGAAAAGAGGGGAACAGGGGTAAGAAAGGGGAGTGTGTGTGTGGGGCAAGTGACACACATTTTACAGCTTATTAACTTGGACAACAAGCATGCCGGGCCATAATGGCACCAGTCTAACAACAACAACATCAACTGTAACAACAACAACTCAATTTCCAACACAAAGTTAGCAAAAATAAGTTAAAAAGTGTCGTCCATTGAGCGTTCATTGACGCTGCGTCGTGCTGACCAGACCGAAACCTAAAGCGGAATCTTCTTTTAATGCGGTTAACTCTTGGAGCTGCGCTCTTTGGTTCCACAGCGTTGAACTAGTTACACTGAGCCAAAGTGTAGCTATTTTAATTTTAAAAGTTTTAAATTGAGTTGTAAAAACATAAACTCTTTTGAATCTCACATGAGGACTATACAAGATATTGTTTTAACAAGAAATAATATTTCAGCATCATTAACTCAAAATAACAAAATGTTTATTGAAAATAATAAATACTATAAAAAAAGTCCTTATATCCAATTACTCCCTAATTTAGGCAACTAAACTGCCAAAAGCCACTTTTTGTATGAAAAGGAGGAAAAAAGTGTTAAAATAGTTATTTTTAGCAATTTTCAAAGAGTAATAAAAAGTACTAGCAAATAGATTTTTTAAAATTTTTTTTTGTAACAAAATATTTTTTTTTGTTTGAGACCGAGGAAAACAGTTGAAAAATAGACTTTTACAAAAATTCGAAATTATCCATGGGTACTCAATGGGTTAAAGGAATGTTTGTATAATTAAAACGGAATTTAAATGAAAAGAAGATAAATTTAAGAAATCTGCATCAAATCTTTTTTTGTTAAAAGTATAGTTTTTTGGAATAACTTCATTCACATATACTTATTTCCCTGAGGTATATTATGCGGTTCTCTTGAGATTATTTGAATAAACTGGTTCAATCAATTTATTTTTAAAGTTATAGTCATCATTAAATTAAGTCTTAAATAATCAAAAATATTAATCTTGTCTTTTTTACAAAAACTAGCTTGAAATATTTTCAGTAAATATTTAAGAACGTCTACTATTGTAGGGTATTTAGAATACTAATATTTCGCCAAGTTTGAACAAAAGATAAACTCTTAAAGTCTTGTATTCAAATGTAAAACTAATTTAAATGCCATTTAGCCTGAAGAACCGGCTCTTTTGGAACTAGTTGAAAGTTTCAACTTGAAGCTAAATGAAAAGCAACAACTCTAAACGCAACTAGTTTGCACAACTGTCTCTAGTTGTTGTTGTTGTTGTTGATGTTGTTGTTGATGTTGTTGTTGATGTTGTTGTTGATGTTGTTGTTGTTGTTGATATTGTTGTTGTTACGCATCGTTGCTCTACTGGCGAATATATGTATGTATGTAGTTGGCAAGTTCCCTATTTAAATTAATGCCTTCATGCTAATTTCTATCATATTATTATCATCGTTGTTGTTCAGAATTAAAGTTAACTTTCAGACTCACCTTGTCGGCTGGCAAATGAACGCGACTGCGACAACGGCAACGTCTCTCCACCTGTCGTCTCCCTTCGGCTGCGATTCGATTGCTCCTGTTGCTGCAGCTGCTGGAACATGTTGGCACGTGCTCTCACACTGCTGCTACGTGCCACACCCACACCTGCCCCACCTGTCGATTGTGTGGTTGTTGTGGTCGTTGTTGCTGTTGTACTGTCGCCCAGCGACTGTATGGCAGAGTCATCATCCAAGCCGGACATCTCAAAGATGCGTTCGGTGTCGTTGCCCACGGACAGGGTCAATTGTTCGCTGAGACTGACACTGTTATCGTTTATCGATTGCTGGCGCGTTAGCGACGCGGGGGGCGTGGCACTGCCCTGGCCCTGAGCGGCCAAATGAACAACGCGCGGCGATTGCAGCGGCTGCGTTGAACTGCGCGCCAAACGGAACGAGGCGCCGGCGCCTGAATTTGTGGATGAGGAGAGCAGCAGCGGGGCGGGAACGTGGCTCAGCGGTTGTCCAGTGATGGGTGAGATTAGCGGTTGTTGTTGTTGTTGCGAACCGTTGCGAATATCCAACGGTTTGGTGGGCTTAAAAGTCGACGTGGCCGAGATGTCAAAGGGCGTGGAGTTGGCTTTAAAGCTGCAGACGTGGAAAAATTAAGTTAAGTTTTATTTTGTTTGGTTTTCTGTGTTTTTTATAAGCTTAAACAATTCTCTCCCTTCCTCTCTCTTCCTCTCGTTGCTAAACAATGCGCAGTTAGCGGCAATCATAATTATAGGCAACATCTTTTTGTTTCTTTTCCCTTAATTACACAGGTGAAATTTGTTAACGCTGCATCTCTTTGATTGACAATCTCCCCAATCGTCGTCCCCCCCAAAGGTAAAAGTTGAGTTGCGAGCAATCAACACAATCCATAGATTAGCTGCAAATGAGTTTTGTTTCGCAGTGAAATCTGTAAGTCATCAGTTTTGCTTTAAATATTTGTTATTTGCTGCTACAACTTATTTCATTTCAATTTGGAATTTCCAATTCCAATTTTATATTTTCTGTTTGTTTATCAGCCAAACAAAACATTAACCGCATTTTTTTATGCAGTGCAAAGCACAGACTAAAAATAAAGTTGAACTATAAAGGAAAAAATGCAGCTAATTGGATTTTCAAATAGTGAACAATCTATTTTTGAAAGAGCCGCAATGAACGCCAAAAAAAAACGAGAGAAAAACTGAGTTCTTAAAAGTGTTGCAGATTCGATACTCTACACAGATTGTATCTTTAGTTCCTTGATTAAAATCTCATATTCTAAGATTATTTTTAATGTTAAGTTTTCAAACAAGATCTTTAATTTTATAATGTTTATTCATTTGAAAACTAAATGATTTAATATTTAGATTTTAATGAAGCCTTGTTAGAACGTAGAAAACATAGCAGCTTTAAAAAAAAGCTAGAGAAAAACTGAGTTCTTAATAGTGTTGCAGTTTTGATACTCTTTACAGATTGTATCTTTAGGTCATCGATTAAAATCTCATATACTAAAATTTTCTTGAAGTTGAGTTTTTAAACAAAATCTTAAATTTTTTTAATGTTTATTTATTTGAAAACTAAATAATTTAAAATTTAGATTTTGATGAAACCTTGTTGAAATATATAAAATACATAGCAACTTTATTTTTAAAACTTTTTTTGAGTCCAAATTGTTTATGAATTTTTATGATATAGTAAACTGAATCACTCCGACACGAAATACATATGTGCTTTGTAGTCATCAAATTTACATATGGTCAATATTAGATTCTAATAAGAAATGTGTCCGCTTCAAGCGTTACACAGCTCGTAAAAATCTTATAGAATCCTCTATTTATTTAGAGAAACAAATATCGAAATGGGCGCACATAAAAAATTGTGATTAAAGTCAAACAGTTGCGGCCTAAAATTGTGTTGTGTTCTACGGCATTTGTGTATGTGTATATATAGAGCACATTGTATGTAGCTTTTTCTAGTGACTTTTCCATTGGTTTTTTATGTTGTTATATTTTTTTTTTTTATATTTACACTGCCGCGAATATTCTCACTGTTTATGACACAAAAATTATATTATATTTATAGCTCGTTTTTATGGTTTTATGACGCTCGTATTTTTTGTTTTCGGTATATACATATAAAGATATATATTTATAAATTTTTGTGCGAATTTTGCACAATTGGCACTTGGTAAAATACGTAAATAATTGTATGGATTTCCATTTGGCTGCACATTTTCCATGCATTTTATTTTTAGCAGCATTACGAAATGGCCTCATATATATAATTAACCATAGATTTTTCCATGGTTTTTAACACACATTTTCATTATATTATTATTGTTGGATTTTCCGCTACCTATTTGAACACTCGTTTCCCTCTCTCTCTCTCTTTGACTTTAAATGAACTGTCCGATAACCGGCTCGAAAAGCAACTGACGACGGTTACGAGTATCTTGTAGAACGTGGCGCGTTGTCGATATTGGTTGTTGTATTTTTACCTTTATTTCTTTATCTCTTATCAGTTGCCAAGAGGCAGGCGGCAATAGATTTGATATATTTCTGTTACTTTTCAATTTCTATTCACTATTTATTCTGTTTTCGTTTGATAATGACGACACTTCACAGATACATAGATTGAAACTTTTTTCAAAATAGAATTTTACCGATTTCGAAAATAAAAACCGAAATTTTTGAAAATTCGCCGTCTGCGTACGTGAAAATTGAAAAGGCGATCGCGAGCAACTGAGCGCAAAAATTTTGTACAAACAACAAAAAAAGCGAGCGGCAAGTGGAGCCGACGATCAGCGTCGCAGTCCGCGTCGCAGTCGGCGTCGGCGTCGCAGCTAGCGTCGGCGTCGCTGCCGTAACCGGCCAGAGCAAAATTTAAATTATTTTCAGCTTTGTTTTCTTTTTATTGCCTATGCTTTACACACACACACATAGAGAGAGAGAGAGAGAGCGAGAGAGGAAGCGAGAGAACGAACAAGAGATAGAGAGGGAGATATGTGTGTATATTTATTTTCGGTACGCTATTTCTTTCCTCTATTTGTATTTCCACAATTTCAAAATGTCGTTTTCATTTTCCTTTGCGGCTTTTCTTTCTCTATTTGAAAACGAAGAGAAGCGGAAATCAAAAGAAGAGCAATTTTTTGCTATCCACAGAGTGGGTCAATGTGGTTTGGACAATTTGAGAGAATATAGAACTCTTGATCGAAGTATTAACTATCTGCACTTATGTGATAAGCCTGATACTTAACCATATAAATCCTGCTAGCTGATTTAAGTGCTTGGTAACTTGGTAAAAAAAAGTAATATTAAGTTACGAAATGTTTTATATTATTTGCTGATACATTAGTAAACATTACCATCTAACTATCGAGTATAACTAGTTTTTTATGCAATTATCAGTCGTATCAGTGATTTATAACCAAACTAATCTTATCAACATCTATTTAAGAACTAATTTTCAATTGATTAGCCCTATAGGTAAGCTCTTTAAAAATAAAATTCTTGTATTTTCTTTTATAATTCACAATCAGTTCAAGTTCATAGGCCCTTAATATACGCAAAAATGTCCATTAGCTCTTATTCTTTTTAAAAAATGTTTAAAATTGTCAAAAAAAATCAAGGAATCGATATTCTTTTCTTAAATTTTCCTTGAATGTGTATCTGAATTTTATTTGAGAAATTTTTATCAATAAAAGATTTCAACCCAAGTATTTTCTCTTAAACAAGTGTTGAAAAATCCGACAAATGAAAGATTGTAACATGATTTGACACTAAAGAACACATGTTGAATCCAATCAGAACATACTAAACTATCTTATCTCTGCATTCCTTCGCTCACTTGTTCTACCACCGCCAGATCGTGTAGATTATAGACTATAGGTATCTATAAAAGTGTATAAAAGGTAGTGACAACACTGAACTGTTAGCGTTATCAGCTTAATATTGGCTATCAAAATGCGGCTCATCGCACCTACATGTAAACCATTCAATGACGCATTTATCGACTAGTTGGTGACTTTTTATGGCTTTTTTCCATGTTCATTTACCGTTTTCTGATATACGCTTCAAACATTTTCTCGCCGTATTGTCGCTGGAACAACATGAAATATTATGAAAGAGGTCTTAACCCTTGACAACCGACAAGCAACAATTGAAATGACGAACAACCGAACTCAGTTAAAAAATGTATCTCTGGACGCGTCCGAATGCGGCAACCAACTGAATGCAACGTTAAATTCAACACGTCCACACCAGTACCAATTTGAAAAAACCCTCTTGAGGCACCCCCCAGTGCCACCCTACCCGCCGAGCCGAGCCGAACCGTTTCAGGAGGTACTGCAACTACGGATAGCATAAATTACGCGCCACAATGGTAAACGTACAAAGAAAACAACAATCTTATTGACAATGCACCGAATCGGTGCATGCAAATGTGGGAGAGTGCGAAAAGCGTATAAAAAAACAGGTAAGAATGCTGATAATGAGAATAAACGACTTGTGGGTACTCTGTAGACATATATTAAGTGCCAAGAGTATTCTATAGCAGCGGTGGGCACGAAATCTGAATTCGAGAGCTCAACAATAACAACTACAACAGTAGGCAGAAAAATAGTTGGAACCAGTCGCTGCTCCCGGAGCCACTGCTTGCCCACCGCTGTTCTATAACATCATATTATTAAGAAAAATGGTTAGGACCAAGAAAATTAACCAAAATAATCTTATTTATACAGCAAACTGCTTAGCCATAAACTTTTATAATTCCTTAGCAAACTTTATCAAATTTTCTGTATAAGTAATAAATACTAAATAATGTTAACACTCAAAATTTCGTATCAATGGATTGGCAATATTCGCCAATATTCAACAATTGGTTTGGTGGAAACTCGAGAAATAATATATAATTTCAAAAAAAATTTACTTCTTTAAGCATAGTACGCTCTAGCCGAAAATATTTTTGCAAGGCCAAAACTCCATATAAAAAAAAGGGTTGCAAACATGCTCGAAATTATTTTGTAAGGCCATTTCTAAACGTATGTACGCTGTACCTAAATATGGGCAGCTCAGAATATTTTCTGGCGTTTTGCAACACTGTTTGGTCAACAGATGGCAGCTTTATTTTGACCTTTCAAAACATCGATTGAATCGTTGTTTTGAATAGTCGAAATCTTTTTGAACAGAAATGGCGACCAACAAGCAGCAAAATAAAAGCCGAATTGAGATCTTTGAACACAAAGAGCGAATTAGACTGATTGAACAGGTGCAACAGAGGCCAATATTGTGAGATTTGACCGAAAAAAAACATATTGATCCGATTTTTATAATTAATAATTTTTAATTTAATAATTAGGGTATTAGTCGCTGCCACTTCTCTCATGATGTCGATTTGGTCAATTTTCTCTATTTTGTTGTGCTCAATGTTATTTATTTGTTTGTTGTGCACAGCTGACGCAACAGTGTGACCACAGCAGCAAAGGACCAACAATCTCTAAACTTTTTAGTGATTTTTGGTATTATGCTGTCACACTGAATTCTGTAAGGCCCGACCTCAAAACATCGAACATTTCGAGCATCCAAAATGTTTTCAGCTAGAGCGTACTACGCTTTAAGGATAACAATTGCAAATTGATTTAGCAGCTTTACTCTCTCAATTTAAGTAGTCATAACATTTGACTACTCTAAACCTCTTTACTATTTGTTATACCCAATTCAGATACAAGTTGTCAGGGTATCATACTCGTAATACTCGTAGAAATAACCAGAACGAGCCTTTGTTTTCTTAGCCGGGAGTGGCGAAACAAAACAGACGCATCGAAATACATATACAAAAATAAGCCAAATAGCACATAAAATGCTGACATGAAAACCCCGTTAAGAGAACTCACCACCTCACTTTACTAAAGGCAACGGAAGGTGCCGGGTCTAGACTCGAGTCTAAGTTGTTCAAAATAGATACCGAAAACATGCCAAATTTAGCTGGAAACTAGGTTTACGAGCGTGCCCGTCTGAAATTCGCAGAAATGATCGAGTGAACAGGTTCAAACACACACAAAAAATAAGAGGGCGTGGTGAGAGTTGGGCGTGTAGAGACTAATTGCCAAAATGATAGCAGCAACCAGGTCAAGTTCTTGAGACAAAAATAAACTACATTAAAAAACTAGTTAAGATGGGGAGGAAATTGAATTAAACGCTCAAACTACAAAGTGTTGATAAAACATTTTCCCAGTTTAACAATATGATTGGTTCAAGGAAACCATTGACAACCCAACCAAATGAACCACTCAGAAAGGGGTTCCAAGCGAACGACCTTCTGCTCTTATTTGCAGGCATTACTAAGAGTCTAGTTGTTGTTGCTTTTGTTGGCCTCAATAGTCAGTCAGGTAATTAGGTAAGCAATAAGCGGCTTAAAGTGACAACGGCAACAACAACAACTGAAGGCTAATAAAAACAAAAACAAAACCAAACAAAAATAGTCAAAGAAAAGTGAAATACAATTTATGACAAGCCAATTGAATGAGCTTTGGCACTTGACTTTATATGGTTTTGATGGGACTAGAAACGAACCTATTTCAAAATCAGAAGTCAGTTCTATTAGTCAGTTCTAATTTTTAAAAATATAAACTATTTGTTGCACATTTTTTTTAATGTATAGTTGCAAAACTAACAAAATTTGTTAAGTGCTCAGCGAAGTGCGACGGAAGCTGTCACGGCGAAGAGATGTTGATGATGATGATTAAGATAATAATAATGGGGAAATAACCCTGAACTGGACAGCAAAAACACTAATTTCATATGCCATATGCGAGCGAGACAGCTATAGTGTGGGCGCTGTGGGGGCGTGGCACTTGGCGTCTAGCAGATATGACAAATAATACAGCACAAAAATAATCCATGAATAATTCTGCAGTGCAAAATCAGTTGCCAGCGAAGCGTATGAATGAAAACTCAACAGAAGCTGACAGTAAGACAGCTCAAAGAGGAGTGAGAGAATAAAGGGGAAGAGAGGAGGGAAAAATGGAGAGAGATAGGGATAAAATAATGGAAACAGAAATAATTGTGGCAAAGACAGGAAGATTATATAAATCAGAGAGAAGGACAGTTTATAAAAGATGCAGTCAAAGCGAAAAAAGTACGGTGAAATAAAATCAAGGATAGAGAAAGATGAATAATTACAGATATAAGATAAGGATATAAAGAGAAAAGCAAATCAATAGTGAGAGAGAGAGAGAGAGAGAGACAGATATTAAATCAAGGATAGCGATAAGTTTAAGGGGCGAAGAGAGAACTTTTAAAAAAGTTTTGGACAAATCCAGGGAAAATATCCGTCCAAGAAAAAGTAAGAAGACATAAGACACAATGTCTGAGAAGGATACAATCGGAGAAAAACTTTCATATCATAAAGCAGCGGTGGGCACGCAGTGGCTCCGGGAGCAGCTACTGCTCCCAACTATTTTTCTGTCTATTCGGCGCCGTGAAGTCGCACAAAAAACTAAGAGTGATAAAGAGAAAATAGGACAATAGAGTCAGAGAGAGTTACTTAGTGGTAGGGGGAGACAATCAAAGAGCAGACTATACTCTCAGTCAGAAAGAGATGCAGCTTAAAGGAGAGACTCTCAAGGCTAGAGAGATAATGAGTACGAGAGTGAGAGAAGTTTCTCTCATTTATTCAGTTATATAAATTCCCCTAGTCCTCTACTTACAAGCTCTTCTCCTCGTTGGTCACCGGCTGCGTCTTGTACCGATCCCTGTAGAGATCCCGCCTTAGAACACTCGGCTTGAGCAGTTTGGGCGCAGCACCGGAGTCGGAGTCGTGCAGCGAGTGCGGCGTCTGTTGCAGCGGCGACTCCCAGCTGCTGTTGATGCCGTTGCCGAAGCCGCCAGCGGTGCGGGATGCGTCGGGTGGCGTCGATAGCGACTCCATGTGTTTGATGCGTTCCGCAACCGAAATACTCGATGCGTTGGACACAAAGTCAACGGGTGTGGCAGGAGCAGGTGAAGGTGCCTGGATAGGAGCAGGTGCCTGGGCATTGGTATTGGTATTGGTAATGGCATCCAAGGCGGCAGCCAAGTCCATCCCTGGTGCCGCATCCTGACGCTCCAAGGAGCGTGTGCGTCTCTTCAACAAACTACTCGAGCTCTCCTCCTCCTCCTGAGTGGAGCCCAGGGAGCGTCGCTTGGACGGCGAATCCGTCTTTAAAATGGACGCAACGTTATCGTTGTTGGCATCGGGACTCAGTCCAGTTAGATCAAACTCCTCGCGGCTGCTCTTGCGACTGCCCTTGAGTATGGGACGAATCATCTCGTGCTCATCCGCCTCGCCAAACGACTTCTTTTTGAGTATGGGCTTGGGTGGACGTGCTGCCTCCTCGCTGGAGGTGCTCTCCTGCTTGAGGATCGGCCTGATCCCCTCATGCTCCTCCATGCTGCCACCTGCTGCTGCATCCTCGATGCCAGCGAGTCCATCGTGAGCCGCCAGCTCAGCGGCAGCCAAAGTCACAGCCTGCGAGATGGAAACATGCTTGGACACATGACCTCCTCCGCCTCCTCCTCCTCCCCCATCCGATGGCGTTGACAACGAATCCTTCTTCTTCAGTATGCTATGCGGCTGGCACTCATTGGCCGAGGGGCAACCGTCGCTCTTGCTGCTGTCGTAGCTGCTCTGCTTGAGGATGCCATGTGCCTGTGCCTGTAAACCGGGACTGAGCGAAAGTCCCGCCTCCTCCAGAGAATTGCGACGCGCCGACTTAATCAGAATGCTTCGCTCATCCGGCGAATGGGAGCGCGAATAGTAGCGTGACTCATCCAGGCTGGAACGCTTCTTGAGGATGCCCTGACGCTTGCTGCTGCTGCTGCTGCTGCGACTGCCGGCGAGCGGTGTGTCCAGCACATTGGCCGAGAAGGTCACGGGCGAGGCGTTGCTCGAGGCACTCGAGTTGCACTCCCCGAACGCCTGCTCCTTCTTCTTCAGTATGGACACAATCTGATTGGGCGCAGGTGGCGAGTTCTGTTCATCCGTGCTCTTGCGTCGCAGTATCGGCGACATTTTCAACTCTGATCCGGGCTGATCATTGCCAGCTGCCTGCGCCTGCTCGGCAATTTTCTTGATCTCGGCCAGCTCCGTTTTGGTGCGTTCATTGAACTTTTGATTGATGCCCAGCGCCTGATGACGCAGTGACTCCGACCTGGAGGTGGTGGTGGATTCACTGCACGAACTCTTTTGCGGCGACTGCAGCAATTCACGCAGCGATTCATCGTCCCCATTCCCAGGGATCAAGGGACGCGCCATGCCCAATTCCCGACGTCGTCGACGACGCGTGGACGCCGCCTCATCTGTAAGAGAGAAATGGAAATGGAATTAGTGGGATAATGATTAGTTGTACATACTTTAAACTGGGATTTGGGCACGTGCATGACAACAGTGGGAGGAGCGGCACAGTTTGCAGTTTAACATATTGTACACAGCTGGTTGGGATGCGCAGGATGTGCAGGAAGCGTTCGTGTGATGACACATAAAAATGATGCAGTTGCAGTTGGTGTTGATGCTGTTGTTGCCACATGATGACATTCTCCACTCGACGCCAGTCGCCACACTGTGCCACAATTCAGTTGCAACCCAGTTGAGATCTAAACGTAGTCAATCAAGCTTGACAGCCAGTCCCAAAATTGGCAAATGCCGCTCCTCACACTGTCATCTATGTCTGAAGATGCATCGCCCAGTGGTTGGTTGTGCACCACTTACCGCCATCCTTGGTGGCTTCCTCGTTGTGTGAACGATTCAAATTCGATTTACGTTTCGCCGATTTATCGCGATCGCCGGCGCGACGTGGCAAGGGCGAGGCTTCCGGCTGTATGCAAATGAATAAGAATGTGACCAGAGTTTAGTTTTATTATTATAATGTAAGGTATTTAAAGAGCTGTAATTACTGGCAATTACTTGTGTTATTAATATGGCAATGGTGTTAAATTGAATGTAGTTCAATTATTTATTTCAAAAATATTTACAACTGCTATAGTAACTACAGTCACTCAATAAAGTTTGTATGCACCCCAAATTTATCAAATTTTTGTATAGCAAAAACGTTTTGATGCAGATTTCTTAAATTAATCTACTATTCATTTAAATTCCGTTTGAATAATACAAAAATTTCTTTAACTTATTAAGTACCCATTGAAAATTTAGAATTTTTGTAAGTCCACTTTTTCAACTTTTATCCTCGATTTAAAAAAAAAATATTTTGATGCAAAAAAATTCTTAGAAACAATTCTAAGAGTGACTGCAAAAAAATTGTTTCAAAAATCTCTTCGCTAGTATTTTGTATAATTTATTGAAAATTGCTTAAAAGCTACTTTTGTATGAAAAGGAGGAAAAAGGGTTAAAATAGTCATGTTTAGCAACAAACTTTATTGAGTGACTGCAAAATTTTAGTTGGAATTACTGACAATTAGTTAAGCAATTACCCAAGTAATTAATTAAATGTATTGTAATTGAAACTATTTGCTATAAAATTACTTTGGTAATTGTTAATTTTTGAAACATGTAGAGTAATTGTAATTTTAAGTAATTGCAAAGAAATTAGATTCCCTTGTAAATATTAAGTAAGTATTTACGAAAGTAAGTATAATTGTACTAATGAAAGTTAATAAAATCATAGATATTTCTATTGAATTTAAAAATAATTAAAAATGAGTTAAAGTAATTGCAAAGAATTATAATTGTAATGGGGAGAAAATAATAGAAATTTATCGACTGAAAGAAATACACATACAATATATTTACTCTTTCAAAAAGTATTAGGTGATTACAAGTAATTGCTTGTAATTATTAAAGTAAAAGAACAATTTAAATGGCAGTTAATACTCTATAATAGTTATCTATTTTATTTAATCTACAAATCCCTAAATAAAGTATAATATTAAGTAATTGCATAAGTAAATACAAGTATTTGCAATTTAATTACAGCTCTGAATACCATAGCAACAAGTACTCACAGTTCTCTTATGCTTCTGCACGGGACTCAGCTGCAAATTGGTTAGATTATCCCGTGCTTTGCCCGCTGCACCACCGCCCAAAGGATTCTCCGCATCGGCGCATAGCGTGGAGCTTCTCGGGCGCATGCGCAGCGTACACTCGACCTTGGGCTGTGGACTGATGATGCCGCCGGTGAAGTGCAGCTCGCTGAGATTCTGTTTCATCGAAACGTTATTGGCGTTGGCCAGCAACAGCGGCCGTCTCTCTAGGCCCACAAAAGCCTCCGCCGGCTGTGAAGCGGAGCGTGCGGAAGAAAGTCGCGAACTGTTGCCACTTGGCTCCGAGTTGAAGCCGCTGACGGCGCTGCTTTTGGGCGATAGCTCCGAGCTGCTCAGTCGTCGTGTCGGCGGCGTCGAGCTGGTGCGGATCGTGGAGCTGGGCGAACTGTAACGTTGACGCTGCTGCTGTTGTTGTTGCTGCTGTTGTTGTTGTTCCTCCTCCTTTTTGCGATCTGGTTTTTTGTGTTGGTGTTGCAATGGATATTTTTTTTAAGGGAAGACAGCATGAAATGACAGTTAGTTGGATTATCAAGTGCAAGGTTAAGTAACAAAAAATAAAACAAACAATTGCTACAAACAAAAAAATATAGGGACAACTACACATTGAGCAGGAAACCAACACCAGGTGTGAGTAGATAGAGAGAGAGAGAGAGTGAGAGAGGAACTTATGTGGGGCAGGATTGTGTGTGCTGTTGTTGTGATTGAGACTCACCGAGCGCGGCGGCGCGCAGTCGACTCGCTTTGGTGGTGCGCACCGCTGGCGATGTTTGTGGCGATGTTGTGGATGAGGAGCTGCTCAGCAGTGGACTTGCCTGCGGGGGCGTGGCAGTGGGCGTATAATTATTGCCCACACCAGCAGCAGCAGCAGCACCACCACCAACAATGCGCAGCGGTGATAGCAAATTTTTGCGACGCTTTGAAGGCGACGGCGTCGCTGCTGCTGCAGTTGCAACAACAACAGTTGCTGCTGCTGTTGTCGATGTTGCTGATGTTGTTCCTGGTTTGAGCACAATTAATGGCGCTTTGCTGTTGGCGGTGGTGGCGGTAGCAAGGGGCGGCATGGGCGTGGCGTGACTGTTGTTGTTGCTGCGACTAAAG
The DNA here is from genome assembly GCA_037043405.1 of Drosophila subquinaria. Lineage (NCBI taxonomy): Eukaryota > Metazoa > Arthropoda > Insecta > Diptera > Drosophilidae > Drosophila > Drosophila subquinaria. The sequence goes on along the minus strand of JBAMBL010003089.1, from coordinate 1,198,609 downwards.
CGGCTGAAGCGACTGTTGCTGCTGCTGTTGTTGTTATTGTTGTTGTAAGCGCAATTAATGCTGCATTTGTTGTTAACGCTTCCAGCGGCAACTTTAATGTGGTTCGCTGTGTGTTTCAAGAGTTTGGATATTGTTGTATTTTTTTGGGTAAGTGGCGGATGAATACGCATGAAGTTTAGAAGACATTAAAATAACTTGTTGCTGTTGTGCATATAAGTGTGTGTGTGTGTGTGTGTGTGTGTAAAAGGTGTTGCATAATATGCAATTAAGATCTAGCTGCTGGGCGTGTCACTCACTCTACGATTGATTGATTGATGCGTTGCGGTGACAAAAATTGAGGAACTAACTTTGCCAATAAAACCAAAAACCAAATAAAAAAAACAAACAAATTCCCGATTTTGATGTAAGATTTCATAAGAGGCGAAAGTTGTATAGTCTGTTGGAAGATCGATTAACTGAAAAATGTATTTACTGCAGTTTCCGGTTGCTGTTCAGTGGAATAGTATACTTTAGTACAGCGGTGGGCACGCAGTGGCTCCGGGAGCAGCGGCTGCTCCCAACTTAGGTAGACTTTAATATGGTTGTTGTTGTTGATGTTGTTGTAGTGCTCCCGAATTCAGATTTTGTGCCCACCGCTGCTTCAGTACATACTTTAGTATATACACTCATGAATGCAAACTATATGAGTAAGACCTCATAATTCTAATAATTTAAAATGTTTTTTAGAAAAATAGTACACAAAATGTTTTTTATAGATCTATTCTATAAGATGCTTTGGTTAAAATTTGCTCAAAGCTCCAAGTTGACTTATAATTCTTTTGAAATTAACTGATTCTCAGAGCGGTTCATAGGGGATTCATCTTATGGTATAAATTCACAATTTAGATACTTTAACTAAGATAAAAGATACTTGAAAATATGTTAAAAACGATAAACAAAATGTCTTCATTTAAATTAGATATCATTATAAGGAAGTTAGAGAAATATCGAAAAGGTTCTTATGAAATCCAAAATAAATTCCAGATGATTTAAGAGATTAATATGAAAGCGCAACATTTATTAATGATCTGTTCGACAAATATGTATAAGATTATCAGCTAAGTTTAGTTTGCGTTTTATGCCCATTTGCCCATTTATTCACAAATGTACAAAATACATTTATTATATTTATATTTCGTACCCTGTCCCTTGGCGTTATGTAATCGCCTAAATTATTTCATAATCCCCACAAAGATTTGACTCTTAAGCGAATCATCTGACACATCTGCCAAAGTAGACAAAAAGCAAGAAAGAAAGGGCGAGGAAGAAAGAGATAGAGAGGGGAACAACAAAAAAATAGATGAGATGATGAACAGACTCCGTTCATTGCCTCGTCTTTTGGGGCTGTCCATCAGTCAAAGATCACTAAACTTTCTGGCTCGAACATTGCCCTAGACACGATTCCCGAAAGTAAGAAAAATAATAATAAAAAAAAGTATATATAAAATAAAAATGAGGCAACAATAACAAACAAATGAAATTAATTCCGCATAAAACCCAAACAATAAAATTGAAATGAACAAAAGCCGCAAGGAAAGAAAAAAAATTGCAAAATTGTTAAATATTGAAATCAATACAAAGACCAATAGCAATTGGCATAAGAAATCTAAATTTATTTTCAAGATATATTGATATGTATATTTAAACAACGATCTGAACTGAATTGAATTGAAAAACTCTCTCACTTGGCAAATCGATCTTCATCAAGTTGTTGTTGATGTGGCAAATTGAAAACTGTTTAGATTTTGATTGAGCGTGTGACATATCATATCATATGATATGATATTTCCCTATCGATGCTATGCAAATCTAACGATCCTCAGTCAATGGAATCGATTTGACTTGACTCGACTTGAGTTGAGTTAACTTTCACGAGACAGCGCCGTTATGAGAGCTTGTCAAAAACTATGTATGTTTGTTTTTTTTTCTTCGAATTTATGAAACTCTTTTTTTTTTCTTCCAAATTGATAATAAAAGTGGCGGCAGTTGAATGAATGAAATGCTATAGGTTCGAATTGATAAATAATCAAAAGGTTATACATAAAAAAAAATTGGGCACAGCTTGTTGTATCTTTCTTTCCTACCATTTTGTATTATTTTTTATTCCTATTAGCAATTTTATGACATCTTTCATTTGCCTAAGTTGCGTGAAGTCAGGTTATATGGGGAGTTATTCACTCCTCCCTTTTCTGATCTCCTCCTCGAAAGCGTGAGACAAATTTACAAATAATTTTAATGACAAGCAAATCAATTCAAATGTCGCAAATTTGATCTTTAGATCTCAATCCGATAAATATACATCCGATTATACTTATTATGACAGCGGCTCTTGAGCAAAAATTGCTTTAATCATAATATTTGTGATTGTTTTGAAATTTGTGCAAATTATTTTTATATAATTTTCGGACACTAACTCACAAACAATTTTCGTGTTTTGCAGGTGTATAGAGATCTAGATCTATAGAGTTGTTTCTATATATTTTTTTTATTTTGTTTTATTGAAGGTCTTTTAGCTTCCTGTTTTTTTCGCGCTTGATTGGCAAACCGTACAAATCCAATTTAGTTCAAATTACTTTTAAGTGTTTTGCAAAAAAAAAAATAAATGATACAAAAAACTAAGTAGAAACGTGGCAAACATTTTCAAGTGATTTTTCTGCAACTCCGCAAGAGTTGCGCCCCTTTAGGACAGACTCTTGACTCTACGAACTAATTATGGTCTTTATGGTCTTTTGTTTTTTGTTTTTGGTGGGAAAGATTTGGTCGACAGAACTAATGAATGCGTTAAGTTGATGGCTGAACTGTTGCAAAGTTGTAAGGGCAAGGGAATGAAAAAAGCTAAACTAAGTGAAAAAGTTGTGAATTTGCTGATTGAAGTCAATAAAATAAAAACAAAAAATAAGAGGAAGAAGAGTTGAAGCCTCATGGAAAAGTTAAGCTACTTAGGAGAAAGCACAACTGAAAGTAACAACAGCCTATAGACAGATTACAAATCAAGCTTTTCAAAGTAAAAGGCTATCTAAAGTTATATTAAGGGATGGCAGCTAAGCAGGAAGATAAATTATATATTTAAAATATTGTGCTCTTAGGAAAGCTCCTTAGGAAAATTCTTGGAATAGAAAAATCGAAATAAAGAGATCATAAGATATAAATTGGGAATGGAATAAGCTGGTGGATTGTTTGGTATTCTTTTTTTATTAGGGTATTGAAGAAATGTGTCGAAGATAATAGACTTAAAGAAAAGGAATTGATACAATTTAGAAAAACACTATTGAAATATTTAAAAACTATATGTATCTCTCTTCAAAAAAATAAATCTTTTAAGAGAAATATAAAAAGAAGCTCATGCATTTCTCAAATAACATTTCTTGAGGATATCACAAAACTTCAAAAGACAGCAGCTAGCTGGAAAATGGAAAGCCAGGGAAAAAAACTTGTTTAAGAAACTTACAGAGTTATGACAGTTTTTAAGGACAGCGCAGAGGATAAAAACTTGGTATAAACAAGACAAGGACAATACAAAAAGCAAAAAGCACTTGTAAAGCAACAACGACACAGACAACAAAAGAGGATTTTACACAGACACACATACATACACACAGACACAAAGGGGGTAGTAGGGGGAGGGGGGAGAGAGAGGCAACTCACCTGAGTTGATGGCTGCGGGGCGTGTGATAACGTTGGACGCTGCGTTTGTCTGAGACGTTTTAGGAACTTCAACTTCTTGCTGTGGATGATGTTGCTGCTGCTGCAATTGTGTGCAATCTGTTGTTGCCGGTGTGGCATGTGTCATCACAGTTGTGGCAGCCGTTTCATAAGCGGAGCTATTCCCATTTGTTGACGATTGTGGATCTGCAGCGCCACTGCTGCCAGTTGCTCCTAGTTGTTGTTGCTGCTGTGGCTGCTGTTGTTGTCGACGTGTTGGCGATGGGGAGCTGTAGGATGAGTCGCTGTGATAGCCGGCTGCCTGCGGTGGCGGTGGCGGTGATGAGTGTCCCCCGGCACTTTGACGGCTGGCGGAGCGCGGTGTGCGCGTTATGAATCTGCAGGCAAAAAAAGATGTATAAATTAAAGAAAATTCATGAAAATCAAATTAAATAAATTAAAAATATAGATAAAATAAAGCAACTATGTTTATATCCTCAAATACCATTAATAATAATTATTTTAAGCTCTTGTGAGTAGGGAAACAATTTAAAGTTAATCTCAATACCTACATATAACACTAGACAACAAATAAAAACAAACAATATAAGTACAAAAATATGGAATGATTAAAAAAAATTTTGCAAGTCTGCAAACTGATCCTGAACGTTTAGAATTATTTTTCTTCTTTGTTATTAAATTCCAGAAATTCTATACTTTTTTTTATATATCGTCGTTATTTGAGAATTAAACTAAAACATTATCAAATAATATATAGCAATTAAAATATATCAAGTTAGATTCCTTAGTGACTTTACACTGTTTTTAAACGGCTTCTAAAATCAAAGAAAAAATTCACAAAATAATATTGTATTTTTTTGCAAAAACTATTTTATATGTTAATGTTTTATATGTTAAATTTATATGTTTTCTTTTATTATAATTATTATTATTTATTTGTATTATTTAAAAAGTACCGAAATTTTCAACAATGTTTGTGATCTTAAAACTTCTGCAAAATTTTGTAGGCTTGCAATATTGATTTTCAGGCAATTTACATTTACGCGCAAAAGTATCTGTGAGATAGCCAGCTGAGTTATCGCAACACACACAAGCACATACACACACACAGAAAATAAAAACAGTTTTGTGAATATATGATGATTTGTTTTTTCGGGTTTCCGCTAGATGCGGCGTTGCTGCCTCGACGCCTTCAAACACGCTCAACAACTGCCGACGGGCAGACCGAAAGTAATGCTGGTAACCCAAGCTCGACGATCGACCCGACAACAACAACAGCAACAGCAACAACAACAACTGTTGCAACAACAACAGCAACAAACAAACAAGCAAAGCAAGCAGCAAGCGAAGCTAATAACAAGAGGTTTTTTTTTGGGTTTTTGCCGCCGTTTGTTTGTGTATCTTGCAGATACACATACTGACACACACACACACACACGTACTCTTTCACACACTCATAGAGAGCCTCGGCAACAAATTGACTCAAACAACCAAAAAAAATCACTCAAAGAGCGAAAATTCGCACACATGTTTTGTGTCAGGCAAAGAGATAGAGATACTTTTGTGCTCGTATCTGTCAGATACAACAAAAACAATTCGTGTTGCTGTTGTTGTTGCCAGTCTTATCTGCAACACATCAAGAACAAAGCGCAACAAGTTTGTTTTATTGTTGCAACTAGTTGTTGTTGCTGTTGCTCGTGTTGATGTTGTTGTTCGTGTTGCTGTTGCTGTTGTTGCAGTTGCCGCGCATGCGCAGGTAGCCCAAATGTATCTCAATGTCGTTTGGTTTTTGGCCTGTCCCGTTGTCTGCCATGTAAATGATATCCATTGGGGGCAGAGAGACACAGACACGCTGAGACACAGACACAAAGACACAAAGATACAAAGATACAGACTCTCTGTTCAATTTGTTTCCTCTTTTGCAGCTGTTGAATGCAGTTCACAGTTTACAGTTGTTCATTCAGACAGTCTGTCAGTCAGTCGATCAGTCGACTGTCTGTCTGTCCGTCTGTCCATTCGTCAGGTAGGCCACTGTCGTCTGCAGATATTTAAATGTCGCGTCGTCTGTTTATTTTATGACGCGACTGTAAAATACAATTTTTTTCTTTCTTGGTTTTTGCCCTTGTAAAGGCATTGGGCATGATAATTTGATCATGAAGTGGGTAATTCACAAAATCTGACAGACATCACAAGAAGTTAAGAGTTGGTTTCTTTTTCTTCTGTGACGTGACAGCAGCTTCGGCATACAAAACAGTTTGACAACTTGGAGACTGGGGAAATACAGAAAAGAAACTCAAGAAACTTGAGAAAAGTTAACAATTTATTATTGTAACTTTGGATCGTAACAATTACAATTTGTAGAATAAAAATTTTAAAATTTTGTTGAATTTGTTAACTATTATTATAATTATAAATTTTTAAAGTAATTGTTGAAAAAAAAAATTTATTTTTTCTAGGATACCATACATAAACATCTATATCTGGATTTTCCCAGTTATCTGGAAATTATTCTTTGATTTTGATATTTTTCTAAACCTTAAAAATTTTGGAATCATAACAAAAGATAAGCCTAGTCATTAACAATATTTTTTATCTATCGATTATCATGTCTATAATTACTGATCCCATTAGCTATACAGATTAAAAGAGACTTAAAAAAAATATTATGAGACAAAGAACATACACCTTGAATATCTAGATCTCTTACTTATGATAAAATTGTCTCATAACTATGTACTTAGGAAAAAAAAATGAAAAATATAGAGTAAAAGATACATATCAACCTTTTCTCTAGACTAGTCTAGACTAATCGAAATACAGTTTTAAAAGATTTTTAGGTAGTCTTTTAAGATATTAACTCCAATTAAAAGATATACAATAATTTATGAGACTTATCGGCGTAATAAACATTTCCGGCTGCCTTAAATACTTTACTCAGTTAAAAGACTGTCATCTAATATAAACTATAACCAAATCCCAACCTGGCTCTTTTTTTAATTTGAATGCTCTTAAGATGTTTATCGAATTGACCTCGAGCGGAGTTCAAGAAGAAAAAGAGAACAGACAACATCTAAATGCCTGACAAGGTATCATTACATTTTCAAGGGTATTTCTCGTAAATATCGGATATGAATCATCATTAACGTCTCGTTGACTTCACAAGACATCTGTCAAAAAATGAAAAATTCCATTAAAACCTCGCGACTGAAACTATTCGAATTGACAGTCAGCTGTTTTTGGGTGGGTTATGGAAAAGAACTTTCCAACTTGTTGACCAAGTCAAGGAAAAGCTATTGGGGGGGAACAACATACACAAAAAAAGTAAAAGAAGAAAGGAAAAGTGATGTAGAGACAGCAACCGGTTGTTGGTTGTTGGCTGCAGCTGCCGCGAAAGCGAAATCAGGACTTTGTAGAAGAAAACACGGCCAGACGACCAGTCGACTGTCAACTGGGCCAGGCCAAGGAAACGGCTCAATGACGACTTCGGTCTCGACTTGGCCATAAAATTAATAGTCTAGAGTAGACGCTTAGTTGAGGCTTCAACACACAGCAGGTGTCTGGGGCCGGGAACTCGGATTCAAGATTCAAGAGAAGCGTTGACATCGCAACGGGCTTCATAAATTCCAAAACTTAATTGAACGCATTCAAATTTTGTGGTTGCTCTTTGGAACAAATTCTACGTTGAATGCATTTTGTTAGACAATTTTCTACTCTTTTCACATTTCTGTTTTTTTTTTTTCGTTTATTTGTTGTCGTTGTCGCTTTTATGAGGCATTTTTGTAGCGAAAGCCGAAAGAAAAAAGCAAAATGCCTATGGAAAAACTTGTCGCGCAGTTTTCGGGTTTTCAGTTTCAGTTTTCGGTTTTTAGTTTACGATTTTTGGGTGTACAACAGGTGCTTTCTATAGAGTTGCAGGTTCCGGGGTTGGGTGTTGGGGTTGGGGGTCAACGTCAGCGTCAATGTGCCATTCGTTTTGATTTATCTCAATATAATTGATGGAAACGTCGAATTGCCAACAAGAAAACCAAAAAAAAAAATAAAATAAAAAATATAAAACAAGACAATGGACAAAGACAAACATAACAGCGCATTAATACCAACAAATTTAACAATAAACAGATTTGGTTTGTAAACAACAACAACAACAATTTGTTTTGGGGGCCCGGCTTAAAACCAAAAATTGTGTAACAATCTTAATAAAGATTTGTGACGAGAGCTAAAAGCAACAACAATGACAACAACAACAACAACAACAATTGTATGCAATTTGTTTCGTTTGTCGCTGTGTTAGCAGGATTTGTTTTGGAATAAAAGACTTGCAACTCGATAAAATATGGGCGACTCCAACTTTCGACTTTTTACGTTGACAACTCACTCAATTTTTCATTTTTTGTTTTGGGACAAATGCCTGATAATTAATTTTATTTAATTATCAATTTAAATAGTTTCACTTTCATACGTTAATCGGCTGGTAATGTCAGCACTTAAGATAATTTGTCATGTTTATGCATTAACTATTCAAGATATTTAACTGAGTTTTTAGTTATAGTTATAGAAAAGTTTATGAAAATTACTGAAATAATGAACAGAACTGTTTTATTTCTTTGAATCAATAATTCAGTATAATTTCAATCTATTAAAGTTTTAAATCAACACAAAAATAAAAGTTGGTAGAGTCTAATATTCATCAAAACAACCAAGAAAAACAATCTCTTTTTTAAATAACCAATTAATTTTTTATGTACTCTGCGCCCATAAACCTAATAAAATTAACGAATGAAGCGAAATTTCTAAAGGGAATTTTCTTCTCTTCCCCTTACCATCTTTATTTCTTTATCGCGTATTCTCCACGCATAAACCTAGAAAATTTAGTAAGCCAATTAAATGGGAAATAGCCGCAAAATCCTTGAGCACAAAATGCACTCATTTTCACGCTTAATTGGCCACCCAACGTATTGTCAATCAAATACCAATACTATCATACATAAATATTAGGCAAAATATAATTGGTTTGGGGTAGGGAGTGTTCACTGTAGGGCCACGTGACTCTGTCTGTTTGTAATCATGACAACCAAGCCAAAGAAAACAGGGGGAAAATAAGAAATGCTAATTATGCGCGAAATTGTGACTTAAGAGACAGAGATACAGATACAAATAAATGTATATAGGTACAGATAGAATATAGATACATATGTAAGTGGGTGGTTGGGTGGTTGAGTGGTTTATTGGCTGTGTCACTTACCTGCGCGCATTTGTCGCCTGGTGTTGATGATAATTGGATTGAGACTGGGCCTGATGATCATTAAGAGCTTCTACTGCAACTGATGCTTGATGATCAAATGTGGGAGACACTTCATGATGATGATCTAGCTCATACTGATGATGATGTGGATGATGATGACCATTAGCACCGTTTAAAAGCTGCGCCGATTTATCACTTGTGGAGCTCAGCTCCTGTTGCCAACGCGCCAAAGTGTCTATAACTTGGCCCTGATCAAATCCATGCTCCTCCTTCAATTCCTGTGATTGCTGTTGCTTCTCCTCATTCTTATTGCGCACTAGACAACACTTGAGCTCCGGCAACGACAACTTTGGTGGCTCCACAAACAGGTGCTCTGTATTCACAGGCATCATCATTTCACTTGGATTCTTTTTGGCCAATGGCTCTAGGCTGTGATGTGTTTCTTGGCCATGATTATGTGTTGGAGTTGTGTTGGGTTGTGGTGCAACAGTTAGTGGCATTGCCTGGCACTTGAGGTAGTCTGTGGTGGTGGCTGGTGGCAGCGAATTGGCCTTGCTAGGACTCAAATTGGTTACCTTGTGACTAGAGTGCAAGGCATAGGGCGAATTAACATCATCGTCATCATCCTCATCACTGGAGCCGTCATTGTTGGCCAACTTTTGCAGACGCTTCTGTTGTCGCTGTTGAGTTGGCTTATCCTCCGTTAATTGCTGCTGCTGCTGCTGCTGCTTGGCACCGCTCATTGAGGCTCTGTGGTATTGATGGTGCAATGGCCAAAAGGTCGCCAGCGTGTTGCTTTTTTGTTGTTCCGATTGTTGTTGATCTGATTGTTGTTCTATTGGTTGCTGTTGTGTTTGCTCCTCTTCGTCGTTGCTGCTGCTGTTGTTGTGGCTGCTGGAAGATGTCGTTGTTGTGTCTCCCACGTCGAGACCCTTCTCCTTGCATATTATGTCATACAACGCGCTTATTGGACGCGATTCGCTGCGCACGCGTACCGCCCGCTTGGAGCGCTGCTGAAAACGCTGCGTGTGGCGGCTGCTGCGACCACTCGTCGTTGTAGTGGCGCCACCTACTGGCAATGAGACAACAACTACGGAACTAGCTATAGTTTCAACTACGGGTGATGATTTACTATTATTATGACTACAGGGAGAATTCGAATTGTTGTTGTTGTTGTTCTTGGTCTTGTTTTTGGTTTTGGGTTTCTCTTCTTCACCTTTTATAGGGCTGACTGATGGTGGCAAGGATTTGGCACAACGTTCCTTGCTGCTTCTTCGCTGGCGTCTTGTGTTTTTGTTGTTGCTGTTGTCCGTTGTCGCAACAGTGTCGCCAAGTCGAAAAAACGCTGAACGTTGTGTTTGTGTCTTTGGAAATGAACGCTGCTCCACCAACTGTGTACTTGGCGTTGTATAGACACTCTGATAATTCTCATTCAATGCCCCAACATCCGATGCATTTGGCGTATGAATTCGTAGCTGCAAATCCGTATAATATGCTGGTGTCGTATGATGATGAAAATGCGGATGTTGTCCACGATACGAAACTTTAACCGACTCGGATTCGTCAGTTGTTGGTTGTTGTTTCGCTTGGCAGCTAGTTTTGGCAGTGGCAGATGCTGTGGATAAGTCACTTGAGGCCGCAATGGTTTCTGTAAAATACACAAAGAAAAAACACACATTTTAATAAAAGCAAATGTATTAAAAATAAAATCTTCATTTAGCTAAAATGCATTTTATTGTAAATGGCGTACACACACAGAAAGTAAGTATATTTTTCCCTCATTCTCCTTCTTTTTTATCGCCCCCCCGTTAAGGTTAAGCACAAATCTTGGCAGCAATTAAATTGCACCTGAGCACTCGTATTAATATCGCGAGCAACCATGTCAAGGTGAGGTGAGGGTTGCCCGCTTTTTATAGCCACATGTACAAATCTTATACATCATTTAAATACTAGTATATATATATATATTTATAATGTGCATTGCATCTCTTTTAGAATTTCTATTACACTCTGGCACGTTTGTTGTCTAAGCCCCATTTTATTAGCCATGGCGTAGGCGATTAGTTATGATCTGTCTGTAAAAGCATTTAATGTTTTTACTCTGCTGTATAATTAGGCAAATAATTACGCTAATTAAGCAGAGGAAATTTAGCAGGTGCATGCTGTGGTGCTAGATAGAAAAAGTAATGTTCTATGAATTGCTGTGTGTCTTAGCAAATAATGCAAAAATTAGTTACTTTTGAGCCTATTTTTTGTCTTTAATACTAAAATTCTGTTAAGAAAAGCCATTATAAATGTTAAGCATTTTAATTATTCAATATTCTATAATTCGTTTTTATTGTAGCTATTAAATATGATTATTTGGAACTTCAATTTTAAAATTTTACTATGAAAATATCAGCTTTCTAGCTCTTACCGTTTGGGCTATGCGCTATATTTATATTTTGACCCTCTTAGAAACATTTACATATTCTAAACATGTAAATTTTAACTAAAATATTTTCGAACATCTTTATAAAACTTATTTAATAAGTTCTTATAGACTTCATAAACATTGTTTTCTATATTAAATTGTATCTCTGACAATACTTCTAAGCTTAGTGTTCATTATAATTCCATACATTTAAATCACAATCCACAACTGTCATCTAAGTTAATCTATAAACTTTTCTAAATGCCATCACAAATAAAGGACTTTCTATTGATATTATTTTCTTACTTATTTCCAACAGAATCCTACAATAAATTGTGCCTGGCATTTATACAATTTAAATAGAAATGGTTAAGAGTTCATTTGTATTCTTCAAACACAATGATTTTCACATTCCTTGCAATCAATCTGTATACAGTTAAAATACATACATTTATTGCCACATGCCACATGACATTTGCAATTCCTTTCGGAGCAACAAGAGCACGTGCTCAACCCACATTTGTTCCATTCCATTTCAATTCCATTCCATTGCCATTCTATTGCCAATTGTTAATGCACTTTGACTGCACAGAGTGACAGTTGTGCACACATCATGATTAAGCAAAACTGATGCAGTTTTTTATTATTGAAGACAATTAATTCACTTGTACAGGGCCAACTCATTAGAACAAACTTCCCCCTCAAACAAAAATAAAACATGCGAAAACAAAGCCGAAAAGCAATTGCCAAATCGTCAGCCAAAAGTCAATTTAATCAATTAAGCATAAGACCACGAGAAAAAAAAGAAACAGACAGCCCTCGAAATGTTTAATTGTTGTGGGCGTTAAAGACTAGCTGTGGGCGTGGCATGTGGCAAGGCTGGCGCTTGGCAACGCTTTTTTAATGTTTTAATTGTACAATTTTTTTTTTGTTGGTTTCGGTTTTTCGAGCTGTCTGCGATGGGTTTTTTGTGTGGGCAGAGCTCCGAGACGAGGAGTTAAACAGCGAGGGGGGAAAGGGGAAACAAACCCTTTAAACCGTTGATTGGAATTAATCAAGGGAGGAGTGAGGGGGGACTCTTTACATGTAGTATATAGATACATGCGTGTCTGTTGTTTATAAAATTGAAACTATGACATATGCTCGCCCACATTTGCCAACTTGTTTCGCTGTCTCAATAGACATCTCCCTCAGTCCCCTTGATTGTTCGGTTGTTTCCCCCCTTGGCTCCATTATTGTTGCCTCTTTTTCAGGCGTAATTGAATTAAAATCTGTCTGCAGTGGTTATACCCTGTGTTGAAAGGGACAAGAGGTAGACCAGCTGCAGGGAATTTTTTCAATAAATAAAAATAAAATAAACAGATTTTTTTTTTTAAATTTAGTGAAAAAATCAGGTTGAATTTTGCAAAATGATAATTTTCTCAGCTATGCTGTGTGAAAATTTCAGCTTTCTAGCTTTAATCGTTTGGCCTACACGTTGATTTTCAGTCAGTCAGTCAGTCAGGACAAAGAGCTTTATATTTATTCCTCAAAGTTTAAATTACATCACATACTGTCTACTAATTTTTCAAGTCTCCATATTTAATTTCTGTTTACAGGGTATCTCCTAGTCGTGCTTTAACATTTCCTTTATATGCTTACTGAATTCTTCATTTACTCGCTGATATGTAAGTGGCCCAATCGCGTAATTTGATTACTCGGTAGTCTCACTCCCTACAACTTAGCTGGCTCCTTTGTCTATCTCTTTCACTCCCTAGTTTTCGCTCTCTCTCTTTCTCTCTCGCTCTATCCATATAATTAGTGCGCTTGTCATGCTGCAAAATGCAATTTCAATCGATTCTCCCGGTTTTGCAGTCATTAAAGTGCAACAAAACTTTCGCGCTTGATAAGATACATTCGAGGGTTTCTCCAACTGTTTAAATATTTGAACTTTGGTCTGATAATGTCGTAATTTTAAGTGCAAATAAGTATCTAAAGAATAAGATACAACGCAAGTCATGAGATACAATTTTGTATTTGTGTGTTAATTGTTTTCAACATTTCACATCATAATTTATATATCTTATAGTACTCAAGTTTGTTGAGCTGTTGCATTTGCTGACCATTTGCCAGTCAAGATACAAAATGTGCCCACGTTTATTTTTTTTTCATATTTGTGTGTAAATTCATGAAATTCTTTTATTTTGCCAATCTGTCTGTTAGATATTGTTTAAACAAAATCAAATTTGATTGTCAGTGAAATATAATTTCTTGGCATGATGTTTACGTTTCAAGTTGAAATTGAAATTAAATGTAACAAGTGCCTGGCAATGAGTCAACAGATAAGAACAATAGATAAGAAACTGAAGCTGATGTTAATTCAATTAAACTCTATACTTAATCTTAATCTTTTATTATTTAATTTATTAGTCATAAAGCGAATTATACAACAATTTATACGACACATAAAAATTGTTAAAGTATTTCCACATTTACTCGATTTAACAAAAGCTGTTGACTTGGCGTAGGGCAAAATATTAATACTCTCCCGCGCACACACTTCAGTCAAATGATGAATAGCCGACACCCTTAACCCTCTACAGCCCCCCTTTTGGCAACACATTTTCAGTCAGCTTTAAGACAGAGGGAAAAAAAAAGAAAAATAATTGAAAATAAATATTTGTTCAGCGTAAATTTTTAAAAGAAAATGCGTCGCCATTTTAGCCGGTCGAAGCTTTGATAAAAACGAGTAAGATTGAGCGTGATTGGCTACAAAAATACCCGGTCAACTGCTCAGAGTTACTTGGATTACAAAAATCGACTTGATTATTGATAAGGAGCGAGCATATTTATTATTAAAAGTCTTTCTCTGCCTTTTACTTAAATTTGCACAAAATTAAACCACCCTCTGCTGTGCAGGGTATAACAACAAAATTGCAGTTAAGACTGACATTAAAATTGAGCGACATAAATTTGGATTTTTACCACACAGATTACAAAATGTACAAAAATGAATAATGAAAAGATGCATTTACGCAATTGCTAAAATTATACAAAATTTTGATACAAATTTGTTAAAATTTATTGTATAAACCGCCCCAAAAGCAGGCAAAATTGCCAGCACGCGGAATTCTCCAACGTATTTGGCATGCCAAAAACTGAACTGAACATAATGAGACAAGACAAGATTAACGCGGGGTATGCTGAATAATTGATACCCTTCATAATACAAATTAATTAAATGATAAATAAAATAGTAACTTATTGAATTTAAAATAACTTTAAACGTTTTATCAACGATTTCTTTGACAATTAAGTTACTTTGCAATGAATAGACCCTTTTAAGTGCTAGTAAAGGGTATTTTGTATACTAATAAATAAATAAACCCACACGAGTTGCATTTGCAGCATTTCTTGGCAGTTTGCCTTTTGGGTATATTAAACAAACGATTTTCTTGTGCTGCATGTGAATGACTTGATGTTGTTGTTGTTTTTGTTGTGCGGAAAAGTCGGCTAACTAATTATTGGCAGGAAAAACTGAGAGTTGACTTCGCGTAACTAAACCGCTTATACTAACAGCAACAACAACAACAACTGTTGCACTACAAATTGTCTGTGCAACATTTTTGTGGCTTCAACTGCGTATTACCAAACGTTGTTGCTGCTGTGTGTGGCAAGCTGATTGATCGATTGCTTTGCTTTGGCCACGCGTTGCATAATTAATATGGAAAGTGGAGAGAAACAACAACAGTAGCTAAAACTGAAACGCAGTGCTTAAACTTGCCACATGTGGCACTCGTATCAAATTGTCAAGACAGTGAGAGAGAGAAAACTTGTGGCACTGCAAAAAAAGTGGAATCAATATTTAAAACAAAATAACACTAAAAAAAAGAGCTGCATTTGCAGTCGCCGTTGCAATTGTTGTTGTTGCTGTTGCTGCAAATCGACATTGCCGTCTCGGTTTTGTCGTTGTTTACAGTTGCAGTCTTATTTTTAAACGCAAGGGCAAACTGCCCACATCGACGCCAAGTGGCAGACAAACTGTGCCTCCAACGTTTTCTGCCTCTAAAAATAAACATTTCGAGTTTTTTATGCCGCCTGCCAATGCAATGAACAAATTTAATTATCAACAGCAGCAACAAGAACAACCACACTGACTAGGCCATAATCATCATCATCATCATTATCATCATCACATCGATCCCAACTTCTCAACGGATCGAAGAATGGCAACCTCTTGAGAACTGGGACTCTTTTCTTTTTCATTTTTATTATTCTTGTTCTTATTGCTCTTGGTTCTCAAGTGCAGCACCAAATTGTGAAATTGTGGTTGCCACAGTGGCAATAAAAATCATTTAAGAGCCTGTCGAATAGTTGTTGAACTATGTGTGGGTTTATTTCTGTACTTAAAATTGCATTTAACTTGAGGCAATTAAAGTTAGAGTTATCAAAAGAAAAGTATAAAATAATACAGTTTGAAAGAATTGAACAACAGAGGAGTTTGAGAAAATAAACTGATGATATATGAGTGAAAGTTTTATAGTAAAAATAGATTTAAAGATAGGAATATTATAAAATATTACTATAAAATTGCATTTAACTTGAGACAATTAAAAGTATAATATAATACAAATTGAAAGAATTGAAAAACAGGGGAGTTTAAGAAAATAAACTAATGATCTATGAGTGAAAGTTTTATAGTAAAAATAGATTTAAAGATAGGAATATTATAAAATATTATTATAAAACAAAAGTATAGTATAAGTTCTTAATAAGTAGAAGTAGGTAACAAAGATTTATTAACAAGATAAAGGAATTAATAAATGAATAATTTTAAGTTATAAATCAACTTTAATCGAAAGAATAACTCAAAATTAATTATATGTTGACAGATATTGCCAATCATTATTTTTAATAAGCACACTCGAGTCAATTAAAAGCTGTTAAATATTTACTTAACACTTGCGAAATATGGTAAACTTTTATTTTAACTGAAATTAAAACAAATTAACGACTACCCCCTTCATTAACTTAGCAATGATAAATGAGCTAATCATCATTAATTTGTCTCCCGATGATATACAAAGTTCAAAGCCAGTTTTGATTTTTATTTACCAGTTCTTAAAGCTTAGAATATTGAAGTCTATTTTACATGCCTAAAGAATTTATGGTCTCCACTTTTAAAGATGTAAGAAAAAGAGTCTCGAGTACCTTATTTAACAAATGGTCTCTGATTGGAACAACTTTATAAGCCAATGGTAAAACTTGTATTGGGTTGATTGTTTGGTCGTTTTAGGGTCTTTAGCACTTAAGCCCTTAACAACAAAATAAAACGGTCATACATCAAGGCTTATACACTTGGAAAAAACAGACAGCAACAAGAAATATCTAAAAACAATCAAAATCGAATAAAGGCAAAGCCACAGCAACAACAATAATAACAACAACAGACAAATGATATCCCAAAAGCCGGGTTAACTTTTGCCCCTTTTTTATCACCGGCTAAAAAACAAACGAAATACAAAACAATAAATTGGGTAAGGTGTAAGAGGGGTAAAAGTGGGGGAAATGCTTTAAACAATAACAACAACAATTTGATGTTGAACAAAAGCAATACATATTATTAACAGTTATTAAACAATAACAAGACAAAGAATTTATATAGAAAATTGTTGAAATAGTTTGGACTGAACCAGTGGACGACGCCAGAGTCTAAAAATACAATATGAAATAGTTGAATCAACTGTATGAGTGAGTCACAACTTTAATGTACCCTGTAAAACGATTTTTACAAAATTTCTACAAAAAAAAAATTATAAAAATAAACATAATTTAACTGCTTAATTTATCAAAATGTGCAATTTAATTTTTATAAGTCTTGAAAATACCCTGTAAAAGGTAGAAGTAAATTGGATATTCAAAATTGATGTTAATGTTATTGATATCAAAATTAGAACATGTCTAAGAGCAAATTCACAAATGTAAATTATAAATCTTTACTTTATTCCTAACAAATACCCTGTAATCTGAGCTTAAGCAACTAACAAACTCAGTATTCTTTTTAATCCTTCACAAAGTTAACGAATATTAAACACAAGTTTAAAATAACAATCTTAAAAACACAAGTGTCTAACGTGCAAATACCCTGTAATAAACCAATTCTCATACTAATTATGACTCACAATTGATAGAAAAGCTAATAACTAAAAATTCAAACATATGTTTAGTAGAATAATACGTTAAGTAAATCGAAACCACTTTGGTAATACCCTATAACACACAATAGATATATTTACAAGAGAGTATCGCAATTGATATCAACAATCAATAAGTGTTTAATTGAACAATATTAATATTAACATTTCATCAATCAATTACAAAGAATCATAAACACAGATTGAAGGAAAATCAAAGTTCCTGTATACAGTATAGTATAGTATTTATACTGTAATATCAGATTACAGTGTGAAACACAATATACACTCATGATAGGGATTCTTTTGAAAGCTTTATACACCTGTACAGGTGTACAGGTGTTCATACAGACGTTGCAAATTGAAAACCTTATCAGAGGTAAAAAAAAAACTACATTTTCTAGATATAGATATCGGCGAGATATATATGTATGTAGATACTAACGGCGATAGCGTGGCATATCCATGTTGCCGCTACTTTTGCTCGACTGCAGCTGAAAGTGTCGCTGATGATGATGATGGGGACTATCCAGATTGAGGACACCCTCGCGTATAAGGCACTCCTTGATGGCCAACATATTGTACACTTACACACACATGCACTGCACTACAAAACACTGACTAAAATTGGCCACAACTCTTGGGTATATTTCTTTTTCTTAATTTTTTTTTTTTAATTTAGAAAGTAAGACATACACACGCGTCAAGTGTTTTTATATATAAACATGAATATATATAAATCTTTTTTTTTTTTTTTGCTCAGCTGTATCTTTCGGATCTGTGCTGCTTCTTTGTAGGATTTTGCAACGAGGAGGAGGAGGCAGCTGGGCGCTGCACTTGAGGCGAAAAATAGAAAAGCGCTTTTCACTCGCGTCAACTTTACACAAGATACAAGACACTCGACGAGCGACCAACGTGTGCCTCCAAATGTTGTCGTTGTCGTTGTTGTTGCTGCTGTAATTTTTCCCCAACTGGCAGGCAACAACAGTTCGTTCGTGTTGTCGTCGTCCGTCTCGACGCTAAACGTTTTTGCGACTGAACGCTAGACGAAAGTATCTAGAACTCGGCAGCTCTGTTGAGTTCTGTTCTGTGTTCTGTGTTCACTTCTGTTCCGTTGTCGTTGTCGTTGTTCGTTATTGTACGATTTTCATTCTTTATCTTGGGACTCTACGAAGCAAAAGAATTAAAACAAAAACCGAACACAAGCGGCTGCTCTCTCCCTCTCTCTCTCTCTCTCACTCTCTTACTCTCTATCTGTATGTGTGAGTATCTATGTGAGTTAGCATGCGTTGTCTGTCTGTGTGTATGCGTGTGTTTCTTACTAGAAGCAGCAAAATCAAAACAAAACGAAAAACGTGCAACGGTAACCGCTACAAAAGATATAAGAAAACCCCTCTCAAAGCGCGCCAGAGCGAGACAGAAATGAGGGAGATGGAGCGAGACAGATAATAAGAGAAGTTGGCGTTGCGGGGGGGAGGACAAAAGTTGATGCTCAGCTGTTGTTGGGATGCTTGTGTTGTCGATGGGTCAGTGCTGGAGAGGCAACTGTACAGTGGAGCCTGTGTTTATTATTCAACATCAAAATAAATAGAAACTGGCAATTTGTTTTCCTATCAGAGAAAAATGTAATCTTTGCAAAAATATTCACAATTTATTTGTTATTTATTTAGATCACGTCTGAAAAAATGCAAATATTTGAAGTTAACTAAAATACTTTTAGTATATATTAAAAAAATGGTTTTTTTTTTTTTTAATTTTTTTAAAATCCCAAAAATGACTATTTTAACCCCTTCTCCTAATTTTTCCTCCTTTTAATACAAAAAGTGTCACTTTAACAATTTTCAAAAAAGTTTTAAAAAATACTAGCAAAATATTTTTGATAATTTTTTTTTGCAGTCACTCTTAGAATTGTTTGAAGAATTTTTTTGCGTCAAAATATTTTTTGTAAAAAATCGAGGAAAAAAGTAGAAAAAAACACTTTTACAAAAGTTCTAATTTTTCCATGGGTACTTAATGGGTTAAAGAAATTTTTATGTAATTCAAACGGAAATTAAATGATATATTTTTTTTTGAATAACTTCATCCACATATACTTATTTCCCTGGGGTATTATTTAAATTATAATATAATTTTCTACTTTCAATAAACTCAGCCCACTGTTCCAATTGTGTGTGAAATAGCAGATGAAACATGTGCAGTTTGATACGAACATGTCACTAGCCATGGCCGCAGCGTCAAATCATCAACTTGGCCATCATCAAAGGCATTAGCTCCACATCATGTGCTCCACATGCCGTGCAAAAAACAACAACAACAAAAACAACAACAGGCAACAAAACTCATTAAATGCCACAACTGAGAGAGCTACGCGGTTTGTCTGTCTGTCTCTCTGTCTGTTTGTCTATCTCTCTCTCTGTTTGTCTGTCCATTCGTTTGCCTGGACCGAGAGGCATTATCTGGTTTATGAGGTTGCTCAACGGTAAATGCAGAAATGGATAGGGGCAGGAGGGGGTTTGGAATCTCAGCTACGCACAATCACACACACACACACGTCTAATGAGTGCGTGCCATAATTAAGTTGGCTTAAAGGATGCATTACACAGCAACTTGACGCTGGAACTAAAGTGAAGTGAGTTGAAGTGAAGCTGCCACAAAGCGAAGCTTGCCACAAAATGTGTCGCGTTTTATAGTGAACAAATTTGCATCAACTTTTGCTTATACCCTCGTACCAGCTGACTGTGCGTGTGTGTGTGTGTAGACGTAGGTGTGTGCGTGCCTCTGCATTTATGTTAAATATTTATAAAGCCTGCCACACAGCTGAGCGGCCATCTGACAGGTCTGACAGTTAAAACCTGGTTCAGATGTCAAAAGTCAAATGTGAACCTTTTGCTAGCCGCAATGTTGTTTTCTCTCCATCTCTCTCTCTCACACACTTTCTGTCTCTATCTTTCTCTGGTTGAGTGGCTTTTATGAGCTGCAGAATGACATTTTTTTTCCTTTTTTTTTTTTTAAATGATGTTATCAATTTTGTTTGTGGCACGTGTTTGATCCAAAACTTGTCGTAATGCCCCCGCGCTATTTGAAGGTCACAATCGTGGCGAGAGGGAGTGGAGATGGGTTAGGGGAAGGGGGTAAGGGGTAAGGGGGCATGCAACGTATCAGAGTTCAAGCTAATTGAGTTTCATTTCATTTCTTCTCCGACAATTTCCGTTGTGGGCGTCAATTTGGATGATGGATGGTTAGTTTGGATGGTTGTTGGTTGGTTGGTTGAGTGCTTGAATAGATGGATGGATGGATGGATGGATGGCTGGTTGTTTGGTTGGGATATTATAAGCAAAATAGTGTAATTGAAACCACTAAGCGCCACCTAGCGTCAGTTTAAACTGCATGAAAGCAACGCTGATTTATGATTTGTACTTCAATTGCGGCCCGCATTTGTATTTTAATCTGTGCATGTGTTTGTAAACTGAGCTTATGTACTTTGACAAAAAAAAGACAATGGTTTTTTAAATCAAAAATAATTAATAATAAAATTATTAACTTTAGAAAAAGTATAAGGAATAAACAATAAAAAAAGTGGTCGCAAACTCATCTTGTTTTTTTTTTTAATTTAAGCATTTTTAAGATCAATGTTTTCGTATTTTCGTGTGGTTATTAAGATGGGAAACAACTTCTTTTTTACCGTGTATCTTTTGCAACTTTTGTAGTTCCCCGAACCCTCCAAAATTGGCATTGTAGAACTACCCACGCAATATGTCTTTACTAATTATTAATAATAAGTTCTCCAATTCTCATTTCCGTAATAAGCTGCAGTTTTGTTGTTGTTGTTGTTTTTACACACCCGCTACAATTTAATTATTGAACTCACAGTCATGGCCAAATGTGGCAAGTTGCTACGCTTTATATACCCTGTACTTATGCTAATGAAAGGTTTACTTAATTAACAAATGAAATTGCAACAACAACAATTTTTGGAATATAAAGAAAAATGTCATGATTAAATTCGTATATATTCGTGTATATTTTTTAAAAATATTCTAGGGTAACTTCTAGTCATGTTTTCTTAAGCCAGACATATTTACTTGTTTTCTTGCTGTCGTCTTATCTTTTGCTCTCCGTTTTAGCGTCTGATTGTTGTGAAAATATAAACAATAATGATGTAAACACACGAAGAATGCAAAGTTGGGGTGTATTTGTGCAAGTGGGGGTTATTCATAGTATATATTTTGTTTGTTATTTCTACGGGCATTTCTCATTTGGACATTTCATGAATAAATTATATATTTTATTAATTAATGTGCAGCTGTGTGTCGCCGAGTTCAGTTCAGTCCAGTCAGCTGGACAGTCAATTTTCATGATTTATGTCATAATTACATTCATTAATATTCAGGATATGCGGCGTATGATTGATGCGTATTTATTGCCATCGTATGTCCAGCTTATATTGCGCATACGCCAGGTAATGCATTATTAATGCGCAGTTTATGGCCATGAGAAGATGGCCAAAAACAAAAAAAAAGAATGAAATGAAATGTAAGAAAGCATATGACGAAAATACCTTATTTGTGCACTTTGCAAATGACATGAATAAATAAGAAAACAAATTGCAAAAAGTGCTCACAGAACATACACCCACACTCACACACACACGGTACAACAACAAGAAGAAGAAAATGCAATACAAGTACAAGCCATAAAAGTGTTTTGGCTTTTATGAGACCGTTTGGCAGCTAGTTTCAGTCAAAATCATGTTGTGTATGGCCAAGAGCTCATAATACGATCAATGAAAGTGGATTAAATACACACACACACACACACACACACACACACATGACACTTGCAACATCTAAAACACCTGCAACACTCACATATGCAACCTCAATGCAACCTACTTTCATTGCAACAACAGAAACAACAACGAGAACAACTGGATGACACGCTTGAAACCATGTCAATAGTTAGTTACGCCCATTTAACCAGTTTAAATGGGCGTGCCACATACAACAGGCAACAACATCTGTCTGTACGAATGAGGGGGCGGAAGGGGGAGGAGGGCAGCTTGTGGCAGGATGCGAAACTTTGTTCCAAGGCTGCTGCTGCTGCTGTTGCTCTGAACTGCAAACCACAATGAAAGTTCGAGTGCATTGGCAAAAGCTTCATAAATTGAGGCGCATTGTTAGCTCTGGTTGTCAGTGATGCCACTTTAGCTTATTAAATGCCAGAGATAGCTTATTTTAAAATGAGTAAATAAAGCCACAAATTAAATTATTAAACTTTTGAAAGAATTTAAGTTTGGTTTTTGTTTTGCCATTGATTTTTATCTCTTTTTTTAGGTTTTTATTTGTTGTTCAATTTTTTTTTTAATATTTTCTTTGCTGTTTTTTTTTAAATTTTTTTTTCGCTTTAAATATAAAACATTTACTTGTTCTTCTTGATGTTTTCAGTGTTGCACTTAAGCTTATTTCATGCTTAAAGTTTTTAAGACTTTTCTAACTTTTAGTTCTTTTTTTTTAAAATGCATTAAAGTTTTGTATTTTTTTGTAGCAAATTGTTTTAATATCTCTTTTTTTTCAGATTTTTATTTATTTTTCAATTACATTTAAATATATTCTTTGTCTTGTTTCTATCAAAACTTCTGGCAACACTGGTTGTTATTGTTATTGTTGCTGGCTAATAACGGTTTATGTTTTCAGTGTTGCCATTTAAGCTTTTTTAATGCTAAAATTTTTAAAACTTTTCTAACTTTTCGTTTTTATTTTAAATGCATAGAAGTTTTGTATTTCTTTAACAATTGTTTTTAATCTCTAATGTTTTCTAGGATTTCAATTATTTTTTAAATTTTATTTTTAAATATTTTCTATGTCTTGTATCTTTTTTCTATCAAAACTTCTGTCAACACTGATTGTTATTGTTATTGTTGCTGGCGAACAACAGCTGGTCTCAAAACTCTAAGACAGTTTTTGTTATTGAAGCGAGAAAATCGCCAAGACGCGTGGGAAATGGAAAATGGCAAATGTTGAAAGGTCAAGGAAGCGTTAAAGGAACAAGGAAGGACAAGGAAGAGACAAAGTAATGGCAATAAGGCAACCAGTTGATATGTCAAACTTGGCTAAAAGCTAAAGAAAATGTTGTCAGCTGATTGTTGTTGTTGTTGTTGTCAATCTTGTTGTTTACACTATGCGTCGCAATTAGCGCTGACAATTAAAGCAGAGCAAGAATAAGCAATAAGCTTAAGGTGCAACAGAGCGTGTGGCAAGCAGAGGGGGAAGGGGGAGGGGCTAGAGGCAAGACAACGTGTTGCACTTAAACTGACACAAAATGGCAATGAAAACGACGAGTCAGAGACGTTGAAGTTGACGCATGCCAAGAGACAGGCAACTGCAAAAGTTAATTAGCAACAGTCAGAGAGGGAGAGAGGGAGTGAGAGAGACAGAGAGAGAGATAGGTATCTCGACTTGTCTCGAGTTGGGTAAAGAAATAACTTGATCAACATGGCTAGAAGCATAATTGCGCAGCGCCATTTAATAACAATTATATTATATTCAATTTGTGGCGCATGGCTGAAAGCAAAGTGAATCAACAGTAACAGTACCAGTAACAGTGAGTCTGGCAAGGATGCAACACTTGCAACTGCCACTCACTCACTGCATTCCCAGTTACAACCAAAGCAAGAACTTAATCAAGTTTTAAGCTGAAATTCTCACAAGGGAAAGAGACACTTTAATTTAATCAAGCAACTGCGAAACTTGTGTTTTAATCAGCAATTTATAGAGAATATAATTAAAAAAGCTGCTGTTAAAACAAAATTTGATTGTAAATAACTGTGATTATCTGAAACATCATGAGAATTGCAGAGAAAGACTTAAACAAAAACAGCTAGAGTTTTTGTGAAATATTGACAGCTTTAAGCACACTTTCTCACAATTGGCAATAAGTTTGAACAAAGCTTTAAGTTGATTAAAGCTTTGTAAGTCTCAATGTTCTGTGTCTCAAAAAATGATAAGCAAAACTTCTAAGCTAAGTTATGAATTTAAAACTTTTTATTATTAACACTTTAATTTCTTACATTTCTTAATTATCTCTTAAAATTTAATAAATCCATAAAAATGTGCTTTTCACTTTGAATAGTCTGATTTCAATAAAGAACGACCCTAAAAGCAATTAAAAGCTCAAGATTATGATTCTATAATAAACTTTCTTAAAAAATTTAGCTGCGTTGAAGCTTAAAGCTACTTGAAAAGCGTTTTGGATAATTCTTAAAGAGTTTAATGATTAAAACTTAAACAGTCCCAAATGGAAATTCTTATCGATTCTAATTTCACCAAATCTTTGAATGAATACAAATCAATAAGCACTTCATTGTAGTATCAACAATCAAACATCACGTGGAAAACTGTAACAGATTTCGCTGGCTGTGAAATCCCAATGAATAGATAAGAATGCTTTTTAGCTGATAATAATAATGTCAGCGGGCGTTCATCCTACAATGACGTTGAATTCCAACAGTAATCACGTTGACGTACACAAAACTCGCTGACATTTAACCACAAAATTCAATAAAAAAAAACAAAAAACACCAATCACTTAAAAATGCGACAGTTCTTGGGAATTTGTTCAAAAATAATTGAGCCATAAACTGATGCGAAATCGAAATTAGCAATTGAATATTTATATTTATTTATTTGTGATTATTTTGTGGGCGTCATATGTCAAGCGGAAGCCAATTGTAAGATTTCGAAATTGATTTTGATGGAAAAACACAGCAAGAGAGATTATCAATTGTAGGCGGAAATATTAATTTGCATAATCCAAAGTGTAGAACAACAAATTACTTAAGCGCTAAGTAAATAACAATAACAATCACAACAAGCTGACCATATTTGTGTGAGATCTTTGTCTCAGGATCTCAACTTGAAAAGTTCAGGAACTATATAAAGTTTTAAAATAAATATGCACACAAATTAAATGAAGTCATTATTTGTTATATCTAAATTTAATGAACTCAATATTGAAACTTGGTAGTGTTAGGAATGCAAGTTGTTAAGCGCAAAGTTTGTTATGAATTAAAGTCAAGAGTTTATGTGTAAATATGCTCAAATACTCGCTTCAAATGAAGTCATTATTTGCGTTTTTGTTTATCCAACAAATTGGCCACTCGAGTGCTAAACGGGCTAAAGAAGAAAAGACACTTAAGAGCCTTATCTAACCAGCTTTTTTTTTTTTTGCCAGCCTTTTGTTGCCTCACTTTTATCATCGTTCCCGGCCCCAAAGTAAACTTGGCGTCGTATTAGGGTCAAGTTGACTTTTACACATATACACATATAAATATATTTATTTTGTTATTGTTTATATTGCCATTTTGTGATGCGTTTTCTTTGCTTTTGCTTGTTTTTTTTTTCTATGCGATTTTCATTGTTGTTGTAGCTGTTGTCGTTTTTGGATTCAATTTAAATTTCAACGTCAATGCACGTTGCAAATTACGTGGCCCTTGAAGGTGACAGCGTCAAGAGAATTGCATTTTATGATGACTTGGCATTGTATGACAACGTCGTTAGGTGGTCGTTAGGTCTCCCGCCAGGGGACACCAATTCCACTGAAAAGGCAAGGGGGCCGTTCCACGGGAGTTGGAAAATTGTGTGACCTGCTCTCTGCTCTGGTATCAACTTGTATATTACTCTCTACTCGTATCTCTCACTCAATCTTCTCACATGCAAGTAATTTTACTCAAGTCATTGAATAGCAAACGTCGAATCTTGAGCTGCTGTTGAATGATTCATGTGATTCATGATGCAATTCAAATAATTTGCATGCTAAAATTAACACAAGTATGTGAAAACTATGAATAATTGAATTACATTTAGACATGAGATAATATTTATCTAAATTCAATGATGACTTTAACTAAGTACACAATTGATTAGATAAAGTTTGTATTAATATTAATTTTAATATATTAATTTTAAGAGTCAAATTTTTATGCTTGTTCTATTTTTCATAGACTTTTTCAACTGCTTCAGTTATATTAAAACAAATCTTTACAAAAACTGTAAATTATTTATGCCCAATTTGCATTTATTATATTAAATTAGTTGCTTCCACTGACAGATTTGTTGGAAAATTGAATTTTTCACATTTTCTCACATTTTCCCATGAACCCGCATCAATTAATGATTGAATTGCCTGACCAAGACAAACATATGTTTGCATTCAATGAGCATTTGTGAATAATTCATTGATTGATGGCCATTAAAAACAGTTTATATGCAAATTGCATCAATTACGAAGCGTCAAAAACATAGAAAATACACACACAAAAAAAAAAAACATATACCAAGCGTATCGAAATGGAAATCAAAATCAAAATCTCTTGTCATTTATGATGCAAGATGTGAAAGATGCCGAGATCAAAAGTCAAGAGAAAAGACAAATACAAATATGTAAATATAATTTGTTGCAACTTCAACTTTATGACGCTTTCTGAATTATTTGTGATGCAAATGCGAATGAGCTGCATAATGCAAATGCATGAATGAGACCAAAAACAAAATGATGAAAAATAATAATGACTATGGGAATGGGCGACAAAGCATCTTTATAAATTAATTAACAAGGCGTGACATAATAATCTGCCAGGCAATACGTATTTACATAATTAGCCCAGCTACCACCAGGCAATGCCAATAGTAATAATCATGTAAGTAGCACACAAATGAGAGGCAGTTCATGTTCGAAAATAGGGTAACAGTGGGAATAAGAGAGAGAGAGAGAGAGAGTAACGGAGAGTGAGCAAAAATCGCATTATTTTTAGAGTTGAAATAATTATACCCTATGTGCAAAAGTGTTGAGTCTATAGCATATCCATTTTATTTTTATACAAAACTCTTTGTCCTGACTGACTGAGAATCAACGTGTAGGCCAAACGGTTAAAGCTAGAAAGCTAAAATTTTCACACAACATAGATGAGACAATCGTGGATAGATTAGTTTTTAGACAACATATCTCAAATCTTTAATTGAAAATGTTATTATATTTTAAGTTTTGCTAAGCTTGACTTTTGGCATTATCTTAAATTTAATTGCCATCTCAATATTCTGGTTAATTTATGAAGCTTTGTTAACAAATAATGAACTTGTCATTGTTATGAAAATGAAGAAACCTCGCTCTTTCCTATTAATATTAATACAGGGTATCATTTAGTTAGGCACTCTCTGGCATACCTTTTTTTCAGCTTGTGTTTTTCATTGCAATTACGTTGATGGCCAATGTTGATTTGCCAGTTGAATTTATGTTACCTATGTTGGAAAAACTTGGATACTCGGCCATTCGTTAAATTGCAGTGCAGGTGTGGAAAAGTGTGTGTGTGCGTGAGAGAGAGAGAGAGAGAGAGAGAAAAAATAACTAGGCAAATGGCTTTGTGGTGATTTTACCGATTTGCGCTAAATGTAAAACGGAAATCGCTTTAAGAGTTGTTATTGCAATTGTTGTTATTGCTAACGCTGATGGGCATGTTTGCAGGAACTGTGTTGTTGTTGTTGTTGCTGGCGACAATTTTTGGGGGTCGCGTGGGCGGTTTGAAGAGTTGAAAGTTTGCCAAGTGCCAAAGGGCACAGTCAATATGAAAGTTATGTCAGCAATGCACTTAGAGCGAGCTATATTTCTAAGAGAGAAGGGGAGAGAAGAGAAGAGGGGAGAGTAGAGGGTAGTAGTGGACAGCTAGAGGCTATCAAATATAGTGCAGCTGTTGTGGGCAGCACAAAATATTTGAAAATGCAAGTACGGAATTCAATTATTGAGAGAGCTTCACTTCACAGTTCACAGTTAAGTTAAGGGTTGTAGTAAAAAACTATAAAACTGCACAAAAAATTCCATTTAAACTTTTGCGACAGAGTTGAGAGATTTTCCAGAAGTTCTCTAGAGAGAAGAAAATGGTTGAAATATTTAAAGTGCGACTTTAATGTGAAAGAGTTGTACTTTAAACTTGCTCAAGTTGGAAGCGAGAACAAAAAGTTATTGATGATGTAATAATGAAAATGTTTCGTTATTAGCCTGTTCAACTTTGACCTAATTGACTTTAACTTCTCTCTCTCCCTCTCTCTGTCTTGTCACTTTACTCTCGTCTTTGTTTAGTGCACATAATCAATTTCATCAATTTGTAATTCAATATGCATTGTGAGCTTGTCATCAACAGCTCATTAACAATCCTTGGCCTGTTCAACCAATCACTCTTTGCCTTTCCTCCCATTTCCCTTTCCCCTTTTTCCAACTAACTAAATGCAATTCCAATAATACATGACTCCATTTACAAAAGCTGTCAAAATTGTCTTCGACTCCACAATGGAGATGATGTGGCCACAGAAACCGAACCGAACTAAACCAAGCAGAAAAGTATCTCAATACAACAATGTTACAATGTGGAATTGACAAAGCTGCAACAGCAACAGAGGCAACAACAGCGACATGGATGAGTGCACCCGCATCATTGAGTTTACATCTTTTTCTCCTACTCAACCCTGACTCACTGTTCCCCCCTTTTGACTCTGTGCCTCATCGGGTCAACAATGCGCAGCTTGAAAGGCTCCGCTCGACAGCTGTCACTGTGTATAGTTTTTTCGGTTGTTAGCCCGGTATCCGAAAAGGTTGCAGGGAGGTTTACAAATTTGGAAAAACATTTGTAAAAAGCTGAAAAAGCAGTTTAAAATAAAATAACTTTTAAATAAGTTTGCCAAAACTGATCGAAAAACTGATTTCTAAGCGAAATGTTAATTTGATCATGGTTTAAACCAGCGGTGGGCACGAAATCTGAATTCGGGAGCAGCCGCTAGCTCCCGGAGCCCATGCGTGCCCACCGCTGGTTTAAACCTTAATTCAATTTGCTTTCAAATTTAATTAATTTTGTTCAAATAATTTTTTGCCTTTAAGATTAATTTAAAGCTTTGAATTTCCGAAAAATCAAAATTTTATATCACAATTTTTATCAACTCCTAATGCTTTAATTAGTATATAACATTTTAAGTTTTATTTCGCTTGATTTTATTGTAAAAAACATCCCAAATTGAAGAAAAATTTTGACTTGAAAAGTTTGCTGCTTATGTCAATTAACAGATTCACTTTAAAACTTTCATGATTTTGTCAAAACTGATCACATTTTAAAACAAAATATTATTTGATTTCAATTAAGCCTCAGCTTTTAAGCTCAGCTTTTGCTCATTCATATTCATTACATAAACAAATGAGGCCGAAAATCAACGGAATGAGCAAAAGCTGAGCACGCCTGCTCTAAATTCATTTTGCATTCAAATTAATTAAAATTTTTTTCAAATAAATTGCTTTTATTCATTTTTTTTATTTTTTATTTAATTTACAGGGCATCTAACAGTCGAGCACACTCGACTACATCAATCTTATTTGTTTTTCGTGTCTTGCCAAATGTTGGCAAGTGGTGCTTGCACCACCTGACGACGGTTTTCAGCGCCTGCTCCATCAATCCCCAATTCTCAATGGGCTCAAAGTGCTTATGGCACAGTTTTAGGCGTTCAAACGACACGTTGGTTTGTTGATTTAATAGACATGATGCTTGAGCTTTTTTAACGTCTCCCTTCTTCTTGTTGTTTTTGTTATTGACAGTTAACAACGGGGACAGCAACAGCAAGGACAACAACAATAACAAAGACGAGCAGCTATTGACGCATAGCTGACATTTTGTGACAATCCGTGTGTGGGTTCAAACTACGTCAGGCCATCCCAATCCCCCCTCCCTGTCCCACTGTCGCCTTTGTCGTTCAATTGACAAGACTTAAACATACACACGATATAACGGAAGGAAGCGACGGAAGGAAGGAAGCACAGAAAAAAACCCAACACTCCACTGACTGACGCGACATTTTTGCTATGCAGGAAATGGGGGCTGTCAAAGGGGGAAGTGGGCAGGGGGCGTGTCTGTACTGACAACCGACAGACGACAGACGACGACGAAAAGTCGCACGTTTTGTTAAAATGCTATTTTCGGATTTATCGATTGAATTAATTCTTAAGCCAACTAAGTGGTATTCCAAAGCAGCCTTAAATTATAGATAAGTACGCTTCGTTGGATTTAATAATAGCACAAAAGGCAATTTAAACCTGGGCTAATAGTTAAGGTAAAATGGCCAGCTGTCAATCTGCTTCAATCTGCTTTCAATCTTCATATTTCAAAATTTAAAGCCATTACTTATACGCCCCGTTGTGCATAAATCATTTGCAAACGAATTTTGTGACAATTGTGAAGCATTTGCACTGACAAAATCTATATTCAACGAAATTGTCAATGTGCATAGTGATAAAAATAAAACAAATTTAACGAACGAGCTACGAGAAAAAGATTTATTAAACGTAAGTCAAAAGAAAAGCATAAATTTGGTTTCCTCTTTTTCATCCAAGGTCAGTTGCCTTGGCAATGGAACATAACCAAGATAAACTTGGTAACGCTTCATTTGAAGGTTTCTTTCAGCTAACAGAGGGAGCGAGAGAGAGAGAGAGTGAGGGGGTGCTAGAAAGGGAGAGAAAGTCAAGAACGTTTCATGTTTGGGATGTCGCCTCGGAAATTGACTTTGGAAGTCAAATATGACCTTTGCAACTCTCTCTCTCTCTCTCTCTCTCTTTTGGCCCTGGGTTGCATGACAGAGAAAAACAGAAAACAGACTGTGAATCAAGTTCAAAGGTCACGTATCGCTTAACAAAGCCGTTGAATAATGATGTTATATATGGCCAATAAATCCAACTGAAGGGTGAAATAAACATACATATAAATTTGCCAATCATCAACTAAATATAAAAACAATTGTAAAGAAACTTCCAAATCGACAAACTGTAATTATCTAAATGTTGTAATTAAATGTATTACGGTTAATTATGGACTACGCCGTGGTTGGAATAATTAAATAGAGCAGTGCTGCGTTTCCAATTTCGAGATAGGTAACACTTTTTTATTAAAAAATAAATAAAAAAAAATTTAACAATTTTCCATGTTTATTTTTATAGTGCACCACATGCAGAGCCACAAATTTATGGCTAAAATCGACAACCAACCATAATTTCAATATGTTCAACTGAAATTCTAACAACAACAACCAATAACAATTCTGTTGCATAGAATTCGAATTCTAATGCAAAAGCATTCGCGGAATTTATGCAAATTGTCATAAAACATTTATTGCTCAAATGAAGTGAGGGAAATTGTAGGAAATTGAATGGAAACAATAGTCCATAAATTTCTATACAAAATATTTGTGAATAATTATCGTGTTACACTGCAAAAAAAATTGGATGAGACGTAAACAACACAATGCTATTAACATAATGTTATTAACATCAATTAACAGACGCTTGGTATTTTAATACTACTAAATACTAGAATTGCCAATTAAATGCCATGAAATTTGTAATTGTACAAAAGCAAATTACACGCAAGTACAAAATGCAGCTTACAGTTGAAAGTTGGCATTGCCATAGCAACAACAACAATAACAATAACAGAGGCAGCAGCAGCAGAAGCAGCAGAACAAAAGCAAAGGGCGTGCAAACAAAACGCACGGCTGACTGAACCAACAACAATAATAACAACAAGCACAAAGAACAGACACAACAACAGTAATAGCAGCAACAACAGCAGGTGATTCTCTCACTCTACCGCTAACTGTTCTTCACTTCATCTCATTTGCTCGCTCTCTCTCACAAGATAAAAGCTTTGCTGATGCTGTGCAAGTTCAACAACAACAACAAAACTCAGCGCAGACAGCGCGTCGCTGACACGTTGAGCCATTGAATTAAATTAAGGCAAATTCGCGCAATAAATGTAAAATAAAACGCACAGCAAGAACTTATTTAAAGCAGTTGCTAAAAATAAAATACTTTTGATAAGCCGACTGCGACGCTAGACATGTCGCAAACGGCGCCGACGCAGTTAGCTAAAAATAACAACAAGACCTGCGTTTGTCGAGAGAGTCAGAAAGAGAGAGAGAGAGAGCGCAAAGAGGCGGAGTGGGGAGTGGGGGAGTGGTGAGTTGTGACTGCTGGGCAGCACATGTCCGCGAGTCGAAAATGAGACAAACTACAACTACAATGAGAGTGCAGACACACACACAAACACAAACATATAAGCGCAGACATTAAAAGTAGAGCGCGCAAGTATTTACCGTTTTAGTGAAAAGCTCAAAGCGGTTGACATGACAAGTTGAAAATTAAGATTCCTCTTGCAGCGTCATTTGCTTTTATTAGCTTTTCACACAGAAATTAACACCCGAATCAGAAACAGAAAATCCCGACTGAGACTCGTTTACAAAAAGAAAATTATCTGTTGAGCAAATTGTTTTGTCATTTTAGTGTGATTCATTTGTTTAAATTCAATACTTACATACACAAATGCGGTATCAATTGTTTTGCAATGATTTATAATTTTTTTTGGCAATCACAACATTCACTGTCGATTAAATCGAGCGTGACAATAAACGAATTTTTGTAAACTTGTTTAAAGTAGTATATATGTATGTATGTACACAATCACTCTCACAGAGACACGGCAGACACAGCCATACGCACAGTAACAATAACAAAACACAGCGGAAGCGCAATGCAAGCCGAAAACAAAAGCTGAGCTTTAATACGAGACACAGCAGCCAGAACTCTTTGATTGCCCAACATGAACCGACACCGAACAGCGCAGACAAAAGACTGAGCTGAACTGAAGTTGCGCCAAAGCGGCAATGCCGAAGCCGAAGCTGCTGCAAGAGAGGAACGATAGCAGTTGTGCTGTTCGTGCTGCTGTTGTCCGAGGCAGTGACGCGGGCGCAGTACTCGCTCTGTGGTTGTGGGCGTTTGTTATTGTTGCTGTAAATGCAACCAACAGCGACAGCGAAGAGAGATATTGGTGTGGAGAGGGAGTACAAGCAATTGTTAAAAAGGGAAAGGATTAACGATTGCCAAAAAAAAAAACTGCAACACGATCTTGCCAATGTCATGAGAGAGCTTCAATGTGAGAGAGTAATTTACAGGAAGAGAGAGTGCAGAAAAGAGAATCATAGAGCATAATTATAAAATTATTTGACAGTTTCATATTTGGTATAACTTTCTAGAAGAATTAAGAGATTAGACTCTAGAATGCTCTCTCGCTTTAATTGAGTTATACATGGCAATGCAGGTGCCGTTAGGCGCAATTCAATGACCATTCTGATGAATAAATGGATGAAATGCGCGCGGAAATGTGGAAATGCCATAGAAAATTGCTTAATGAACCGTTTGCATTTGTGTTTGCTCCAAATGGCAGTGGTTCTGACAACCAGTCCAGTCCATAGATCAGCCAGCAAGTTCAATGCCATTAGGCAGACAACAACAACAGCAACATTAACAACTACAACTGCTCTCTTACTACTCTGTACTATTATTACGGCTACTACTATTTCTACTACCATTTGCTCTGTGCAAGTCAATTCTGCAAATATAGCCATAAAAGCGCATAAATCTAAATAAGGCGCGTGGCAGCATACACACACACGCACACATATACACATGCAAACACCTCTCAGCGAGTATACAAATATTTATTGTGTAGGATATAAAAACTGCATTTTCATAGATTTTTTCTTTTTGCGCAGGCGAAACAAGCAAACACAGCGACGTCGGCAGCGCAGCGACTGCGGCAAAGTTGCTGAGGTGGATTTAATGTGAATTGAATTGAAAGAGATGAAGAGAGAGAGTGCACAGTGTGAGGTGTTTAATGTTTAGCAAGAACTTGTAGATGAGATTGCATCTCGAAGCAAAAAAAAAGAGAAAAAGCTAAAGAAATTCAAGTTGACTTGGATTACATTAATCAACAGGCAGTAGAACACAACGGCAAGAAAAATGGCGAAAAGCTTTTTTTTTGTAAAGCTGCAACAAATTGCGGTTCTTCTTCGATTACACATTGTGGGCATTTAAAGAGTGTAATTCGATTTTTTATGCGCCACAATATGATCCCAATTGCATTTTTTTTTTAGATACATATAAACTTTTTATGACTTACGCTTTATCAGATATTTCTGTGTAAGTTTTTAAAAAACTTTTTGATTGCATTTTCCAGCCATCAATGACTCACCTGCAAAGAGAGAAAGAGAATAAGAAGTGAGTCAAATTATAAGAGTTAAATTTAGTGCACTTAAATAAATCAAGACTTAACATAAAATGTCACCTTAAAAGTATCACAACAAAACACAAACACCAAAGCAAAACAAATCAAATTAAAGCCTTAAATGAAGTCATTGCCGTGTCTAGAACACGGCACGTGCTCTCACTAAGATAAACAAACAAAATTAGCTAATTAATTAGAGCAAAAGCAAGGCAAACTAAAGAGAGTAAAAAGTAACTCGCTCTTGCCTGCAGCAAAAACTTTTTGCAAAAAAAACTTAGCTCAAAAAAAAGAGCAAAAAAAAAACTCTGCACGTCACTCAAAAGTTTTTAGCGCCAGGGCAAGAGTCGAAGAGAAAAAGAGCGGGACAGGGCGAGCAGGCAGAGCATCCCCTCGTTGCGTGTTTTGTCGCACGTGTGGGTGGGGGCGCTTTGAGTGTCTCTTTTGCTGGCTTTTGAGTTATGAGACGTTGGTCAGCTTTGTTTTTCCATAATTTATGCAGCGGCGGCGCCGGCGCCAGCGCCTACGTCAACGCAGGCCATTTTGTTGCTG
The DNA here is from genome assembly GCA_037043405.1 of Drosophila subquinaria. Classification (NCBI taxonomy): domain Eukaryota; kingdom Metazoa; phylum Arthropoda; class Insecta; order Diptera; family Drosophilidae; genus Drosophila; species Drosophila subquinaria. The sequence continues at coordinate 1,163,393 of JBAMBL010003089.1, read as the reverse complement.
TTTGATGTGAGCAAAAAGCTTTTCTACCCACTGTCATAACTTTGGCCCAACTTGAGCGATTTTTATGCGCAAAACTTTGCTTAGTTTGATTATTCTATTACACTTTTTTAATGGCTTTATTAAATTTGCTTGTCCTCAAATTTGGCCATAAATATAGCTGTCAATAGTAGCTAAAATTACTATTTCTACAACTTTAATACAAACTATTTTTTCAAATTATAGCACACTTTTCCCCCATTTTCTTTTCATATTTTGTCCTAAATATTAGCCAGGTTTTTTTTGCCCGTTTTTCGCCTGTTTTTGCCATGCCTTTGACTTTTTTTAATTAATGAAAGAATTTTTATTGCCATGACTGTAACCGAAAAATCAGTCACGTGTGTCGACTTTGAGTCCATAAAATCATGGCTGACAGCAAAGAGAAGCAGGGGAGGGAAGGGTAGAGGGATTGCGGGAGGGGGAGTAAGCTCGGAAATGTGGCGCCAAAAGCGTTTGACGAGTGACATATGAATGCCAATGTAAGGGGAGGGGGAGGAATTTATGAGGCAAGCTTTCGCTATGATTTTTGATGGCAATTTAAGGATTAAATTAAAGCTGAAAAATAAAACATCGATAACACAGGCGATGCTATCGATTACGAGTGTTTATTAACCTCTTTTAATTTAATATTAATATTTTTTTCTATTACATTCTAAAAAATATTTAGAATGTTTTGTTTCCTTTAAAAATTTTGAAGACAATAAGTCTTTAAGCTAAAGTTTTTGGACCGATTTAAGTTGTGTTAAATTTAAGAAATTTAGTTTACAAATTGAGACAGCAAAAAAACTTAAATTGAAAAAAATAATGTATTCAATCTATCTGTACCTTTCTAACAGCGATCGTAAGGATTATAAGCTATATGCTAAACATCATGAGTTTTTTTCTGATTCGTATAAAAATTTTAAAGTAAATTTTATATTGAATTTTTATAAAAAAAATTTAAAAGTAACTTTTATTTTTATACAAAAAAATGAAATTAAGTTATTTTTAATTTTTTTTAAGGTAAAACTTAGTTTCAATTTGTATAAAAAAGTTTTACCATAACTCATGATTTTATTATAAAAAATAAAAATAATTTTAAACCATAAAAATTTTATATTACAATTTTTTTTTATAAAAAAGTTAAAGAGCTACTTTTATTTTTAACTTATATAAAAAAAATTGAAAAGTAACTTTTATTTTAAATTTTAAAACTCAGTTTTCAATTTGTATACAAAAGTTTTACTATAACTCTTGATTTTATTTAACAAAAATAAAAATAATTTTAAACCATAAAAATTGGAAATATAAATGTATCCCGTTCCTAGATAGTACTTTTGAACAATAATAAAAAAAAATAATTAAAAATAAATAATAAAAAACGTATCTGTCATTTTCTCAATTTTCCTGTCATTTTTTTTACTGTTTAATTGTTTTCCGACTCATAACTCTTAATTCCTGCTTTTCAATACCATTCGCTTTAAGTGGGTTAAAATGAAAAGCTGTACATTAAATGTTATGCTTATAATTCGCAAGTTGTTCCCACAATAGTTGGGTTTAAAAGCTAACAACAAACTTATCCTTTTATCTTTCTCTCTTTGTCATTTTCCCATTTATACTGTCAACTGTTTCCCATCATGGAACAACAAGGACAGCTTTCAGGACCTTCGCGCACATACATTTCACACACACTGTACTTGGCGACTTTTCATGTCACTTGTCCAATAAAAAAAATGCAAATTAGCCACAGAAAAGAACAAAAATAAAACAGTTGATAAATTGTTGTTGTTGTTGTTGTTTTTAGTGCCATTTAAGCACGCGTCAAAAAGTTAAGCGTGGTAAGGGGAAGCCCCGAATTGAATTATGCAGATTTTCTAAGCGGTCAAAAAAGTTTCGTAACGAGTAACGGTCGAATAACGGTCGAGTAACGGTCAATTTGCGTGCTTACCTCAGTAAAGGACTCTTATCGCTTCTGGCCACAATTTGACTTGAGCTAATTGCACTTTTTGTTTATCTTTTATTCTTTTTTGGCCTACGAAATTTGTTAATTGAATTTGCGAATTCGGCGGAAAATCTGAAAGGAATTGAATTGGAATTGTGTGTGTAAAGTTGGCTCTCAGTGTGCGTGTGTGTGTGTGAAAGAGTTGCGTGTGTATGTGTGAGTGTACTCGCGGCAAAGACAACAATAAAACTGTGCAACAATTGTCTGTCAAAGTTAAATTTGTTAAAAGAAAGAAAATTTTATTTAACTTTTCAAAATCAAATTTTGAAAGTCGAAACCAAGGCCAACTCGATTGGAATCATGATCATGATGATGCTTCTTCTTCTTCCACTTCGACAGGTGTTTTATTGCACCAATCAAGAGAGTTTTTCTCTCATTTTTCTATTTTCCGTTTTTCTGTACTTTATGCTTTGTAACGAGAACACGAGCAAAAAACGCCTCCATTTGCAGCGACGCCGATTCTGACGCCGACGCCGACGCTAACGCCAACGCCAACAGCGACGTTAACTGCGTCCTACGTGCAGCAGACAAAGAACCAAGAGAGCAAAGTGAACGAATAACAATTTAAATATTGCAAGCTGATCGGCTATAACATACTCTGTAAATGATTTAAAAAAAGAATTTCCTAATTTGTTAACTATATTTTTAATTTATTTTTATTATATATTTTTAATTTTTTAAACACTGTAAGCTGATCGACTATAACACACTCTGTAAATGAGTTTAAGAATAGAAATTTCTTATTTATTATTAACTTTTGTTTTAGTTTATTTTTAATTTTTTAAAATTGTAAGCTGATTGACTTTAACATACTCTGTAAATGAGTTTAAAAAAGAAATTCCCAATTTATTATTAACGTTAATTTTAATTTATTTTTATTATTTAATTTTAATTTTGAATAGGCTGTAATTGCTTAAAAAATGATCAAATAAAGCATACCCTGTAATTGATCTTAACATGAATCACTGCGGACGGCAGTCCGCGCTAGTGACGAAAGCATCACGAAGTGTGCGAAAGCGACTAGCATATATACACAGGAAGAATGGAAAATTTGCTATTACTAAATCACTTTAGTTAAACTGTATTGTTAAAAACTTTACTAAATTAAAACATCTTAGCCCAAGCAAAGTAAACTATCAAGTAAGAAAAAATGTGGAACAGTGATGGACCTCGATATACCCCGTAGCTCACTTGACAACAAGCTACAGAAATTGCATTTCACTTTTCATATTAAGACATAAATCACCTGAAAAAAGCGCAGTCAAAGAGATTGACTAAGAGTGAGAGACTAACAAATACTCTGTAGTTCGGACCAAGCTGTATAAGTCTGCTTTTGGGACTGTTCTACTTATTATTGTCGAAGTTATCTACATTTTATGCCTTTTAACTGCTTTATTGCAACATATTTCATGAGTACAGGGTATTTAAATTTAATGTGCACACTCAAACTCATATTTCAATGAGTACAAGGTATAAAACACTAAATGCTGTATATTTGCAGAATTTCACAATATTTCCGTTTAATTTTTAGTTAACAATAATGCAACAAACCCAGTACTCAATTGGTACAGGGTATTATAAGCTATGCTCATATAATTAAACAAAATTTTGTACCATATTTCATGAGTACAGTGCGTAAAAAGCGAAATTTCCAATTTTTCATTAATAGGCAACAATAAATACAACAAATTTAGAATAACTGTCAATATACCCTTGTACACACTGAATGTGCAGGGTATTCAATGGATTCAATAAGTTTAGAGCGAATTTTTCATCATTTCAATAAAAGTCAATAGAAAATTCAACAAATTTTAAATAACTGTCAATATACCCAATATACATCCTGCATTTTCAGGGTATTCAAAAGCGAACCAAGTTTGCAAATTGTGCCTGTTGTACCGTTGTTGTTGTTGTCAGTTGTCTCTTGCTGTCAGTCAGTCAGTCACAGTCACCATCTCTCTCTCTATCTCTATGTCTCCCTGTCTCTGTCTTACTCCTTCTCTTGCGCTCCCTTGTCAGCTTAATGATGCAGGCGCCTTAAGGAGAGAAGTAGAGGGGAGAAGGAGCAAGAGGAAGCGAGAGAGACTAAAGACAAACCACCAAAACAATCAGTTGGCAATTTTCTTTTATATTTCGAATGAATGTTGAAATACTTTAACTGTTATTTCGTGCATACGTGCATATAACCGTTATAATACGGTTAAAAGGTAGGCGTGCGGAATGGTGAAGGGGAGGGGGGCAGAAGGTGGGGGAGGGGAGAGAAGCTGTCTGTAACTGCAGCTCAAACTGCTGAAACATAATTATGTTGAATCACTCACGTATCTGAAGGATACCCAAAAACAGCAACACCAAAAGATACACAAATGAGTGTGTATGTGTGTGTGTGTGTGTGTGTGTGTGTGTGTGTGTGTGTGTGTGTGTGTGTGGGTGTTGACTGTGTTGTTGTCTGCTTGTTGTTGTTTGTTGTCTGTGTTGGCTTTTGTAGGTGGCAGGTAGTCGCATATGTCGCTTCAACTGCGGATCAACATTTTATTCATTTATTTATTTCTTTATTTTTTGTATTTTTTTGGTTCATAGCCTAACATGATTTGCAGATTTTGAAAGTATCTTTGCCAATGTTGGCCCAAAGAACGTGTTGCCAAGAAGTGCACATATGTTATATAAGTAGACAGCAGACTTTAGGATTAAAGCGATCAAATGTTGAAAGGAAATTTCAATGAAAAAAGGCAGAGATACGATAAATATACAAATGAAAAATTTGAGTTTTGAAAAAGCAATGAAATTTGCTGGGAAAATCCATTTCCGATTTGGGAGCAAAGTGTTAAATTACAAATTAGATCATTATATTTAATTTTTCAATTATGAAAAGAATTTTTCTATCAGGCCTGTTCCGGTTTTCACTTTCGGTAAGATTTTGCGGAAGTGAATTTCTTTAACCTGCTCTAATATCATTTCGGTGAAACTCTGCGGTTTGATATCACTTTGAGTTGATAAGTTTAAGTCGGATAAAGTGAAAAACGATAATTTTTAAATTCTTAGGTTAAGTGCAAAGCGAATAAATGCATTTCACTAAATGCTATAAAATGAAAAGTGAAAACCGGAACAGACCTGTATATGAATTTTTCCATATAAAAAGAGTTTTGGGAAAGAAAGAAATGCGTAGGAAAATTTCTTTGTCCTGTCACTAAAAAGTCAGAACAAACATGAATTTAGAGGAGTAAGGCTGCGCCCACACTGGGAGCTGAATGCGGAGCTTACAGCTGAGCTTATCAGCTCGAAAAAAACAAGCACACTGCTTGTATGAGCGTTCGCACACTGAAAGCTGAGCTTATCTATTAGTTTTGTTCTGAACTTTTCAGCTCGCCTATAAGCTCCGATGTAAACTACACTTTCAGCTTGTAGTGTGCGCGCACCCTAAGATAAGAAAAGAATTAAGAACAAATTACAAGAAAAACTAATCTTATCAATATTATCTTTCTTCGAATATTTGTTTCTTATAAGCCAAGAGAGCTTCGGACTTGGAAGAACTGCTTAGTAAAAAATTCTTTGCCCCATTGCTAAACTACGAAAAAATGTATTCAAAATAGGAGAATAAAAAAAGGAATTACAGCAAAAATTCCAACTTTACTTACATAATGTAAATTATATCTTTTAATTCAATTTCAGGAATTTTGGTATTAACTTTTATAAAACGTAAAAAAAATGTTCCTAAGCTGAAAGTCGAGGCCAATTCAAAAACTACACTTAAGTATTTATATTATAAGCTAATGGATTCTGTGTAATAATAATTTTCGCTTATTTTTCAAAACTATACAATCTTCATTCATTCATTCGTTCCGCGAACTGGAAATGCTTTTCCTTTAAATTATACTAGTAACTATAATGCCTGAATATTCCGAGAAAAGCTCTAAAGATACTCGTTGTATTGGTGCTTAAGTAATCAGGAGCACTTCTTAACAATGAATAAACGAGTATTTGGCTTTGAGTACACTCACACTCACTCACACTCACTCACACTCACGTTTCCTTAGCTCATTTTGCAGTCAACAGGAGCATTATTTTTATTTTTATTTCTTTTGCGATTTTCAATGCAATCAACAGACACGAAAATTTCACTTGTCATAGTGAAGGATGAAACTTCAGGGCACATTAAACTCTTCCAGACCAACTGGCAAGCAACAACAACAAGAAGAAGAAGATGAAGAAGAATAAGTGGAGAAAGAAGAAGCAGCAGCAACAGCAGCCACACAAAATCCACACAATGACTTGAAACTACCGAAAAACCTCTAGAAATTCAAGTAGTAAATGCAAATACTAAAGAGAGAGAGCGGGACAGAAAAAGAAGGAAATCATGCAATGCCAAAAAGAGTGTGGGGCATGTCTAGGCAGGAGATGCCAACACTCCAAATGGCAACAACAACAGCAACAACAACAGCAACAACAATGAGAAGAACAACGAGATGAACAAAAAACAAGCGGAAAAGACTAAAGTCAAGTTCACGACTAAGGGATACCCGTTACATATTCAAAAAAAAAAATATTGCATACTTTTAGACACTTATACTACTTATAAACTTAAAACAGCCATAACCACCTTTCTATTAGTTCAATCTTGTTGCAATTAAATAGAATGATAGCTTATAATAATAGATAAATTTAACTATCAAAAAACTACGTAAAATTCGAAGCCCGCATACCAAATTTGGTTGATCTAGCTTTTATGGTCCCTGAGATCTATGGACATGGCTATATCGACTTTACTACTTTACTTTATAGTGTCGCAGATGCTTCTTCTTTACTGTTACATACATTCCAATGAATACAATATACCCATTTACTTATTCTTTTAAGTTACGGGTATAAAAACTGAAGGATATAAACTGAACTTGACTGTGGCAACAACAAAAACAACAGCAACAAAATGCGTTGCAAGCAGCTGCTGATGCCGTTGAACTTGGCTAACAAACAAACAAACAGTCAAAATGGGCAGTCCTTTTTCTTTTTGTGGGCGTGGCAAGAGACCACACTAGCGCCCCACTAAATGCCACTTAAGTGAAATGAATTGCAAAAAAAAAAACTAAGAAAGAGAAAACAAAATAATAAAAACAAACGTATCATCAAATAAGAAAATGTTGTTCATTTCCTAGCCACTTCCGTTTTGGCCAATTCAAAAATGTCCTGAGAATGGCATACACTGATAAAAACATAAGATATACATTCAGCTACAGCTTTAAACTAGTTCGTATGTAGATTTAATATCGCATAAAAACATATAATAAATGAAATCAAAATATAAATTCATTTTATTGACGAAAATTTTTAGTTTTGAAATAAAGTTCTTGATTCTAAGATTTTTTTTTAGATCTAATTATTAGTGTTGTTAAAATTCTTTAATAGTTTTCCCGTTTTGGCCAATTCAAAAATGTCCTAAGAATTGCATACACTGATAAACATAGAAGATATAATATCAGCTATAGCTTTAACCTAGTTCGTATGTAGATTTAATATCGAAAAAAAAAAAAAAATTTAAAATAAAAATTCAATTTATTGACGAAAATTTTTAGTTTTCAGATAAAGTTCTTGATTCTACAATATTTTTTTTAGATCAAATTTTTAGTTTTGTTAAAATTCTAGTTTTCCCGAAAATTTCATATACTTATTAAAAAACAAATCTTTTGCAATTAATGGACAAAAATTCCATGTTTTTAAGATAAAGATTTAAGAATCCTGTCTTGATTTTAAACGATAATTCTAAGTATCGTGAGAAAATATAACAAAATATTTAAATTTGTGTATTTTTTGCAATTTATCTTAAAGTTGTTTTATTTTAAATGTAAAATAATTATAACAAATATTTATGTTTTTAGAATGCCTTCTGTTTTTTAATAGTGTAGAAAGGCGCGTGCAGTTCTTAAGCACGAAGAAGCTGAAAACTAAATATTTGCATTGTCAGAAGTCTGAAGTCTGAACAAAGCACAATGTGTGTTGTTGGGATGCGTATTTTTCTTTACTTCCCTCCCCCCTCACTTTTCACTGTCTGCGCTTTCCTTAGTTTTTATCCGCTTTTCCGCTTTTCACTTGTCCAACAACTGTTTAAACCCTTTTCAAACATTTTTGTCGCATTGCAAGCGTACGTTTTCGGCATTCCGGAAAATTCCTCTTAATTGCGGTTAACTTAACTTAAACACACACACATGTACAAGCACACACACCTACACACACGTAGACGCACCTTTTTAGCACTTGTCGCCTTTTTCTATATTTAGCTGCATTTTCGTAGCTTTTATAAAACTTTGTCTGCAAATTTTTAGTTGTTTTTTAATTTTTTTTTTTCGACTCTCACTTTTTTGGCTTTTAAAATTTTTAATTCAATTTTTTTGTTGTAACTTTTTGTTGTTGCTTGAAAGTACGCCAATTTATTTAGTTGTTTTTGTTGTTGCCACATACAACTAACTGTTTTGAATGCGCAACGTGTTGCGAGCTGCTGGAAAACTCTGCGCGTACTGAGCGAGATTTGACTTGACTTGACTTGATGTGACCAGACCAGGCTGAGAGGCCAAAATACACACACACACACTCACACACATACAATATGCAACAAACTGCGGCAGGTTACAAGTCCTGAACTGTGTTTGTTGTGTGTTGGGGGGCATAAAAAAACAGCTGATTTTGTAGCCGGTTTTCGTGTTTTCAACGTAAATTCAACGGCGAATTCGCAACAGTCTCTCGCTCGCTCTCTCTATCTTTCTCTTTCTCTCTCGCCATCTCACTCTCTGGCGCACCTACACTGAGCGCAAATTGTCAGTGTCTCTATCTTTTGAAAAAATTTCACTTTTTTTCCGAATAGATCTTCTACAACAATACTCTTTTTCAATAAATGAAACAACAAGAAGAATTAAGAATAATACACTAGTAAAAAAGAAATACAATAAATAATGATCTCACAATCAACATGTATTTTATTTTCCTCTGTTTATAAGAATTTATGGATCTTAATTTAAACTAAAGAATAAAATTAAGCCTTACTGTTCTTTTTTCTATAGATTGCGCTGATTTTTCAAATTTTGTTAAAGCAGCAAATACCCAAAATAATTTTCATGATTGAGATATTTTAAATATATATAGTTCCGGATTCATAATATATAAAAATCATTTTCATACAAAAAGTGCCCTTTAAGCAATTTTCAAAAAATTATAAATAACATAAGCGAAAAGATTTTTGAAAATTTTTTTTTGCAGTCACTCCTAAAATTGTTTGAAGAATGTTTTTGCATCGCAACATTTTTTTTTAAAAATAGAGGAAAAAAGTTTTGAAAGCTGACTTTATTTAAAATTCGAATATTTCAATGGGTACTTAATGGGTTGAGAAAAGTTATGCATCATTCAAACGGAATTTAGATGATCTTTCCAAATATATTTTTTAAATTTGAAGACTTGACTTACAAAAGCTGTTAATGTAAAAAAGAGTGTACTTATTAATTTGGCCAGTAGTGTATATGTGAAAACTTTTCTTATAAAGTTACAGCTGAACTTCCATAACTCGAACGTTTATAGCTCGAATTCTCTCTAACTCAAACTGAATTGAGTAGCAATAGCGTATACTTAACTTAGTAAAAAGACTTCCATAAGTCGAAGTCTCCATAACTCGAATTGTTTTCTTGGTTAATAGTGATTTGAATTAGGGAAGTTCGACTGTATATAATTTTATCAATTCATATTCAAGTAGTTGACATCACTAGTCTCTGTCTAGTTACAGGATATTTTACAAAATTTAGGGCTCTCTCTCTCTCAATTTTTCTCTCCCTCTCTCTCCATTTCTCTTTCTCTCTCATTTTTGCTCCCTTATTGTATCCCTACGAATTCGCCGCCAGCACAGCCCTTCATTTATGAGTTTCTCCCTAACGCATTTTTTGTTTGTACCTGCGCAGTGAAAATTCTCCATTCCCCGTCTCTTCCCCTCCCCCCCTAACCCTACCAACCAACTGAAAGAATTTTGCGAACAACGTTTAATTTCCATGCATGTTTTGCAGCCAACGGCGACCGCAAATGCATTGAACGCCACCAAAAATATGTTATGTCGCGGCATGTGCCCCCAAATCTAGTTGAGTGGCATGCCCCCCCTTCCTTCTACCCCTTGCTCACACCAACTGCAACCGCAAAAGCAAAGGCGTGGCAAGGGGCGGCGAGGGGGCGCAACAGTAGCCCACACTTGACCGCTTGAATGCAACAGCAGCAGCAACACTTGAACAAACTTCACTGTGTGTGTGCAACATGCGGCGTATGAGCAATATTTGAGTTTTGCCTGCAGGCAACTCTAAAACGCGTCGCGTCGTTTCTGATCATAATTATCACTCGCTCAACAGACAGACAGACGGACGGCAAAACAAAGTGACAGACATTGAAAGGATTTCGCAGCGCATAATTAGGCACAGTCTATGAAACGCCCACTTGGACACGCCCACAAACTGTGTACGTGTATGTGGGCAATAGCTGTAAATAAAACTTAAGCAGCGAGGTCTGTTCGAACAGTTAAAACTAAGCTAATCCAAGTTATTATGAAGATTTTAAATTTAAGTTAAAAATCAGCTTGGAAATTGGATAAGTTATAGGCAATTTTAACAAGTCAAAATTCAGAATCAAATTTAAAATATTTCTTTATTCTAATTATAATCAATACAGCTCAACATTTAAAAATTTTAAATTTTCAAAATAAGACAAATAGATACCTGGAGAAAATAATTATTAATTTAATGAAATTTGTTTGCAGGTTTAGAGACTGAACCATGATCAAAATGATCTTCTGCTTGGAAATTGTTAAAGTATCTGTAAAGCTATGAAATTTTGAAGTTGGTCTGATATTTAAAATAGAAACTTTACAATTCAAAACATTTGTTAATATTGGTATGACTTTTGTGCAAATAAAATGAAACGTCTCAGAATTAAATTTTAATTGATGTTCTATATTAAAATTTTAAAATTTCGAGAATTAAAAAGTGAAATTAATTGAATTTAATTCAAAATGAATTTAGAGGCCAAACCAACATCAAATTAATATTCCGCTTGAAATCGGTTAAGTTTTGACAAGGTAACGAATTTTGGATCACTTAAAATTTCTATAAAAAGTAAAGCATAACAAATATGATTGTAAAAGAGTTTCAATACATTACGAGCGACCCTCGTTAGCAAATTCTTTGTGAATTCTGTCTAGGAAAATATATAACATTAAATTGGGTTAAGTAAGTTATGATTATTTCATAGGTGGGCGGGGGGCGTGTTATGCTCTGAAGACAGAGTAACTGAAAGGGGCTGTAAATGTGCAAGGGGATGGGGGCGGGGGTTGGGGTTTGCTTTTCACACACATGATAAGTATGTGGCAAAAGCCGTGTCTGTCTGCTCGACTGTTGTTCTATTCTAGGCTCCCAAAGAGTCTTATTTATGACAAGGCAGGCGAATTGTGACCTGGCCTAAAGTCCGGACAAAAGAGGGCTAGAAGAGAGTAGAATAAATAGGGGAGAGAGAGTAGGGTAGCATACTTTGTGGTGGCAGTGTGACACAAAACAAATTAGAGCTGTGACATTTTTATTGCTATTTAGTTTTAGCAGCTTGAACTCGGAATGGCATTTTGGGGTCATGTCAGGTGAATGAACTGCCGTTAGTTCAGGAAATTCAACTTAAATTTAAGCTATTGATTTCTGTAAGTAAATGCAATTAAATTAAAGACTTTTGCCAGAGAAAACACCATAAATCTCTTTCGATTTCCCCAAAGAAAAACCCAATGAATTGAAACATCGCGATAAGCGACAACTGAGAAAAATGTGAGAAATCAAGAAATCAATTTAAAACTCTAAATTAAATTTATCAAGTATACGTAAACTTTTAGCTTTAAAACGAAATTTGAGGCCTCATTAGCAATAATTAATAAACAAAAATGCTGCCTTAAATCTTCAAGTTGTCAAGAGAGACTAGAAAAAAGGTCACAGGTCACAGGCAGTTGAATGTCCTTTTTATGCCAAACAACAGACGTCGTCGAACCGTATAAACAACAACAACAGCAATTTGGGGGTAGCATGAGACTTTCGCTTTTTGTTGTTGTTGTTCGGCTTTAACATCTTTTTGTGCTTTTCTATTTACTTGCCGTCTAGGGGCACATTTGAGGCAGGGGGCGTGGCAAGAAAACAACGCAAACAAGCATAATATCCGAAAATTTGTCGAGTTTCTATTGACTGACAGAGGCACATTGAATTCCCCTACCAAAAATTAAGCTCAAATACGCTTTTGGGTCTTCAAAGTTTTCAATTTATGTCTAGACTGTACTTTATTTTCACTAAATAATTTATAATAAAATTTTGTGTATTGGCAAAATATACAGTCGAACTTCTCTAACTCGAACTTCCCTAACTCGAATTTTCTCTAACTCGAACAAAATTGAGTGGCAATAGCGTTTACTGAGCAAATTACATACAATTCTGTCTCTTTAACTCGAACTTCCCTAACTCGAAATTCTCCCTAACTCGAACAAAAATATTGGCCCGTACTTCTGTAAGTCGAATTTTTCGGGAAAATTCCCAATAAATTTTGAATTTTTTTTCGTTTCTATTTTATACTTTTGTTACCGGATCGTTTGAATATGTAATATTGATTTACATTAGCATATAATGATGGTATATGATAGAATATTGAATCAAAAATTACTTAAGCTTGTGAAATTGCTATAGGAAAGATGTTCGTAATGTACTTCTTTGTCAGCGCATCAGTGTACTAAAATGTTTAAAGAAATATTCAAACTTATTTGTAGTTAAGGAATTTGAAAGTAGACCAAATAAATTAAAGTTGCTGAAAAATGTGGTATCTCAGCAAAAACATTTTTCATTATATTAAAAAATTAAATATTAATTATGATGACATTTGAAAAGGGAACTTATTCTGGATACGGCAAAAGAACGAAGAAACCAATTTTTAAGAATATTAACAGGTCTTGAACAAACTGGAATCCCTTTTTGTTGAAAATAACAGAAAAAATTGAAATTTGAATTGTACTTATGATTGAATGCATTTGTAGTTTTTTTTAAAACACTAAAAAAAAAAAATTCCCTAACTCGAAGTCTCCCTAACTCGAACTTTTTTCTTGGATAATGGTGATTCGAGTTAGGGAAGTTCGACTGTATTTAAAAGTTAGTTTGCAAAGAAACACAATCAGTTTCATGATTTTGTTTTGAAAAATCTTATAAATGATACAAACTATAAATTTCAAATTCAACGGCAAAAGCTCTCAAGCTGAACTTACAATAGTGCTTACACTTTCAAGTCCAGCTTTAAAAGCCAGATGGCGCCAATATAAAATCTAATGTGGCGGTCTGGCAGCACGACATCTGTTGGAAAAATACCAAACCTAAACAATCGATAAAATACGATACAAATTACAATATCAATAACTCACTTCTCTCTGACCGCGATCTCGATAAACATCATACAATTCCTCCAAATGTAATTTAAGTGATTAATTTTGAATAAATATAATAAGTTAGCAAACTACAAAACGCATTTGCTACACTAAATTTAATTAAACGCCTTAAAACTACACATATTACATGTCAGCTTAACCAAGTTTCAAACCATTTCGAAATCGAAAAGCTTTCGCATTTGGCAGCTTTAGCAAATACACAAACCCCAGACGACTGCTGTAAAGTTTTAACATTTTGCTGTTAGCGCTTAAAAATAAATATTTTATTAATTATCAGCGGCTTTTTTTTGTAGCAACAACAACAACAACAATAAATGGAAACAAAATTGTTAAATTGTGATTTTCAATGTTGTTTTTATTATTATTAGTAATACTATTTTGGCCATCAACTGTAAAAAGGAGCAGAATTAGCTTTTAAATAGTCCAATTAAAAGCACATAAAATTGCTAACAAAAACACTAATTAGTCAAATCAAAAGAAACTAAAAAACTAAAAACTATAAAACAAAATCGAATTAGGCAAATTTCAAGCGCACAAATAAAATAAAAACAATGGACAATAATTTTGCACATTTTGTTGTTTTTTTTTAAATAACATTTTTATTATTAATAAGATTTATGTGTATTTTTGTTTAAATAATAACATTTATAGAAAAATTATAGCAAACGAGTTCTACGTAAATAAATGTAAGGAAAATCGTTATATTTGTTTTTTTTATGATTTTTGTATGTTTGATAACTTAAACTAATAAATTTTGAGCTGAAAATATACAGAGATTTTAGAAATATTTAATGATTAGTAAATATATATTTAAATATATAATATTGATATTTTTGTTTGTTTTTTCGTTGCGTTTTTCGTGGGCTTAAACATTAGAGAGGAGTACAAATTATATATATTTTTAAGTATTAATTAATTAATAGAACATATTGTAATTAATAAAGTAAATATTAAAAATCATTGGCACAAGTTGCAATCAAATTAATTAATTAGAATTATTAATTAAGAAAATTATTATATTGAAATATATATAGAAATTAGTCGGTTTAGTTTTATTTAATGATTTTGGATGTGTGCACAGTGGAGCAAAAACAATATATGTGTGTGTTTTACAATAAAGTTTAAATGTAATTATAGAAATGAGAATACTTTTGGTTGGAAATATAATAGCTAAGTAAATGTATATAAATAATATGATAAACAATTTATGTTTTCTGCCGCAACAATTTGCTCGATAATTACAACGATAATAACAAGAAATTAACATGAACGATAACAACAACAAGTTGCATTTTACAACAACGACAACAATCAAGTGGAAGCTTCGCTTTCTCTCTCTCTCTTCCTCTATCTCTCTTAGGTGAGCGCAATTGCAACAATGATAATCACACCAATTACGATCAAGCACAGTGTGAGCAAATCGTTTGGTGTAATCAGGCCCACAGTGCAGGCGACAAGTACGTGCTCGAGTGTCGTCAAACCGCCTCGCATTACGCCCCCCTGCCTCTGCCCCGCCCCCGCTGCCTGAAGAGTGCGCACCTCGCCAAACACAGAGAGCGCCTTCGTACTCGTCGTCGGCTGCTCGTCGTCGTCGGCTCTCAATGCCGGAAGTCCTTTGGTTAAGCGCGTCTCAATTTCATCATTTGCTTCTCTCTTCGCTTCTCTCTTCGCCCCTTCGCTGTCTCGCTCATTACGTGCTGAAGCTTCGCTAATTGGCATATCATCATCATCATTGCCGGCTTCTTTATCACTCTCCTCGTTGTCGCTGTCGTTTTTTGCATTTCCTTTGCTGCTCGTTTTGTTGGCTTCGTCAAGTGTCGCCTCTTGCTCTACTTTCGTCATTTCGTAATTGAGCTTCAATTCCGTAATGCTCAAATTAATTTGCGGCGTCTCGTAAACGATACTCTCTCTGCGCGCAGCTGACGTCGATGCCGACGTCGCTGCATCACATTCGTCCAGTTCGGTTTCCTTATCGAATTGCATTTCTTCCTCTAAAGCTTCTTCGAGTGCCTGTTCAACTAATCGACTGTAATTTAGTTCGTCGTCTTCGTCAAATTCTATTTCGTCCAGTTCTGCCTGCGTCGCTGCTTCTGCTAGCAATAGTTCAGTTGTCACATCATATACTGCCTCGCTTAGGGCGTGCGTTTCGTTCAGTTTTAAAGCTTCAATCTCTGCTTTGATTAGTATATTAGTATTAGTATTGAAACACTTTTCTGTTACGTCCAGCGTTTGCTCTTTAGCTAAAAGTTCGCTCTCAGTATTTTTGGCTGCTTCGTCAAGTATTTCTAGGCACTTGCTCTCAGTTTCGTTAAGTTCCTGCCTTTCAGCTCCTGTCTGCCTTTCACATTCGTAAAGAGCTGCCTCCTCTCTCGAACTCTCTTCGCTCTCAGTTTGTTTGACTGTTTCGTTAAGTTTTTGCTTTTCAGCTTCTGTCTGCCTCTCACATTCCCTAAGATGCTGCTTTTCAGCTTCTGTCTGCCTCTCAATTTCGTCAAGTTGCTGCTTTTCAGCTTCTGTCTGCCTCTCACATTCGTTTAGTGCCTCCTCCTCTCTTAAACTCTCCTGCAACTCCTCCTCAGTAGGCAAACGTGGAAATTCTTCCTGCTCCCTCTCTGCAGCCTTAAACCTAACTAAACTATCGCTATCTGTTTCATCGTCATCATCATCGCTCGTCGCACTGATCGAAACCTCCGAGACATAATGCTCCCTAACTTTATAGCGACTATTATACGTGGTTTGCAGCTCTATGGAGGCATTTGCATGTCCGGCAAGTGGAAAATCAGCCAGACTGGCATTACCCGAATCCGGATTGGATGAAGTCTCCTCCAGCGAACTCAATGAATCAAACAATTGGGTCATGACAGGTTCAATTGTTGCTGTGGTTGTTGTGGTTGTTTCCACTTGGGGTTTATCCATCACAATGTTGATTTTACTGGCATAGATGCGATTGAAATTGGGGGAAAGCTTTAGGCCAGTTTCCGTTTCGTCATGTGCCATTTCCAGCTCCGTCTCCGTCTCCATTTCCAGCTCCATCTCCATCTCTGGTATGGTGGCTAGCTTACAACTATGACTACTACAATTACTAGAGCTACGGGCACTATCATTAGTGGGCATGGTTTGTATGTTTGTGATGATTGTGTTGGTGTTGCTAACATCAATTTCAAACTCAGGCTCAGGTTCAAGTTCAACATTCAAAACTGGATTAGTAGCAATAGCTTGGACGGCACAGCGGGTATTAGTAGCAACAACAGAGCTGGCTGGAACAGCAGCGGGTTCAGCGGTTGCAGCGGCTTTACCTGTGGTTGTTGTTGCTGCTGGTGGTTGTTGTTTTTGGCGACGCTTTGGCTGCTCCTCAATGCCAAAGATGGCGGCCAATTCCTCGCTAGAATTGTACTGTGATGGCGATGAGGAACGTCCACAACGCTCACCCACCGGCGTCAATTGCAGCGGCGCTGGCGACGACGCGGAGGAGGCGGCGGAGGAGGAGGAGGACGTAACCAAATTGTTGGTTTGATTGTCACTCGTCGTGTTGTTGTTGGTGTTGTTGCTGGTGTTGTTTGTGGTGCTATTACTGCTCAGCGTGCTCTGTGCATTCGTGCTAATTGTGGTGTTAAACGGCGTCGATTGCACCTCATACGATGTGGTGCTGAATGTCTTGATCGGATCGGTGCTGGGTGCATGATAATCGCTGCTTTGCGACTTGATATAATCACTCGACGAGTAAGGATTGAATGATGTTATACTCGAGGACAAGGGACGGTTGGCAGTCGAGGGACTCGATGATTTGGCTAGACAATCGCTGCTGGAGCTAAATGATGAGGCTGTGGTGCTAACGGTGGTAACACCACCTCCACCACCACCACTCCCACTCCCACTGCTCATGCTGGGCGCTGTGGTGCGCTGATCATCGGTGCTGGATGTGTTGGTGGTGCTGGTGCGAGTGGTTCCCGATGTGCTGGACGTGGTTTGACGTGCCTGTCTCTCGCATTCCAGCATAATCTTATCAATGTCCTCGAGTGCTTGCGCTTTCGCCTGGGCGCGTGTCTTGGCCGTCGTCTTGCTGTCCTCTGCAATGGGACAAATGAGAGTCGCATCAGCTGGGACAGTTGCTGCTGCTGCTGCTACTCCGCTCATATTACATCCGGCCAGATTGTCATAGTCCGGCTGCGATTCCGCCAATTCGCTCAACTGGCGCATGCAACGTTTCGCAATCGCCTCAATCTTGTCCGACTGTATGGGATCCAGTTTCTTGATGAGATGCGGCATCACCAGCTGTTCCGTGTCATGTGGTTGTTGTGGTTGTTGTTTCACCTGCAACGCCTCGTAGACCACCACCGGTGGCTCCGTCGTCACAATATCCTTGAGTATCTTTTCGCACACGGCATTTGCCGCCTCCGAAACTTCATCGATGGCTCTTATTAATTTGCCCTCCTTGTGCAGCCGGCGAGGATTGGGCTGTTGTTGTTGTTGCTGTTGTCGCTCTGGATTTGGCAGCTCATCATTGTCGGGCAGCGTGTCCAGCAGCAGTTGGCCACATCTCTTGGCCGCCTCGGACACGGCCTCAATCTGCTGCAGCTCCTGCTCCAGCTTCTGTTGCTCCGCATTCATTTTGGGCCTGGCCGCCGTGATCAACGCCTCCTTGCGCAACTCCTGCAGCTCCTGGGACAACTTGATGCTGCTCGCCTGCGCATCCTGCGCTATCTTATTCAACGCATCCTCCAGCAACGGTTCGGGCGTTAAACTTTTGCGTGGTGCCGCCACTGGCGCCAGCCTCGGAGTCTCCTCGTGACCCAGACGCTCAGGCAGCTGGGCAATGGCGCCACCCTGACTGGGATGCCGGAAGGGTATGGGATGCGGTTTGCGCGCCATTTCCTCGTCCTGGGCCTTCAGCTTGCGCAGCAGATCCAAAGTCGCGGGCACATCGCTCGTGTCACTCGTCTCCGTTCCGCCCAGATTCGTCATGGAGCCAGCGCGTTCGATGCTCTTCGTCAGCTCCATGTAGCTGCTGAGATCGCCACCCGAGGGCCTCGCCGCCGCCCGCTGTATGAGATTGTAGATGTTGGCGGATTGCGTGCGCGTCGCACGTTGTTTCTTCTGCATCGGGTACACAAAGCTGGACTTGGGACCGGGTGGATCTTTGCGTAAGGCACGCACTGCCAAATCATCTTTGACAATGTCCGGTGAGCCGCTCTTCTTCTTCTTCAGCTGCTGCACTGGCTCCACATGGAGGTAATCACTCTGGGGCGCGGGCACAATTGGTCCGACTGGGATGCCAAATGGCGGCTGCTTCTCGGCCGCACGATGTTGCAGGTTGCTCAGCTGCAGATTGCGATAGGCCACGTCATCACGCACCGGATCTGGCTCGCCAGTTGGCGAATCCTCATCATCATACTCATCCGCATGGGCCAAGGCGAACTTCTCAAAGTCACTGGGCGTAGGACAACGCGGTTTCGGTTTCGCCGTCTCCAACTTTGGCTCTAACTTCGCTTCCACCTTGGGCTCGGCGGGTTCAGTGAGTCCCAGTGATTTATAGATGGCCTCCAGCTCGTTGATGGCCTCCTCCAGATTGGCGGGCTTCTTGCGTGGAAAATAAATGGGCGTTATGGCCGGAGCACTCGCCTTGCGCTCGGGATAAACTGGCGCCGGCGCCTGTTGATGTTGCTCCCGCTTCTCGGCCACATACTCCTCATACTTGTTGGGCAAATCCTCGCCAGAGCGACGCTGATAGTGATGCGGCATCGAGTTGGTCTTGTGCACATCCCGATGACGTATTTCCACATAGTTTTGAGTCGCCTGATCGCTGGGCTTGATGTGCAGACTGCCATGGATAATCTGCTCGGATTCGGGAGCAACTGGCGCCGTTCGCTTGGGTTTCTGCACCTCCGAGTACATGGGCATGGGATAAGTGCGCAATTCGCTGAGTCTGGAGCTGGAAATGGAACGCGGTTTGGTCATGGATTGCTGCTGTCCTGTCCAACAATCCTGGGACGTGGGTAAACCACTTTTGGAGGTGCGCAAGACGCCGCTGGAAGCGGGCACATCATGTACTCCAGCACCACCCCGTCCTCCCGCCGCCTCCAGCATATGGATGGGCTTCCTGGAACGCGGTGTGGCATCCGCCACATAATGGAAATCAATGCCATTAGGCAGCGATTTCTTCCCAGGCTGCGCATTTCGCTCCGAGCGCGTGATGAAGCGACGTCCCTGCTGCACCGGCGGAGCACTGGCAATGGAGCTGCTCGGCTGGGAGTTGAGCGAATGCACGGACTGATAATGCGGTGGCTGCCAAATGCGATCGTCGGATACACAGCGTCCGCTTTGATCGAAGGCATAGGAAACGGGACGCAAGTCACCCGAACTGGAGCCCATGACATGGACACGCCGTTGTGGATCTCGAGGTGGTGGCGGCGGTGGCAGCGGTTTGCTCTGCATTCGTCCATTCACATTCTGCAGGTGGATGTGACTGTCATAGCTGATGCTTCGCTTGCCATCGTTCTGCATGGAGTTCTGCAGCGGACGCGTTTGGGATTGGGGTTGCCATTGAACGTAGGAGGAGGAGTTGGAGCCGGCTGGAGGCGACTGATAAATGGACAAGGGCAGCGGTTGCGTCTTGTAGCGTTGAGGTTGGGGTTGTGGCTGTTGGAGTTGCTGCTGCAGCTGGACGGGCACACCGCCGTGACTCACCTCCCCATCGCGGGACAGACGCTTGTAATAACGCTCGTTGCGCGCGGCGCGACTGCGTCGACTTTGTCCTGGAGCGCCAAACAGCGCCTGACCGCCGCTGTGAATGCTCTCGTCGCTGCGATACTTGGAGAAGGTCGAGGAGTTCAGCGAGATCAGCTCCTCCTCGCTGGAGTGCACGGCCGGCTGTTGACCCGGCTGTTGCACCACCAACTTGCCCCTTTGGGTGGCACGTGACTTGTGTGGCTGTGCGGGATTCAAATACAGGCGACGATCCAGCGAGTTGCTCGCACGTTGCTGACAATAAGCTGGTTGATTTTGATAATAAGGCTCCGCAGGCACCATTTCCACGGGCAAAAAGAACTCATTGTCTATGTGTGGAGCTGGTGGTGCAGCTGCTGTCGGTGGTTGCAACACAATGTGATCAAAGCCCAATTTATTGCTGCTGCCTCTTGCGGATTTCGCTTGCTGCTTTGATTTGAGTTTCGTTGCGCTCTGACGCTGGGCGGGCACAAAACCAGCCTTGCGATCCTCCTCGCTGGAACTGGCGCTGCCGACGCCGCCATCCGCCTCCTCGTCCTTCTTCTTGCGAAAGAGACGGCCAAAGGACCATTTTTGTTTATGCGACAGGGAGGCGGAGGAACCACCGCCAAGATTCTGATTCTGATTCTGACTCTGTTGTTGATGACGCAGACGTTCCATATCTATATCTAAAATGTGATTGTTGTTGGATGTTGTTGCTGTGATGTTGTTGTTGTTGTTGCTCTTGACTTTCGTATCGTCGTCGTCGTTGGCGCTGTGACGTTCATCGGTTAATTGCAGCTCTTTGGGCAGCGGCAACTGCGGACGCCAACTTGTTTGAACAGTCTAAAGAGAGCGAAAGAGAGGGAAAGAAAGAGAACGAGAGAGATATAAATTAGTTCAAGTCTCAATAGGCGGCAAAATCAAGATAAGATCTTATTTAAACATTTGTTTTTATTTGCACTTAATGGTTTAAAGCAGCGGTGGGCACGAAATCTGAATTCGGGAGCAGCCGCTAGCTCCCGGAGCCCATGCGTGCCCACCGCTGGTTTAAAGTCATTGGCTATTGTTGTTTCAGGCTAACGATAAGATTTCATTGTATTAACTTGGCTCAAAGAGACCCTGAGATAAGCGCGATACACAAACAATAAAACAAACAAACGAGCAACCAAATCAAACTAACTAAACTAAAAGCGCGCTTTGACATAAACCATCTATGGTTGGGCATTTGCGCTTAGTTATACCCTGTAAGTGTGCGAAAGGGCTACATGCGTTGAAGTGCTGTTTAAGCTGCACGCAACGGTTTTTATTTAAATAAATAAAACTGTATTAAAAGGTCCGAAAATTAAGGTAAGACTTTTATATAAAAAGCTTCAATTTTATTGAATAACCAAAAAAAGTATGGTCACACTGTTAAACGTATTTAATAATGCTAAAACAAACAATCAATTTAATTTAATACTATATTAAATATTTAAAATCTGTCTAGCAATTATTAAAATTTTAATTGCAATGCAAAAGCAACAACTTTTTTTAATATTTTCTATATTGATGAAAAATCAAAGCTCTAAAAATAAACTATGGTCACACTGTTTATCCAAAAATTACAAGAAACGCCAAACACATCTATAAACAAAAACATTTATATAAATTCCATGTAAGATCATCTTAATCAAGATATTAATAAACACTGAAGAAGTAGATCAAATATTAAGAGCTCTGAACATCTTTGAATAGTTTTTGAAAAAGAATTAGGAGTTGCCAGACTAATGGCAGACAGTTGCGAGAGTTGTCGAGTAACTTTTATTTTCTCGCACCAGGATCAATTATTATAAAAATAAATTAAATTATATAAATTAAAAAAGAAAAAAACTTAAATCTAATTTTCTGCAATAATAAACTGAAAAAAGTTGCTTAACAAACCCTTGGATAATTTAAATTGAGAAGGTGTCAACCCTTAGCCTAGTTCGAAAAGGTTGCTGAAAATGCTAAATTTTTTTTCGCTGTGATTTCTGTGGCACTCCTGAATATTTCTTTTTTTCAAGTCCCAAAAATTAGAGGGTATTCCTACTGCGACAAGCTTTTAAAAGTATTGCCTTTTATTTGCTTGTTTTTATTTTTAATGATCTCACGTCGTTTACATGACAACTACACAGATATAGATATAGAGACTTGTACCAGGGTCGTTGGTCTCTCTTGCTCTGAGGTCTTCTTCAGGTTGTCAGCTCTTGAGATGAGATTTACTCAGCACTTGATGTACTTTTCTTTTACTATTATTTTGTGTATTTTTTTGCCCAGCTGCTCTGCAATTCTTTATCAATCAAGCGAAATTTACATAGAGCTCCCACGACAAAACGTTTTCTTTTTTTGGGATTCAGTTCAGCAAGGCGGAAGCAGCTCATTATCATACAATTTAGATACTTAGCATAATACTAATTGTTTCGCAGAATCAGAAGAAACCAGAAAGTGTAGAAATACTCAAACAACAACAAAATCTTATCAATCAACGTGATGTGAAGTTGAGCAAACTATTAGATAAGTTAAACTTGGCGATGATAAATTTCAGGCGAACTGCAAAAACCTTATAAATAGCAATGAATCTAAACATGGCCAAGACCCACAAACTATTTAATCTTATCTTCAGTTCAAGTTTGCTAATTAATTTCACATATTTTTCATTTCAATATTCAGTTTTAATTTCAATTCAATTATACGAAATAGAAACGAAATTGCGTGTGAAATTCAATTTCTTTTTTTTTACTGCCGTCTTTCAATATTCATTTTCCCGTTTTTGCTTCGAATTTTTGTTTATAGATCAAGGAAAAAAAGCTCTAAAATTGGGCGTGGGATTCATATAGATGATGAGGCATCATTTCCGTTGCTGACGCCATTTAAAAAGACGCATTGACGCTCAACTTGTGGCATATATGAGTACCATACGTTGCAAAAGGGTTACACTTGTCTTATTAATAAGACTTGCGGCTGGATGTGCTTATTATTCACATAAATATAAACAAATAAACAAGCGATAAGCATAAACATGATAAAACAACACAATGACGGATTATGATTCAAATCGAATGACATTTGATATGCATGGATCAAAGCTGAAACTCTAAGAGGGCTGCAAATTGATGTGCTTAATTGAGGATCATTAAACACAGAAAAGATAAACGGAAACTGAAGCAGAACACAATTAGAGGGATCAGAGTTGCTCAAAGATCATTATTAAAGAAGATCACAAACTGAAGATCATAATAAAGACAACAAAGATCATATTTCAAAGTAAACCTTGTTAAAGTCAAACAAGATCACAGAGGATCAGTTAAACATAGATCTTCACACGACACTTCCACAAATTATTAACTATATTTGAAGTTGCTCTTAAATCAAGTACGATCATTAACAGGTTATATATAATTAGCCATCAATTTCATACAAAAATTACTGTAATCTATTTAGTATATGTAAAGCTGAATCTAAAGATCATTATTAAACAAGATCACAAACTGAAGATCATAAAAAAGACAACAAAGATCAAATTTCAAAGTAAACTTTGTAAAAGTCAAACAAGATTACAGAGAATCAGTTAAACATAGATCTGTAAGGAATTTTGCAAGAGTTTTCAATAATAACAGACACTTCCACAAATTTTTGAATATATTAAAAGTACGATCATTAACAGGTTATATATAATTTGCAATCAATTTCACACAAAAATTCCTGTAATCTATTTAGTATATGTAAAGCTGATCTGTGGTAAATCTAATGATAAAATCATTCAAAGAAGTTCTTTAAAAATTCCCACACATTTTTTGATCAGCATTTAAATTGAAAAACCTGTGTGAAATTTACTTAGAAACATTTCAACACAGTTTCAACACGTGTCTTGTGGTCATAATTTACAACAGTTTGTCCAGAATGATTTATAGATTTGCAATCTGAAGACAACTTGATTCTAGAAGGCTGGACAGACAGAAACAAGATCAACAAACTCTTGCAGTAACATAAAAATCCAAAGAAACTTTTACGTGACTCAGTTTAAAGTCAAATTAAAAAATGTTTCAAATGTAATTTTTGGTGTATTTGAATTTATATGTATGTAAATTACAAAGGGAATTCAAAAATTTATGGCGTCGCAGACAGCTGCGTAATGTCGGGCAGTCTGCCAAGGCACAAATCACTCATACGCACTGTGTAACGCGTGTCTATGGCGTAAGCAGAGGAAACACAATAGAAAACACACAGACAAAACACACACACACACCCAGAGTCTGTGAGTGTGAGGTAACTAAAAATAAGCACGCACAATTCCAGTCGGTGAATACAAAATTTTTTTGGTTCTAATTTTTTTAGCTTATTTTGACTGAAAAAAGCGCTATCGAAATGGCAAATCGCAATTGAAGCTAAAAATTGCGGAAAATGTATGTGAAAAATTTATAAATAAATAAGCTTCAAGTGGAATATACAAAAAATGTACGCGCTATATAGGCTATATAGGAAACTTGTTGTTTCTGCCACGATCCGAAAGCGTTCCGGGCCGAACAATCGCCTCAACTCAACTGATACGACAGGGAAAACTGTGCACAGTGATCGAAATGCTTCCCTAAAAGCTTTGCGAGAAGCTCTTAAAGCGCTCTCTGAAGAGAATAAACACACAGCTTAAGAGAAAAAGAGAGGGAGTGAAAGAGGCAGCCCCGAGCATTGCAATTAAGTAAATAGTAACAAAATCAAAATGATTTTCCATTTAGTTTTTAGAGCCCTTAACTAAAGATCATTAAAATTGGATTAGGCGTTAAGTCAATGAACCCCATTGAAAGTGTTGTAGATTCCCCAAGAGACTCTTAATTAAGAGGAAAAAGAAAAGAATTAATCGACGAACTGGGTCAGAAATACAATTCAATTAAGTTACGAATCAGTATCGGAATTTTTTCAGGTGGCAAAATCGGTTTTCTTTGCTCGCCCACTCGAAAATAAATAAGAAGGAAAATATGTGTCAGTTTTGTTTTGGCTGTCGCTCAAATTAACAGGATCATTAATGTCAAGACTCTTACATGACAGAGACAGAGACAGCGACAGAGAAGTAAAATGTGAAAATATGGAAAATCTGTCTAAAAATAGCAAAGAACTTTCTTAGTCAGCCCATTTATTAATGATATAAATTCTCAAATTTATTTGGTATTTTTTTGAGTAACTCACAAGAGAATTTGAAAGAGTTTTATCTGCAATGCTTAAGTTTTTGTTGCTTAGTCGAAAAGTAAAAGTAATTTGGTTGAGTGTATCATGTTGAGTTAATTCTATAAATAAACAAGATATTTACTATTTATAGTACGCGACTAACATATGGGTCAGTGGGCATTTTGGCTAAATGTCTAGAAGAAAGACAGGTAACAAGAAGGGAAGCAAAACTTAGCCTAGCAACATTATAAAATTCACTTAAATTTTATAAACATTCTCTTCCCAAAACTCGATTTATATTGCTCACAATCGTATTTATTCAAGATTTCAATAAATTTGGCCATAAATATTTGCAATTTTTATTTACCAAAAAAACGGTCCAAATTTAATTGGAATCTTTATTAAACTGGGCTAACGATTTGCAGCTGTTCAATCGAAAGTTAATAAACTGAACTGAACAGCTCATCGACTCGTTATAATTTTCTGTTTTCTGTTTAATTTCAATTGCAATAAATTATAATTTATGCATTGAGAAAAAAATTGAAAAAAAAAAAGTTTAATGACTTTTTTACCTTAATTTTTGTTTAAATTTTATATTTTTAATTCGACTTCAAAGTGAGCTGACTGTCAGCAAATGTACTGCAATTAATTCGTTCAGAAATTAATCAAGCTGCTTCTTACAGAGGTTGATTAATTATAACATTAACTAATTATAATGTTGATATTTCATAAAATGTTAACTACTTTAAATTCTGTTGAAAATTCGTATCTCAGCACCAAAGAATGAGTATAAAATTAGAATCAAAACTAGCTTATCATTATGCAAAACAGA
Source organism: Drosophila subquinaria (assembly GCA_037043405.1). Taxonomy (NCBI): domain Eukaryota; kingdom Metazoa; phylum Arthropoda; class Insecta; order Diptera; family Drosophilidae; genus Drosophila; species Drosophila subquinaria. Next base: position 1,137,203 of record JBAMBL010003089.1, on the reverse strand, counting down.
CAGAAATCTGACATTTCAAAATGATAGACTATCTAGCTACCCTATACATAAAAAATGACATTTTGATGAATCATTTTCTATAATTTACGGGTAGAAACTATCTAATGTTTACTACCTAATACTGCTAAAAAATCTATATGTCTTCATGATATAAGCATCCAAGCTTTTTACTTATATAACCCCTTATGTTACATTTTAAATTTGCTGGGTATAATTATGGGAATATATTTTCGTAAATGTCTTTATCAATTATCAGCATATTAACAGAAAAAGTCAAGCTCAGATTGATAGAACATCGACCCAAATACAATGTGAAAGTTTGCTTTCAAGCATTTGCAGAGTTCATAGTCAACTTATATAATAGCCGCCTTTATGGATTTTCTATCAAAATTTATGTAAATTTACGAAAAACAGACAACAAGTGGTTTCGGTTGTGTTGTTGTTGCTGCTGATGTTGTTGTTGTTGTCTGGCAATGATTCCACTTGGCAGCAGACGAGGCGTCGAGTTGGACACGCCGACTGTTAATTCATTAGGGATGCCAGCAAAAGTTTTGAAAAGAAACAAAACAAAACAACAACGGGACGAGTTCTTGCTCCATGCATAATCTATACTAATTTCATAGACCTAAAAACATTGTTGTTGTTGGGGTCAATGACAGACTCTAAATGTGGCAAGTTGACCGCTGACCAGCGAGTTGTTCAGCTGGAAAAAAGGAGTCGAAATGGGAAAATACTTTTCTCGACAGCAGGAAAAACTGAAAAACTGTTTTATTTATGCATAGCACGTGTTGCATGTATTCTAAGGGAGGGAGCAACTTATTTGTTTACATGGCACAGCTCATGTTGCTTTGCGTGAGTGCACAGCGGGAGGCGGGGCAAGTGTTGGCATCAGGAAGTTTAAAGCTGCATATTAGATTTTTATTATTGCTGCTGTTGTTGTTTTCGAGGCAGTTTTAATTATAAAATATTTGTTCACGCTTGAAAATTATGTAAAAGAGTTCACAGGCGTGAAAACTTAAAGTAAATGCATTTTTTTTGGGAATATTCAGTTGTATTTTTAGTTTAAAAAAAAAAGTTCAAGAAATAAATTAGATATATATATTTATTAATGCAGTTAATATCAAAAAGTTATAATAGATAGATAGATAGTTCAAGGAAGATAAAAATGTCCTTTGGGCCAAAATAAACCATAAACACCCGAGATATAAATGTTCAAAAAAAATGAATTTTTCAACTCAAATATCGCGGTCTAGGAATTCATTTTAGAACTATGGATTCTTCGTGAAAACATCTTAGAATTTACCATAGATTTCGAAAAAGGGTTACCATTTTTTTGTTTTTTCGGGCCAAACAAATCGATGCATACATACACATACTCTTTATTTTATATAAGTCTAAAAACCGCTAGCAAATTGCCAATTAAAAAGCAGCGGACAAATAAAAACAACCATAATTTCATAGACAAGTGTGTAAACCCGGCTATTTTGCATACATATAAATATTTTGTTTCCATAAAGCTGAATGAAATCAAAAGCTCAACGCTTTCATTTTTCAAATATGAATTTTGGGCCAATGAACCTTACCAAAAAAAACAAAAAAAAACTGCCCGAAAAAAGTCCGATATTTGACACGCAGTTTTGAGAAGAGACCCCAAAAGTTTGAAGAGGGCAGGGCGAAAGACTTTTGTGCGTAAAGTTAAAGTTATACAAACACTGTGTAGTTTTGTTTTTTCAACTTTCACTGGATATCATTAATTTTCAACTAATTCGGTCGCCAGAGGGCGCCATATAAATCGATTTTTAATTGCCCCCTCTCCCAAATGTGATTTTATTCACCTGGTTTCATAAGCAGTTGCCACCTGTTATCATATGAAAATTTGGTTGATTTTGTTAGCCAAAGACACAAAAGCTGCAACTAATTTGTAGCATTTATTTATTAATTAAATAACACAACACAACAAAATTCAACCCAAATTTCCATAATTACGCAAATGTGTTGAAAAGTTTTGTAGACAAGACTTATGATATTTGATATGCGTCTGTTTAGAGACGTGGGAAACTCAGTTTATGAATGAATTGGAAGCGACAGCTGAACAAATGTGACCACTGTGTGATTTAATTTGTAAATACAATTAACGCCATGACAGATTGCTAGTATAAAATCCATAAACTTCATACTCTACCGCCTGAACAATAAGAGTTCTTGTAAATATTCTTTATCTCTTTGTCTCAGTTTGTTTTGGTTGCGTTTACATTTTGCGCAATTAAAACATCAAACCGTGTAATTTTTATGGACTTCAGATTGCCCCGAGGGTCCATAGGGAAGCTGAACAAACACGTGAAAAGCGCACACAAAGAACAGACAGCACCCTAAGGAAATGAATATGTGCATTTACCGATGAAAGCAAGTAAAAATCACACAAGAGATACCCTCTACTTATATTTGAATTAAGCTTAATAAGTGTACAGATTTAATATTTTGAATTTTGGAAAAACTAAAGGGAATATCTTAATTAATTAAATTGAAATCCATGCCAAACCATGAAAATCTGCTGAGTTTTAACAAAGTTATGAAAACTAACAAGATAAAATCTTTAAATTATCTCGATTTATCGGTATTATTAGACGATAAATCAACAACACGATTAGATTTTGTAAATGCTTACATTTCGATATCAAACTAGATCCAAAGTTTGGATTTGCATTACAAATTAAAATCGATATAAATATCTGGCATACCTCACTTTAAACTCTTGCAGAATTTTATAACAACCCCTCTCAGCTTTTCAATTGCTACCGGGTATAAATTTGACGTGTGTATACACAAAATCTGGCGGTATTTCTTATCATCTTATATAAACATCTCTCTCTCTACTCTGTTAAAGCTCATAAAGCGGAACATTTTCTGTAACAATGCATTTTTTGCACGCTTTTTAGGTTTTATTTTCTACTTTATTTTTTTCGCTGTTTTTCTGACAGTTTAACAAGCCATTAACACGTTGCGACCAAGACTGTGACTTCAAAAGAGACCTTGACCCAGCGTACGAAGCGCTTCAAAAACTTCAATGTTAAATGGGCGTAATACCGAATTTACTCAGACTTCTATTTAATTGTTATACCCGAAAAATTATACATTAAAAATCTAAGAAAAAATTAAAAAAACAAACAAATTTATTAAACGATTTTTGCCACGCAAATTGTTTAGATTGTGGGAACGAAACGTGTGTCGATCTTTCAAAGACTCTATAGTAATTTCCGTAATTTCATCTACGAGATATTGTATTAGTCGTAGTATTTGCCATGGCCTAAAAAAATTCACATGCTCGTGTTTAGATTGCACAAAAGCATATTACGTAGCTTATTTTGGCATGTGAATATACTCGTATTTTTGCAAATTAAATTTGCGAATTGAGATGAGATGTGCGGCGGAAGAGATGGAGGAAGAAAATATGGAAAAATAATAGAAGATGGGAATATAAATTTTCAGCATCATTATCTGATATGAAACTACCAAATTACTTTGTAACGATGCTTAATAGCGTTGTAACTAATTTGAAATCTAAAGCTACTTTAATAATGGGCAGTAAATTATCAGGCCTGTTCCGGTTTTCACTTTTTATTTTATAGCATTTAGTGAAATGCATTTATTCACTTTCCATTAAGGCTAAGTATTTAAAAGTGCTCGTTTTTCACTTTATCGGACTTAAACTCATCACCTCAAAGTGAAATAAATCCGTAGAACTTCGCCGAAATGATATTAGAGCAGGTTAAAGAAATTCACTTCCGCAAAATCTTACCGAAAGTGAAAACCGGAACAGGCCTGTATAAATTGAGTAATTTTTCTATTTTTGATTCGTTTACTATGAAATTTCTTAAATAGTTATTTAAAATACTTTAAAATAAGTACACACAAAATCAAGGTTGTAATTAAATTATGGTGTTTTATACAAGCTCTCAATTCTTCAGCTAGATGATCAAGTAAATTTGTAATAAATCACGTTTATTTGCAGTCTCTCAATAACTTTTCACTGTTTAGTTTAGTTCTTCATTTTTCATTTTTGCGCGCTTGTTTATTTTCTCAAATTTTCAGCTTTCGTTAAGATATTTTACTTTTTTTATTTTCCTTATTTTAGTTTGTTTAATTTTCTGACAGCGGTCTTGGCAGGCAGGCGGAATGAACTTAAGATGAGCAAATTTTGAAATAATGTGCGCAAAAATTATATAGTATTTATAAATATATATGTATGTATATGCTATATTTCTAGTTAATGTCGGTCCATTTAGAAATTGAATATATACACCTGTGAATTGTTGGCAGTCAAAATAGTGAATATAAAATGTCTATTGAATGATTCATAAAATCATTCACACACTTGTCAGTTGATCAAACTCGGCATACATTTTATTTGGTTTAGTTTTTTGTCTATTTTTTTGATTGAACGTGGCAAGGCCAAGTGGCATGTGGCATGTGATGTTGGTAGGAAAGGAAGCATACAATTTGCATGTGCTTTATTCAGTTAACAAAGCTACAAAACCGTTTAGAACAGCCATAAGCCATAAAAATTAATATCAGCCATGGTCGTGACTTACATCCTTTTGTGGCAGGTTGCAAGTTAGCCGGAAGCGAACGCTTTGCATTTCCGCTTAATATAACAACAACAAAGCGCATGTGCAGCTGCGGGCCAAGTAATTACGATTGAGGTAATTGAAAAGCCGCAGAGCATTATATATAATTATGGTTGACTATAGGCCATATATGATAGATGATCTGTTGACCAGTTGACCAGCTGACCAGTTGCAAATGATATACTCGCATTGTGGCATAGCATGAACTTTCAATCTTTACAGTTCTGTGAATATAAATTGGACACGTGTGGAAATTGTGCCAAATTCCCCCTCTACTCTGCTCTGCTTCCTTTCCTCTCTCATTCACTCACTCACTCACTCTTTTAGTCTGTCTGTCTATTCACTGACAGGTGTTCTACATTTTTTGGGTTGTGCTTTTAGAACTGTTGTCGGCGGCTTTTTATGGCCCAAGGTTCGACCCTCGCGTCGCATTAGCTGCAATTATTGTGGCCTCTTGACATTCTTCTTTATATGCCCCTATATTACACCCCTTCCTCCCGTCTCTCCTCTACTTACGCACTATCGATTTCAGCTTTAGACCAAACTAAGCATGGACCTACACCCACTTAAAGTGTCATCGCTGTCAATAAAATAAGCAAACATCATTAAAAAAAAAAGGCCAAATCGTTGTCTGAACTTGTCCCCCATTTAAAGCCTAAGGGGCTTCAATTAAATTAAACTGCTTTAATCAAAATGCATTTTCCCTAATTGTTAATGAAACTAATTGGATTCGTAAATTGTTGTTACGAATTTTTAAAAAAAATCACAAAATTGTTTTCTCTTTACTCTGTTTATTTTCTGTGGAAAAAAAAAAGAAAAATTAAAATTGTATTTATCATAAATGTTTATGGTTGTGTGTGGCGTGGAAAATGCAATAAAAACAACAACTCTATCGTTTGGACTGCGTATGAAGCAAGAAAATCGAAATTAAAAATGCTGTAAAAACATTTCATTGCAACTACAGTGAGCACAGGCTAAAAATAACCTAAGAAAAATGCAGAAATGTAAGAAAACTCGACAGCAAATTGCAAATTAATTTCTGATAGAGCTGATTGTACTTTACGCTTTAGACAGTCTTCACTGTACCACAATAATTTGCTTGCTGTATTTTTCCATTATGTACTTTACTTGCTTTTTTATGAGATTTTTTACAGACTTTTGTTGCTTGCAACAGCATCACGTAATAAATTTCATTATGAGCACAAAAATTGGATCAAATCGACATGAAAATATTAAAAATAAAAAAACCTATTTAGATGATTACGAATTGAGTTTAATGGAAGGAAATAGTCAGACTTATCAGCAAGTATTTTGAGAATAAGTATTCAATTAGAATTGATAAGAAATTAATTGCCAATCGATTAGCTGATACTTTTCCCTTTTATTATTACCACATCATTCCAGCTTTCAACTCCATTTGCAATGCCATTCAAAAAAACTGTCTACTCTAAAAGCCTTCCAATAATTACACAATAAGCTAACATTTATGCCAATAAAAAGTCCATTTCATCAATGTCAGCCTTAAAAGTATCCAATAAACATGTTGCATACGCTAAATGGGAACCCACATCAGAGAGTGTTTATTTTTTTATTTTGCTTTTTGGACACACGTGCGGCAATTATGTTGTGGCATGAAAATTTTTGCCTAATAATGCAGCAAAGCAAGCAACTGGAAAAAAATATACTAACAATGATTGAAAGAGGTAGATGGACATGTTGAGGTCCAAACGAAACGATTATGGTCATTAGGCAAACAAAAAACAAGAAAAAAACAGAAGTTTTTAGATGTAACGACGTTGAAATACACTTATAATAGTAAAAAGTTCGATTATTTTTTGAAAATTTCTTTAGTCAGATAAAGATTTAACAAGGAATACTAAATATGAATATTTAAAAAATTCTTTCTATGGAAACTAGTGTTGCAATCAGTCCATTTCCGACTTATGTGTTATCTTAACCTAAAAGTAGCTTCTGTACCAAGTTTTATCAAAATAACTTCAGAGACACTCGAGTTCACATAAAAAATACAGGCAAACTTCGTCTTAAATGTTACAAAATCTATAATAAAATAAAAAATACTCTCCAAAACACAGCGAAAATAAACAAGACAACAAAGCGCTATTAACGTCTTTTCTCTGTACACATTTCGAAGGTCATCAAAATGTTTCCAAAGAAATGTTCATTTTATTGGGTTAACTGAAATTAGTTAGTTACTTAGCACTATCGATTAGATTTATGTCTATTGAGCATTGGAATCAATTAAGTGTATATAAACAGATAGATAGAGTTCCATATTATGAGGCCTTGCCTTGACTGATTTCAAGCCTAACTGTCGCTCGGTCTTGGCCTTAGTCATGCCAAGTTTATCATGAAACAAGTTTCCGAATCGACAACTTATCGAATTACATTTGCTACGTGCGTCACAAAGTTCCGCCTATTGAAACGATTCTTAAGTTACACTAAATTATAATAATATGAATAGGAATAATAATAGAAAAAGACCGAGAATTAATCTAAGCAACAACATTTGCCTAATTGAAATTTGTTTGTGGAACGCCTTAAAAACTGTTACGAGTCGTTGCCTTTGGCCACGCCCCGACACGGCAATGAACTTGAAGCCCCATCTTAATATATTCAAATCAGACCGTTAAAAAGGTTTTAACAGTTCCCCCAAACGATATTGATAAGGCATGAAATGTGAATGTCTAAGATAAATCATACAAAATGCAGACAAAAGAAATGCATTTAACCATGTAATGCCCAAAAGGGAGAAGTCAGTTCGTAATGATCTTCAACAGGTAGCCAGAGAATGTTGTAAAAAGATCTTCGTTTTTTCTTTTATTTTCTTTATGCTTCTCAAGGAATTACAGAATCCTGTCGTGGAGTCACAGGTAGTCAACCTTGGTCTTGAGGTGTGTTTGGTTTGTCAGCTCATAAAATGTGCTCCAAAGGGGTTTCCAAAACGACATTCGATTCTTTGGGAGTTTGAACTTTAATTGCGTGTGCTGTGGCCAATGTGATTCCACATAAAAAAAGGACTTATAGGTAATTAAAATGATACATGCATTTTATTGTTACCACGCCCATGGAATTTAATGCCTCACCCAGGCCCAAGTCTAATCCTCTAGCCTGAAACGAATGTTTGTACGTTATACGAGTTAATTACTTGGGAATGGATCACATTGCACTTGGTACCATTGGTAACACTATAAACATTGTACTGAACTCGACCCAACCCAAAACCAAACCAAAACCACAGACGACACATGAGCTCAGTGAAATGCAAAAGATTGAACGAGTTGAGGATCAGTCGAGTGTAAATATAGAGCAAATGAATATCAATATCAATGTTAGAGATGCCACGACTCGCATTTCATCTCACTCTGGGAAGTTGATGACCCAGCACATAACGGATAAAATCAAGGTCCATTTTGACAATCAATTGTGATGATTATTCTATATGTTTATTATATATTTTTGTATTTACTTTAGATTCTATGTCGCAGTTGCGGCAAATAAAAAACTGTCAACCGATGCCCATTTGATGTATGGCATTCATAAGACCCCAATGCCCGACTCGGTCTCGAATTGGACCTTATCGTCCGACGTTTGTGACCAGAGATCATTTGTCAATGTGTCACTGCGGCTTCGCCTTATTGCCTTTTGTTTTTGTATTGTTTATAGTTTTGGTGTGGCATCTTCGTTTATTATTATTTTTTATTCTCGTTTTTGCCGTCGAAATCTGAGCAATGTTATTGTCTGAAAATTGAGTAATATGCTCCGGTTTGGTATGCGGGCGAGATGGGTTAGCTGAGATTAGCATTCACCCGACTCGCATCTCGATTCTTGGTACACAGAATGAGCATGATGAGGCAGACTGCAAAGTATATATAACTAAAAGGATTGTGCAGGTTTTTTTTTTGTATATTTGAGATTAGGGTTGGGGAATCAGTAAGGCCGGTAGTCAAAGTCAGGAATGTGTTTGAAAGATCAAAACAGATAAAGACAGTTTGCAGATGCATAAAAAAAAAATGAAAATACATAAAGATGCGATCGGTAAAGAGCAAAAAACACTTGCTTGCTATGTTAAGTCACTGTTAATGCAAAAATACACTGCTGTTAGCAACATTTATAAAACAGGGAAATAGTTTTATGTAGATAGTAAAACTTATAAAAGGAAAGTATGTAAAACGAAAGGAATTCTTCAATTATTTGTTACTACATATTTTCAATTAAACATTAAAAAGATGTAAGAATTATATTTTATCAAACAAAAACAAATTAAATAGCTTGCACATTTTAGAAAAATTTCAAATATTATTTTCCTATCAGGGGGCATGTGTTTTTAAATTCTTCGGAATGAAACGCAAAAATAAATACTTCCCGTCATTAAAAAAAAAAAAAAAAAAAAACTCTCAGGGGTGTGCCACTGAAATCGCTTTCGCTTGGATGTCACTTAAATTTCATACAAATTTCAGTGAAATTCAAGCGAAATCGATTTCTGTGGCACCCCTGTATATTTTTAATAAAATGTTGATTCAATATATTTTTTCTATATCTATTTAAAAGCAAGATTCCAAGGCGTTGCCCCTTTATGTTAAACCACTGTTAACCCACAAATGTAGCGCTGTTATTAACAGTTGCAAACCACACTCAACTGCCAACTTTCCACATTTACCATGCATGACTTAAAAAGTAATTTCAGAATTTATACATCATGCCAAACCCAACAATGAGCTTACAACATCTATTTTCCTTAGAAATTTACAGTATTGTTTGATGATTCACGTCCCTCAGACATTTATTTGATGACCAAAACCAATAATAACTTGGCTATAATAATAATTGAGCAATGGTTAACAACAATACCGATTGCCTTCTACGGTGTTCCAATGAATTTCGCATTCCACTAAGAGACAAAGCACTTGACACTTGAAGTGTCATCTCTTATCTATGCCTTTCACAACAATTGTAATAACAATAAAAGTTATTTATGTTGCAGTCAATCGATTATACAATTAACTAATAACCGGCACAATCAGTTAACCAGTTATCCAAATTGTTGCTGAGTTTTTGCCATTGACCGAGCCAAACAAAAATATTGCATTTTGATGGGACGACAAGTTTCCAGCTGCGTTTCGCCTGCCCACATCTAATTGCAGGCGGCCCACAAAATGTTGTCAAGCGTTTGGCGTTGGCGTTTTGGCCAACAAATATCCAAAAGAGCCAAAGAAATTGCTCTCGTATTGATTTGATTTATGTTCAAGTTGTATTTTGACAGCAATCGCAAGACTTTCAAAATGCCTAACGCGTTCCGATTTTTGCAAACTCACAATTGAAAATGGGGTTAATTGTGTTTTGTTTTTTCTGTCTTTCTTAAAGGGCCAGAATGAGTTTTGTGTAGGCTGAAAACAGGCAATATACGTATAAGGCATGTGTGGGAGAGTACGATCACAAAAGATTTGGCAAAATAAACCTTGAAATTGAAGCAGCAATTGTCGTATCTGAATATGGATATGAAAAGAAAGCCTGGGAACACAGTTAAAGATTTAATTAGATTAGAGCTCAATAACTAAATAATTGGATAAGTCCAATATGAAAGGTAGCGCGAAATTTGTTAGATATATCATAAATAAAAGCTGTTAACTGTTGCAAAAGCATATAACATGAATTTCTTTACACATTTGGATTTTGTTAACTAGCAAAAGTTTAACACAATAGCCTCAAAATGGTTCATAAATCATCAAAATAGGTTGCATAGATTAAACGCTAAAGTGAGCAACAAAATTTGCATGGAAAATGTATTAGCAAATAAATAAAAAGTGTGTTAAAATTGACTAGAAGATACCCTTTGTGGAAATTTATTTGTATTAGACTATTTTTTAATTGAAAAGTTGACTTTACAGGTATACTTCTGACTGCAACTTGCTCTATTCCTAATTTTTAAGGCATCAAAAATATAAATAGAATAAATATTTAGTCTTTTGTGTCATATATTCTCCATGAAAAACTTGTACAGGGTATACAAACTACTAATTAGAATAAAAAATCATTCGACACAATTTCTTCAAATTTCCATTCAATTAACTTCTATTGACTGACATTTCTTTGTGCCAAAGTTGTGGAAATTTTCACCAAATTGATATTTTGTGCATTGTGCGAGAATCTAAGAAATGTACAGTCTAACTACCGTTAAATTGTTTTTGACATTCTTTACTATTGAGATATTTTGTACAGTGTGTGTTTGATTAAATGCATTGATCATTAACAGAGTTCTAACCAAAAACTGAAAAACTAGTTTAGACAAAAGGCAAAACAACGGCAGCTAGCTTCCTGACCATTAGACACCGTAACGTTGCGGGTTCTTGGCTTGAATTTGAAGGTAAGCCACATTTTCGACACCGAAACCGAAACTCAACAAACACAAACACACACAAATAAACAATGAGACACCTGCTCAGGCCGTTAGGCAAGTTACAAGACAATGGACCAGCTAGCTAGCTGGCTGCCAGCTATGTTAGTTGGTCTTCCGTTTGAGCCAAGCCAAGATATTGTGGCCAAGAGTCGAGAAGGCTGTGGTATGCGCTTTATAATTGCATAGAGCGGCAGCGAACTGCGAAAACTGACCCACTTAGTGGTGCAACCAGCAAGTTGCATGCCACATTTTGGTAGCACACACCCACAGTAAACCATGCTAATTGAGCACACTGTTGTTGTTGTTGTTATTGTTACAGTAGCTCAAAGAGCCCAAAAAAGGCCTATAAGACTGATGAGGGCGCTTAAAAGCCCGCATTGGGCTTAAAAAGAGAAAGAGATAGAGAGAGAAGAAAAAGAGTTGAAAATGCATTTAAGCAGTGGGTAGATAATACCCTATAATTTATGTAGACGTTCACAAGTCTTTGAACTTTTAATGCGTTTCGAAAGTTCTTTTGTATTGCACAACAGGCAGAAAGAAATGCTTCTACTCATTTTCAATCATTTAATGTCAAAGCTTTAATTTTTATTTGATATTTCGGTCAACAATACACACACAAATAAATTGAAGTTAGCATCTGGTTAGGTTTTGATTTTAGATAATGGATACATTGCGGAAAGCATTCACGACATTCTTCAGTCGAAACGCGACGACGACTGTTGAGGAAAATAATAATGAGGAGCCGAATCCGCAGGAGATGTTGGACCTCATGCAACAACAGCAACAGAGGCATTCAACCGAAGATGAAGACAACAATCAGAGTGATAACAGTGGATCATCCTCAAATAGATATAATGTGACCACATCGGATCCACCAGCGGATACGGGTCCCATGTTGGCAATGCCCGTACGATTGCCCGGCAGTAATACCATGTTAATTGGCGAAACGGGACCATCGATTGATTATCATGTGGAATTGCTCAATTTCATCGATCGCAATGCACCGCAGGGTTTATCGCAAAAATTTGAGAATCTAATGCCCTATTTGGCGCTTGGCATCATCACCTGGCCAAGTTATTGGCTATGGCGTGGCTATCAATGGCAGACAAGACGACGCACCGAACGCATTGGCTTATACATTCAGAGAGTGAGTTATGTTATATATATTTTATTTTATTAATACATTCTTTAAATTCCTCTCCCTCCTACAGACCTTTCAGCATGCCAAGTTAATGCAGTTGGCCATTTTGACCGTTGGTTTCTTTATGGCCAATGTGCCACGCCCATCGAATAGCGCCTATGAAATCCATGAAGTTACCTACAATTCAAATCAAGAGTCAACGAATGATGATGATGATTAGCAGCAAAGTAAAACAAAGCAAGCTCTGATCCTTAAATAAGTGTGTGTGTATCCCAGAACAAAAATTACAAATTTTTTTCAGAACTGTTAAAACAAACATCCAAAACATTTTATAGTAAAATTTTCAGGTATAACAAATTTTTGATACAATGGGTGTTACGGACTTTATTGAAAGCGTCAAGCGTTGGACGGTGGGTCAACTCGATCGCAACAAGGACGAAGATCAGAAGAAGCCAAGAAAATTACCCAATTTGGGCGAAGATATTCAATTGGTTGTACGCACGCCAGAGTTTGAGAGTGTCATGAATTCGGCATCACCATTTTTGTTGGCCAGTTTGGGTGCCTGGCCGGGATATTGGCTATATCGTGGCTTTGATTATCACTCTCACAGGGCACATGTGCCATTGCCCGTTTATATAAGACAGGTGAGCATTTTTATTTATTTTAAATCTCATCTTAATCTATTTTTCCCCCCACTTCTTTTTAGACCTTTTACCAGGCCAAAATGCTGCAATTTGTCATTATTGTGGCCGGCATTATCTACATGACCAAACATCAAACTGGTGAAAACATATTTCCCGTAGACAACAAGGATGATTGAACAATTTAACATGAAGTTCGTATTAACATATACATTTAGCTACAATATTCCAGAATAAAATGCCAAAATTTTCCTATAACTAGTTTAATAAATTTTCAACAATATAACATAAAGTCTAATTTTTGCTGCTTAGCTTCTGAATTTTAGCATCTTTCTTGAGTGTCTTGATGATCTTGGCCAGTGCCCGAGGTTTGACGCCAGCCTCCAGCAATTCGACACATATTTTGATTGCCTCCGGATTGAGACCTGCATTTACCACCTCCGACATATCGTACAGAACATCGAGCACTCGTTTTGCTTTATCCTCACTCGATTCTTGGTCGGACATTTTTTGAAAAAATATTAAAATATTGTGCAATTTTTGGAAGCTATTTAAAAGTTTGTTGTTAAAATCATAGTCAATGAAGACTAGATGAATCGAGTGGAAGGTCAAATCAAACTTTAGATCGAATATCAACTACAATTTCAAGCTCTTGCATTTAAATTGTTTTCTGGTTTTCTTCAAGTTCAAAGTTCACTAGCCATACTAATAAGCCAACTGATCCCATTCAGCACCCAAAAAAAAAACAAAACAAACAACCAAAAGTCGCCCCCGGCCAACTGGAAAGATAAATTAGCTACAAATTAAACAAATTACTTATGCTTGAGGAGCGGAGAAAAATGGGAATTGCAGCACGCACAGCAAAATGGAGGGGCAGAAGGGGGTTAAACACAAAGAAATCAGTCAGCGAGCAATTAACAAGTCAAGAAGATCGTTGGAAGTAAGCATAGCTTAGATACCCTCGAATTTTTGGGTATTAATTTGTATTGGAAAGAGAACATAGCAGAATACAAAAATATGAAAAACATGTGTAAAAACATCCAAAAAACTTAATTTCTTGCATTATTCAATACAACTTTATATACCCTAGAATTATTTAAAAATATAATTGATAACAACTCTACCCTAGAATTTTTGGGTAATAATTTTTATTGAAAACTGAACATAGTAGAATAAAAATATATTAAAAGATGTGTAAAAACATCAAAAAAAACCTAATTTCTTGCATTATTCAATACAAGTTTTGTATACCCTATATACCCTAGAATTATTTTCAAATAGACTTGTTATCAATTATATTTTACAATTAGAAATTAAATTCTTATACTCTCAAACGTAGCAAACAACATATCACAGCTAATATGCCCCACTTTTCTTGCAGATTATTCCAAGCATCAAGTGCAGCAATTGCTGTTGTTGTTGTTGTTGTCCTAAGCATGTGATAAGTAAAAGCAAACACTCAATTAGATACATATGTGCTGCGTGTTGTTGTGATCTATGCGTTGTGATCTACTGTACAAGTAGTTATATCTGTAATTGTTGTTGTAGCGGTTGTCTCACCTGTATGAGATACATTCTGCTGCTGTTGTTGTTGCTGTTGCTGTTGTTATTCTTTCAGTTGCGTTTTAAACACACACACACACACACACAGTTACACTCGCACACAATGCTAATTATGCTGCAGTTCCTCAAACTGCATTTACGACTGCCGTTTTGGGTTGAGAGGGTTGTGTTTAGATACACAGCGACAGGTATCTTTCTATCTGTATCTTTCTATCTTTTCACAGTGCGGTTGCTCGTTTTTTCGATGTTATGGCTTTGCTCTACTTAGAATGCAACTCGCAGCTCGTATTTTTTGTTTGATGCTGCCCAGTCTATTTACTTTCGAGTTTAGAGCAATTGTTTCAATTAAAAGGAAATTTGTTAACTTTCTCACTTAATGAAAATAAATTGAACACAATTCCGAAAGATACAAAAAAAACAAAAGTTTTGTTTGTGGCTTGGTAAATGTTCCAACTTCGTTTTAAAAAACAAAGCGATTTCCAGCGCAGAGGAAAGAGTTAAATAATATAGTTTTCTTTTATAGGGAGAGAGCATAGGATTGGCTGTGTCCTATTGTACAGTTCTATATAGTCTGGCTATATAAAGGCAAATAGTCGACAGCTCAAAAAAACGTAAAAAAAAACACGAATATTTAATTATAACAAGGTGCAATATGTTTCTTGTTACACTTGTGGTCACTTTTATGGGGTTGATTGTCCAATCTAGTGCAGCTGTTTCTTTTGTTGTTTTCTCGTTTTCCACTTTTTTGCAGAATATTTATTTTTATTTTCAAATTTCTTGGCTCGTGTTTTTATTTTGTTGGCCTGCGTCACTGGACATAAACTTGTCGTTGTCTAGAATTATACCACACTTCACTATGGCAATTTGTTGTTTTGGTTCCGAATGCCTTTACAAGCAGAGTTCCTTCGATGCGTATCTAAATCGATCAAACAATTTTCAAACGCGAGTGCGAGCTCAATGCATTGGAACTTGAGCAATGTTGGAATTTCGTAAATTATAATTGCTACACTTTTGCAAAATTGATTAAATTTCTTAGTAATTATTATTTACAGTTCGTTGGTTTGCGGTTATTGTGAGGTGTTTAGTGCATTTTTAGTTAGAAATCGGTATTATTTTGTTTATTTTTTTGTTTTATTTCATTTGCAACCGTTGCAAACGCGTCGCAGGTGCGTTCTCTGTGCGAGTTGAGCGCGAACTGATTGTTACAGTTTGAAAAGTTCAGGTGCAGCCGCCTTAACAGACGACTTGTCTGCTGTTATGCTCAAAATGGCACTGTTAATGCTCAAACTGGCACTGTTGAGACACAAACTGGTACTGTTAACATTCAAACTGGCACTGCTTGTGGATTGCATGATGTGGATGCTAAATAACGTATACCACATAGCAACATCATTATGATGTTCGACTGGACGCAAAGATAATCATATTTATTTGTTGTATTCTTGAGTCTCAGAAGTCGAATTCGATTTAGTTGCGTCGCACTTGAAATTTGTGGCATATTTCTGTGTGGTGTGGCATGTGGAATGTGTGTATTAGATTATTTGGGGGGCGGCCGTAAGCCAAACTAGGAATTTAGTTCATTTGTGTTTAGTAATTTGTATTATGCGGGGAATTGGCTTAATGGATATTAAATGAATGAAAGCAGCAGTGTGCCAATTATTAGAAAATAAGTTCATGTGGCTTTTGTTGGCAGCTAAGCTGGATAATAGCCAAGATGATAGTTATAAATAAATTACTGAGTTAGAATTATGATTAATAATGAGATAAAGTTGATATTGGGCTGTTGCAGATAGGTTTTGGATTAAGAAGTTGATACGAAGTCAATATAAATTTTAGAAAATTGAGAAAATAATAAAAAGAACTGCTAAACACTTATGATCATGATAAGAAAAGCATTTCTAACACTTAGATAAACTATTTAAAGAAACCATAACTTAATTTAGTATCATTATTACGTATCTGCGCTCTAAACAAGTTTCTAATCAACTTCGCACATTTAAAAACTCTTCTCACTTGGCACTTCCTAGCACCAAACCCTATTCGAAACTGAAAGCCAACTAGTTGCAAAATAGTTGCCCAACAACAAGTCAAAGCACACATATAAAAAATTCAGAAATCTCCCTCCCCACAGATTGGAATAATTCGCATATTTTGTGCACTGTGCACTGTGGAACGCATTGCAACAGGTTCGTTGGCTTGGGGGCATTAATAAAAACAGAAGGAAAAAGAAAATGAAAAAGATATGAAAATAAAAGCATAAGACCATAATAATTAATACTGACCAAGAGACCCGACCACAAAGTGCGTAACCATTGGCAAAAAATAAATAAAGAAAAACAGGAAATTTTTCGTGTTTATACGTGAAACTTGTAAAACATTTCATAACTTGACATAAATCGCAGCAAAAATATGAGCAGCTAAAGGAAACTTAAAAAATTGAAAGAAAGAAAGATAAAAGCAACAACAATTCAATACAAATTGGCGCCCTCGAAGTGGGCGTGGCAAAACAGCTGACAACAAAGTGTAGCAAATGAAGTGACGGGCAGAAAATGGACTACGGATCTGCGCCAACTTGGCTCAGACAGACACCCTTGATGTTGTTGTTGCAGAGTCTGGCAACCAAACCCAGCGGCAATTAAATGAAACTGAAACTCTTACTCTCTGTTGTTGACGTTGCTGTTGTTGTGATTTTGTGGCAGCATCTTATGGCTTGAATGTGTGGCAGCAGCGTGATAAATGCGGTTATAAAAACCTGCAATCAAGCAACTCGCCAAACGAAAGTGAAACAAAAGCGCCGACAAGACAAACTTAACTGAAAAAAACGAGCCCGAATCTGAAACTCAAGTCAAAGTCGAAGCGAAAAACTTGCAATTTCCATTTTAATACGCAACAACTTTCGGCTAGAGGCAGGCTTAAGGAGTCGTCACAAAACCCATGTGGCATGTGGCATGTTGCATGGCAAAACGTGAAGTCAACTCGCAGCTGCCACACGCTCTCAATGGCATACCAAAGCTCTGAGACGCCCATGCGATTTTCAACAACAACAACAACAAAATTCTTCTCTCTTTTTCCCTGTCTCCATCTCCAACTGCCTGATCATCATCATCGTCTGGCGGATCGCGAATCGCGTCTGGTACTTGATTGGCGCTGCCAAAAGGAGCAGTCAGAGTAACAGATTCATTGTTGTTGTTGTTGTTGTTGTTGGAGCAGCCACAGCAACTCGAGCGGGCGGAACTCTGTTTGGGGTATGTCATCAGCATAAATTTTACTTCGCATTCATCATAATTTTCATGCATTTAATTTGTGTTATAAATTGCCTGGCTGCAGTATGAAATGGCCTGGCCAAAAGGGCGGACGCAAAATTTACAGACGCTTCGCTTTTGTATACCCTGCAATCATATCAAATGGGGTAGCTTAAAGTTGTGATAGTTTATGCTACAGATAGAAAAATACAAAATTGGAGGGTTAAGATTGTAATAAGAACAATAAGAGCTATAAATAAAATAACATTATGTGAAGTATCATTTTTTTTTTTTTTAAATGACGGTAGGTATATTTTTTTTACGTTTCATTCCAAAGAATTTTAAAACACATGCTTGACTACAATTTACGGGAGGAATCGAACCCAGTTTATTTCAAACTGAAAGTTTATGTGATGTATCCTAGAATTAATAATAAAAATAAAATAAAAAAAATTGGAGGGTGTAAAATATTATTAAGAGCATTTTGCATTAAATTAATCAAAAATTCGCTTTATATACCCAGGGGCAGAGCAATAAATAAAAACAAATTAACTGAATTTATTTAATATTAATAAAAAAAATAAAATAAAAGAAAACAAATAAAACGGAAAGATAATAAAAAAGGGCAGCATTGAAATAAGTTAAAAGATAGAAGATATAGAAGTATATTTACTACCATTTCCAATTACTGATCAGCATAAAATTTATAATATTTTCAGTCCCTAGAGAGACAAAAGTCTAAAATGTAATGAAACTTAATAAAAAATGAGAGATAAAATGGTATCTTACAGTCGCTAAAGGAGCAGAATTTATAGGAGCTGTAAGTCCTGATTCTCTCAATTACCGAACTGTAATAAGAACCTAAGAATTAAAATATTACAGGCAATTTAATGTAGAAAACTAGAAAAACATTGTCCAGTATAAGTTCAGAACGTACGCTGCAGATTCTTAAGATATTGCTAAAATTGACAAGTTTTCTGTTGAAAAAGGGAATAGGGATCTTAAAAAACCTATAGACTGGATTCAAGAAAGTCCTCTAAAAGTGGAGTCTATAGCACTCCAATCAGCTGGCTTTGTGTGCGTTCCAGCTGCTGACGTATGAATTGCCAATTGATCAGTCATTTGTGCAGCATTTGGACAGTAGCTGGAGCTGAGTAATCAGTAATCACTTTCACTTGCAACAGACAGACAGGCAAAGACCGCAAGGTTAAATGCAACACAACCATGCAACAAGATAGACCAAGTTGCAACAACAACAGTGAGCAACAAAAGAAAACAACACTGATTACCCAGGTGATTAACAAATGAGTTGGGCATGGCAAATGTATTCGCCAGATAGCAAAACAAACTAAAAGATACCAACAACAAGATACAAGATACAAGCAACAACGATGCGTGCTTATGTTGTACAACAGCAACAACAACAACAATCAATAATAATAACAACAACAAAGAGGCAGACAGAGAGACAGATCGTCTGACTGTCTGACCGTCTGAGGTTCAAAGATCGTTAGGCGCGTCAAGGGGTCAGGTATGAGGGGAACAAGTACTTGTTGTTGTTGTTGTGTTGTATCTCATGGATTCATAAGTGCTTTTCGTGTATTTTCATATTCGCAATCAACGCAGCCGCCTGCACAAATGAGGCATTCATTTGATGGCAATGCAACATGTTGCAAATGAATAATGCGATAATTTACGAGCCACAACAGACGCAGTCTACAGACGTAGTCAACTCGACTTTTTAGGACTCCTATGCTAATGGATATATACAGGTAAAAGATACTTCTATCTAGGCACTTCCAGAGTTCACTTCCTTACAGGAACTGCCGGACTTATGTAACCCCAAAGTCACAAGTCCCAAGTCCTAAGCAAATAAAAATCTGACTTTGTTTTTTTATTGACTTACGCAACGATTTCCTTTTTAGGCAGGGAAACAACTTACCTGCAAATAGAAAGATAGAAAAAAAGAGATTTTATTAGTTTATTAGTCATCAGAGCTAAAGGAAAAACGCATTTTCACAAGGCGATATGATTACACACACACAGAGGCCTGGTGAAAAATACGCATGGAAATGAAATGATTAAGCAATTTCCGTTGACATACAATTTCTTTCGCTCTCCTCTTTTGCAGAGTGTTGAGTCCCAGCTAAACATAAATCAAGTTTTCCCATTGCATTTTCTTTGATTTGTTTTCTTGTTTTGTTTTTCTTTTGTTGCGGTTGCCGTGCAGTGCAAATGGCCAAAAGGTGATGGACGCGGTTCGAGTTAATGTGGCCTAATGAGACTCAGCGCCACTCAATAAGGAAAGTTATTAAATTGTACCTTATCAACTGGCAAATGACTCAGTTGAAATGGGAAACTGTTTAAAAAACACTGGAAATTTAAAATAAAACTGATTTTGAAACTATCTGATTAGTTATCTTTATATATACTTTTCATTTAAATGTCATTAGATATTTATACACATTTCACTTTAGATATTTTGAGAATTTATTGAACTATATAAAACTGTTGAAATTTAGAGATAAACGCGATTTGTTTTTTAGTAAGTTAAATTTTATATACATCGCTTTTTGATCAAATAACAGCTTATGTCTTTACAGCATTAACATAATCTACGATTATTTGAGATTTATATTTTTTTTTTGTTATTTAGATGTCATAGATCTGATAATTCAAATTTTAAAATTTCGTTTATGTTCAGAAATGTGGCATAATATATTTTTATTTGTAACACATTCTTTTTAATTTACCAAATTATTTACAAACTCAAATATCTCCACAAATACAAGAATTTAAAAAAATGTTATATTTTAACTTTACATACGAATTTAATATCTTATTATATATTTTTGGAAAGGTCATTTAAATTCCGTTTGAATAACTCAAAACTTTTCTTAACCCATTAAAAACTTTGAATTATTGCAAAAGTCTACTTTTTCAACTTTTTTCCTCGGTCTCAAACAAAAAATATTTTAAAGCAAAAAAAAAAACTTCAAACAATTCTAGGAGTAACTGCAAGAAACAATTTTCGAAAATCTTCTCACTAGTATTTTTTATGATTTTTTGAAAATGGCTAATAACTACTATTTTAACCCCATTTTCCTCGCTTTCATACAAAAAGTTCTTTTCACAATTTTCATAAAAATACTAGCGGGGCGATTTTTGAAAATTTTTTTTGCAGCCACTCTTAGAAGTTCTAGTTCTCAAGTTCAGCATACAAAATTCTTCCTTAAGATCTTAGTTTTTCTAGACTTTTCGCACCTCTCTGACTTAACTTTTTACCTCTCAGCAACCTGAAACAACTTTATTTTTTCATTGATTTCTTACACAAAATATTGATTATCATTTGTACAAAGAGTTATGCCTTTACATTGATACTTTTTCTAACCAAGACCAGCAAGACAATGCCCATTCCTATGTTGTTTCTCAAATCGTAAAACCAATCTCATAATTTACGCCCCCAAAAATAAATATGAAGATGTTCGACACCTGCTTGAACTGTCAGTGCGTTTGATGGATGGGACAGTTAGTCAGTCAGACAGTTGGACAAACAGGCAGTCAATCAATAGATTGAAGAAGAAACCAAGACTAAGACTGAGGAGAGGGAGATAGAGATAGACCTGTTACGCGATCAATCGAGCAATTGCCAACATATTGGTGTGAAATTATTTGTCTTGCAAACTGAAAGATCTCTCTTTAAACTGGGGAGTTTTCGAGACGTCGAGTTCAATGGACGTGGCGCACACAAGCCACATACAAAAGGGTCTTTTATTTCTTCATTTTTATGGACAGTTAAACAATTATATTTGGTATTTACAGCCAGTTGACTGGACCAGACGGACCACGCGAAATATGAACTCTGCACATGTTCGAATCGACAGAGACAGAAACAGAGACGGACACAAAGAGATAGAGATAGACAGATGATGCAACAGATGCTGGGTTGGGAAGAGGGGGGGATTGAAGCTAGGGAAAATGGAAAATGGCAGGAGCCTGGGTCGTTTCACAGTTTCCACTTGGCACTTTCGTTTTCTTTTTCAGTCTTTCAACTTTCGCAACTCTCTCACTTTTTAACTAGCTGAATGGGTTGTTGTTGTTGTTGTTGCTGCTGTTTGTTGGTCACGTAATGTTCGCCTGCTCAAACTGACCATTAAGAAATTCTCTTGACTGCACCCACACCCAACACTTCATACAAATATGAGGCTCGGTCCGTGTTGGTCGGCATAAATCACAGACAAAGTGAAAACTTCGCAACAATCTTTATTAAATACCATATGAAAATTTCCACCTTCTCGTTGCGGCGTGCATAAACTTAATCAGCGTTTTTATATCTGCCATTGGCCATTCCTTATAGACAATATGCAGCCAATACTCATCGACTCGACACCTAAATATAGATCCACAATTGACGTCGCCTTGTCCCACCGAGTTGGCCAGATGATATCTAAACTGCCGACACGCATCGACAGCTTAGCGCGCATCGGGCAAATCCCCCAACAAACTTAAACGAAACATAAGCTTTTCCTATACCCTATAGAAGGAACAAAGAAGGATGTATTAGCTATGTGATGGCAGTTGCTTAGGTAGGAAAAGGAAAAAAGTAATTATCTAAGTTTATCTCATAAAAATAATAGATCAATTCCTCAGAGTTTGTTGTAGTGAAACGTTCCATTTGATAGCGAATTGAGACGAATTTACAACATTACATTTCATAACATTTACATTTTCAAAAATGCTTCTCAAATATTCCTCCCATTTAAGACTAAAACTATAAAGACCACGGTTGCCACTTAAAATGATCTGATTGATCCAAAAACAAACAAAATATCAGCCAAATTGACTAATAAAGAGCCAAAACTTTTTGTTTGCAGTTAATGTTATTTTTGCATTTAATTAAATAAAAAATATTTCGTTCAGAAACACTTAAAGCATTAACACATATTTCCAAAGTATTTAAAATTTTCATCTTAATTTAGTGATTATGTTATTAAATAAAAATAAATATGTACTTTAACTTAAAACTTTACAAAATAACTTATTGTAAACTGTTGAAAAAAGAGCCAAATCGAAAAATAAATTGCCATTCCGCCAACAGGAAAAAAATGAGCCAGATTTAGCACAAAAACGCCAGTTGTGGCAACCGTGATAAAGACTACAATAGATCAACAGTTATATTTAATATAATACTATTTGTTCTGGCTAATAATTAATGCATCATTATGAAGATTTCTTTACAAATATTTCTCTTATTATATTGAAAATACATTTAAAATCCAAAAAAAAAATGTCCAGAAATCGTAATTATTTAAGATGATGAAAGTAATTAATTTCAATAAATATATTTGATCTAAATCCAAGATATCTGATTTCCATAAAATAATCCTATTCAAATATGTCTCTCGAATAAAATTCCTTTAAATAGTCTAAAATATTCCATACAATTTGCAGAGTATTTCAAAGTCAGCTATGCCCCTTAGTCGCAGTATCCGCGTAGAATGCAACGATAAAGAAAAGATAGCGACAGCTAATTTCAAAAGTACGCCAGAGTATGTATTTCGAAAATACTTTTACGCCTTTAAAGTGCTTTATGTTTTCTTTTTTTTTTCTATCTTTTTGATTTTTATTTTAATTTTTTTATAGTTTCTTCTACCTCAACACGTGTGTGTCTGTTTTTTTTTTATGAAATCTTGAGCTAGGTGCGTTGTTGTTGTTGTTGCTGTTGTTATTGTTTTCTTCATCATATTGTGATGTTGCTCAAAATGATTTGTAAACTGCTCACGCGTCGCGTTTGTCGCAGGCATAGAAAACAAATGCCACAAGAGGCACGTATCGAGGCTGTAGTTGAAATTGTTGTGAATGTTTTTGTTGTAGGATTTAGAAATTGTTTGTATGGGCATTTATGTTAATTTGTTGGCCAGTTCAAGTTAACTCTAAGCAAACCAAAACTCTATCCGCAAGTACCAGAGTAATACCAACTAACTCTTGAGTTGGCCAATCCTTGACAGCTTTGACAACTTCTTGAGACTGACATTACTATAAGGTGTGTCATGTTATTGTTATTGCTTTTATTGTCTTGTTGTTGTTGCTGCAATTTAATTGCCAACTTATATGCAAATTCTGTAATAAGCATTTTGCCAGCATGCATTGAAATGATTATGCCTAAAAAACAATGTCGAGTCTCCAAATGTAAATCTTTTTTTTTAACTTTGTGTTTAAGGCGCGAAACAATTTTCCATTGCAGCAACAACCCACGCACAACAACAACAATTGAGTACTCTAGCTAACTGAGGCTTAAATTGAAAAAAAAACGTGTTTGCATTGTGAACTTGAATGAAATGCCAAGCTCGAATTGGGTTACAAACAATCCTAGCCTATAATTACATGAAAATAATCATAATCATAAAAAAGCATTGTCTGTCTTATGACAAAAATTGCGGCGTATTAGGACAACGCCTTCAAAAGAAGTTGATTAAGATATAGATCTATATAAATCACAGCCTAAAGAAATAATTTTAATAATAATAAGATCTTCTACTATAATAATAAAAATAAATACTAATACCACCAAATTTTAACACGTTTCTATCCCAAATCCTTGTTATTAATATCTTTTAAATATTCTATAAAGTTTCTCTTTTCAAGAACTTCATCAGGTAAACAAACATTCCTCAAATGTCCAAATCTTAAGTCATTCATAACAATCATATTCAGTTCACTAAGATTAGCTTAAAACTAGTTTTAAACTCGTCGAGAGAAACTCAACTTCCAAAATCAATTGGACATCATTAATCTTCATTTTATTTATTTAATATTTAAAATCTTGCAACGCGTCTCGCAATTCGTGCTCCATTAAGTTGTCCAGATTCTGACCGCCTGTCAAGGAATCGACGCAACGGAATGTCATAAAAATTAAAAACGTGTGGAAGTGTATAAACTGTTTAGCAGGTTTTTAATGGCAGTAAAAACAAAGAGAAGACAACTTAAGCAGAAGAATAAATACCCTTGCTGTGATATCAAAAAACAGACTTATAGAGACAAAATTAAATTCATTTTAAAAAAAACTTGTGTCTCAAATAAAACAATTTTTAAGAAATTATTAAAATGATAACTACGGACAACTAATGAATTCAGCAGCATAAAGATTCCATAATCTTAAGCCAATATTGAAAAAAAAATACATTTTTATCTAAATACTCTTTCCAAGCATAGTTTGTTTTAGCCACAAACTAACACTTTTATAATCATATCCGATACGGCTATAGTTAATTAGTTTTAATTTGAACGTTAAAATTGGTCAGGCACGTCGTAGAAATCAATCCAAGCGCCAATTGAGCCGTCGATCATCCGATCACCACAAAAGCCACCCAAATTGAGATATTCAAGCATTCGAGATGCACAACATGGAGCAAAACAATCAACGTTATCGCAGAAAAAAACGAGAAAAAAACAACAAAAATAAATAAAACGCAAGAAAATAAAAAATGTAAGCCAAAGTAAAGATTAATGAACAGAAATTGAACATAAAATTGCTTGTGTCGAAGGGGAAATTGAGAAACGGGGCATATGCGAAAATTAGACTTTCACTTTTGGCGGCAGTAGGTGAAAAGCGTTTTGCCAAAGACCCTAAACTGAACTAAACTGAACTAAACTGAAGTCTAACGTCTTTCTTTTTATCAATGTGGAGTATCTTTCTTTCAGTTTCAGGCCTCACGCAATGCCAAAGCTACCTACGCAACTTTTTTTTTTGTATCCCTGACAATTGTTTTAATTGGATTGTTTATAGTTTGATTATAGGAAAGGGGGTTGCCATGCCAGCGGCCTATCTTACTTTTATTGACCTCAATGCCTGCCTGCCAAATTGACTAAACGCACATGCCCCTTTTTATTGACCCAGTTCAACGGGTCTTCCACAAACGAACAGATGCAAACCAGACAGATACAAATACGCACTAAATACTATATATAGGTAAACATACCATAGTTTGTCTTGGGTTAGTTTAACTTGTTGGCTTTCAGGGTCATGTGAAAATCGCAAAATGATACAAAAAGATACATTTAAATATTTGCGCAAACTATTGCCAAAGAAACTCAACTGAATTTATTTTTAAAACAATAAATTCATGTCGTCAGTTTGCCGTTTTATTTTTGTCTACATATTTTGTTGTTTAAATTATTCCACTGTTTTTTTAGACTGTTCAACCAAAAAAATTAGTGTCTAGCTGGGAATTTGTTTTAAATACACAACAAAATTTATGTAGCGACAAATTTTTTTGAGTTACTATAGAATAATTTTGTGAAAAGAAAAAACAAACAGGCAAAGAAATGGTTTGGGATATTTGCTTTGCTATTTAAGATATATATAAAAAAATATCTTTCACAGCATAACAAGAAGAGCCATTGTTCCATTATAACTTATAAGTGTGTATTCTCTTAACTTATCCCTTTCCTGGCTTTCAGACTTTTCTTTAAAAATATATCGCACATGCCACTCTTAAGCCTTTTGCTTTCTTTCAGATACATTTATCAAAATTTAACGAGCTATAATTACGCGACAAAAAACATTGTCTACGGATCGTAAGACGACCCTGATGTTATATATCTACAGTACCAGATACCCAATAATAATAATATGTCACATTATTTTGGCACTTGCTGCCTTTGCTGTCTTTGAGTCCGATGACGATGTCGTTGCTCTGTCGTGGGAACATTAAAGACAAATATTTAAATACAATTTTCAACATTTTCCACGAAAATATGTATTTTCGTGACGGAAGTGCGACGCGTGTTGCCCCCAAAGAAGAAAAAATCCATTTACCATTTAAGCGACTTTTCATTTGCCGGTTGTTAAACAAGACATAAAATAACCAAGACAAACAAACCATATAATATTATGGTATTATATATAGTAAGAGAGCCGAAAACTCAATTGATATTTTAAATGCGAAATTTGCTTGAGTCGCGCTTTTGCCAATGTTTGTGATATTGATGCCAAATTGTGAGCTGCATACTAATTAAAAGACACATTTAATTTCCTTAAACACAGTCAATGAGTATATAAGCAGATACTTGTAGTATATAGGAATATATACAGATGCCCTGAGCTGCATAAACAATTTGACGTCAATGCCTTTAACTATTAGAATCGAATGGAATCGAATTGAAAAGTATAAAACATATATTGTATTTGATTTTTGGGATTGAATAGATCGTTTTTGAGATGTTATGGACGTTTTTCCGAGTGAACGACGCTAATGTTTTTATTTGGCATATGAAAATCTGCGTCGAAAATAAATCAAAAGCCAGAGAAAAGATATTTAAAAAAATTGTACATGTGACTTGATGTAGTCGACGAGCAGCTACCCTATTAACTAACATAACTTTTAAGTATATTGAAGAATTGCTATGCAATTTTTAGAGTATTTAGTTTATACTTACAAAATGCCTTTAAAATATGAAGACTGTAGCTCTTAAATTAATGTTGATATTAATAATTACTAAAAAACAATCTTAAACTTTCAATATTCTAGTTTCGCAGGACTTTTTATCTGTTTAAAATAGACTTCTTCACCCTTTAACCCTTTGTGCCCTCAACCCTTTTGTGCCCTTTCACATTTACAGGGCATACAAAAAAACATTAAAAAGCATTTAGAAGGCGCCTTGAACACTACGCAAATGTTAGGGCAGGATTTTTGGCAAAGGCCAGACAGCAGCTGTGTGTCTGTGTGTGTTTGTGTGTACATATTTATGGCCTTTAGCATCTTTTGGTTTATAGTTTACATAGAAGAATGCAAAACTGAACTGCAGTCAACACTTTTCAACCCCTGGCACAGCATGGCCAAGAGAAATGACTCAACCAACCAACCACTAAACAAAAGCGTCAAAGGGCGGCAAGCAAAAGCTACAAATGTTGGCCAACAACATTGCAACATTGAAAACTGAAGAAAACGCAGAACAAATAAATAAAAGCAAAATATACATACATATACATATGTACATATTTAGTCGGTGACCCTTAAAAAGCAATATTTGACATTTGTGCTCAAAAGATACATTTTATGAGTACACAAGTGCCGAGTCGCAGTGTCTGTTGCGTGCTGTTTTTTGTAGGTATGAGCGAATACTTATGGCTTGCACTGTAGAAACTATTTCATGTGAGAATTAAGTCAACTCTTGGGAGATCAATAAACCACATTGAAAGGCATGAAAAGTAGTTAATTTACTGAATTGCTGTACTGTTAACATTGCACTAACAGTAGTCAGTCACTGTTAACTAGGTTTAACATTGAAAAAAGTAAAGATTTTGTTGGCATTTAATAAAGATATTAAAAGTGATTAAAAGTAAGAATAAGACACATTTACTAGGTGATTAATGTCAATATTTTAACATCACATTAGCAGTAATCCCGATTTACATCACTGTTAACATCACATTAACAGTAGTCAATAATGTAAAGTAAGTTTAACATCAAAAATTATGTAAAGAAGTATTTTATATACTTTTTAAAAGCTATTAAGTGTGGTTAACAAACTCTGCGGTTAATGTCACTTTAACAGTAGTCAAAACTGCTAAACAAGCTTGGCAGCAAAAATGATTTAGTGCAGCATTCAATGCAAATTGGGCATAGGACTTGTCTGCCTAGGCACATTTCTCTAATACATATCTCTGCGGGGTTTACTTAATTGCCGAGGCAGAGATCCATTTTTAGACTGACGCAAAGTGAATGGGAACTTGCCTGCCTGAGTTCTAGATTCACTTTGGTAAAAACAAATAGTGGCTATAAGTTGAAAATGTTCCGCCTGCCAAATAGATGTGTGAACCAAAACTGAATGAATAGATAGACAGATATTTAGATATATGTAGATACACATAGTGAATTAGTTCAACTGTTGCGTTTGCTGTTGGAATAGATACAAAAATTTGTAGCGGATATGAAAAGCAATGTTTATAAACAAAAACATGGACGGAATGGGCCGTCAAGTGGTCTACAGGTATAACACAGATACAGATACAGGTATAGCTAGAGATACTCACACTTATGGCGCGTACTGTAAGGCATTAAAATGTGGCAGCTCCCAAAGTAACCGAAAGTAAGTGAAAACTATGTTAAAAATGCCGTCAGTCAATCGTTGCTGCGGTTTTGTTGCCTGCTTTGATTTTTCTCCTACTCTTTCTCCCCCGATTAGTTTTGTTGGTGCCCCTTTAGGTTGTCACAGAAACACACACGCGGTGGCCAGGCACGACAAACTACAAACTCGTTGTAAGGCATTATAAAGTAAACGCGCGAAACCAAAACAAAACATGAGAAAAGACAAACTATAATATTGATTACTATGCACGCCGGGCGAAGTTATGCGGAGTTGACGTCGTCTTTGGCCAATGTTGTGACGGGCCGTAGGGCTAAATTGTTGACAATCCAATTAGCAGTCGGATTGTCTGAAGAAGCCGCTCGACACACGGCTAACTGGGCGTATACGCGTTTTCAATGTTATTTCAATTGTCGCACTCTTGAAATCAACTTGCAAATAGTTGAAAATTATATTGAGAAGATTACTTTATTTTTTGGGGATAAAAAAGTTAGTTTGGCAAGCAGCAATGACCACGGCGGAAAACTTGAAGGAAACTGGCGGAAAACGGGAAAAACCGCAAACGCGACGCGCACGAGAACACAACGGACGTAGAACTGAATGGGAATTTAAAAGTGAATAAGCAGACCGGCCAATCTGCATACTCTTGTGTGTGGTAGCGAGTACTTGCGCTCTTTTCTTCTCGGCACACACGCTCAATCGGAAAATTGGAAAAGCACGCGTGAGAGAGAGAGAGCGAGAAGGGGGAAAAGCACGGAAAAGTGCTATTTTGAGATACAACAGAGCACAGCCAACAAAATGACTCAATGAGCAAAAGAAAAGTGTTGTTTGTATTCTGTGAGCGGATTGTTTATAAAAATATAAGAAGGAAACGTTTTCTTTCACACGAAGAAGTTTTAATACCCTTTAAGAATCCTGCATTTTTTTTTTAAATGTTTTAATTTTAAGAATAACTACAAGTATGTAGTACATAGTAATGTTTCCCAAAAAATAAATCTTATACTTAAGATAAAAATTTGTTTAAAAATTAAAATAGGCCTTTATGATTTTTGTATACTATTTGATATACTAATCCGATTTAATAAGATGTTGTCAGAATTTAAATTAAAATTTAGCCCGAAAAAAAAAAATTTTGAATGCCCCCAAACTTTTAATTTTTTAATTTTATTTAATTTCAGATAAATTTCAATTTAATTTTTATTATTTTAATATTACTTTTTATATAACTTATCTTTTGCTTTAATATTTTACATTAATTTTGGTTAACTATACTTTGTAGACATTAAATGAAAAAATAATAAAAATAAATAAAATAAATAACTTTTTTTTATAGGATTACTATAAGTATTTTAAAATTGTCAAACTCATAAAGACTTGCTTATTTTTCATTTTATCTAGTTTTAAGAAAAATAAACAGCTGTTTAAAAAACAAAACTATAAAAATTATAGGGTATCCTTTTGTTTCAAAACTAAAATATGCGAATGCTTTAAGTTTTCAAAATAGTTATGTGACTCACTGTAGTACTTATGAGCTTAGATATGCCCCTTTAAATATGTTACATATTTCATGATAAAACTATAATGCCCTCTGCAAGGGTATACGAGATAGTGAGCACGCTTTTCAGCATGCAACTGATCTGTGCGGGGGCGTAAACA
This sequence comes from Drosophila subquinaria, assembly GCA_037043405.1. Lineage (NCBI taxonomy): Eukaryota > Metazoa > Arthropoda > Insecta > Diptera > Drosophilidae > Drosophila > Drosophila subquinaria. The sequence goes on along the minus strand of JBAMBL010003089.1, from coordinate 1,106,832 downwards.
GAAGAGGAGGGGCACCCTAGCTAACGGTACGCCGGCGTGCCGTTAATGAAAGCGAATTGAGTAACGATTTCCGCTATTTCGCAAGATTAAAGCAGATTGCATTGAGAAAACACACAGAGAGAGAGAAAGGGAGAGAGTGAAGGAGAGTGAGAGCGCATAAAATGCTGCAGCAAGTTGTATAATCTGTTAGCACGTGGTGCACAATTGCACTTACCTTGACAATGCAGCAATGTTGTAAACAGCTGTTGCAGCCGGCAGGTGGCAAAGGGGCAGGCAACCTCCAATCCTCCAGCATCCCATGAAAATCCTTGCATCGCTTCCTACGCGTCCTTGACCGTTTTGTAATTCACTTTACTTTTTATACACTTCACTTTATTTTAATTTCACTTTAAACATTTGTATGCACCTTAAAACTAAACAACTTTTTTTGGCGCCAGTTGAGACTCGCGCCTTTTTGTTGTTGTTGTTGTTGTTGTCGGTATCGCTGTCGTTGTTGTTGCTAAAAAGCCGCTTATCGCTTGTTTGCCGGTGTTTTTAATAATAAACAACACTTACCTGTATTTTGTATTTTGCTAACTATGCGACACACGCTAAGCTACATATCAAACACCCAATTAAGCACTATTTAATACAATTATCACTGCAAATTTTGATTTGACCAAAACATACAAAAAAAAAACAGCTGAGAATCGCAGCTTGCAATCTTGGGGATGGGGGAACTTGGGGTTGGAAACCGCACACCGTGTGGGAATTCAGCGGCGCCGGAGGCACAGTGTGACGCGAACCGTTTAATGTCTGTTAAAAAGCGTCACGACGCGCATTTTTAACGTTTTTCGATTTAAAAAGCTTATAATAAATAAAATCAACAAACTTTGCGCAGTGCAGTTTCAGCAAGTTGGCAGCAACGCGGTTTTCATGGCAGTACTGTGTAATGTCGCATGCACTATCAGTGCTGAAAAATGTTCGTTAAGTGAGTCATTTCGTTAAGTGAGCGTTAGTGCTTTTATTTATCGACAGATGCCGCCACCCAACTTTTGCCACTCAACGAAACTGTGAACTGAACATTCTGTTAATCTATAGAAATGTTGTGTTTTCTGTTAACAGATGTTAAGTTTAATATAACCGCCAATTTTCGTTAATATGCTTAACAGAGCTCTGTTGCTTAACAGCGACTGCGCGCTAAAATTTGAAATGGAAAAATTAATTTAAAAAAATTTAGAAACAATTTCAAAAAAACAAAAAAATTCAAAATTTCGTCATAGTTATTTAAACGTTTTATTTATTTATTTCAATTTATTTATACTCCCGCCGTTAGTGCAGCAATTGGGCTGTGGCACAAGGGGCACGTTCGATGCCGTGTTATCTCCATGGGCGAGGCACAGTGATGGCAAGTCGAACATATCCAAATATTGCTCGTAGGCTGAGTTATGGGCTTCCCCGAGGATATGCAACCCGGAAAACGGGCGCCACATTCCATGCAGGAAGGTAAACTAAAAAGAAAAGATTTAAATAATTACATAATAAAACATCTATGATATAAACTCACTTATCGGGCACATTTTCCGCACATCCATAGCAGGTGACAGTATCCACTTTATGATCCTCTGGCTCGTTTTTGGAAAATATATTAACGGCCAGCTCCTCATACTCCTGCAGCGTCTTTTCGGGCAGAAAGTCGAGAGATTCCAGTTTCATAAATGCCTTGGAGCAAGTGTCAAACGATCTATCCGCACAGCTGGCCAACGCCAACAGACTGTAAATATCCTCCACCGGCAAGACATCATCATAGTCCCGCAATCTCAGGGATGTCACCACCGCACTGTGCATAATTCCAAATCGCAGCTGCCTTTGGGCCAGGAGCATATAGTGATAGGCCTCGGCACAATGCCAAATGCGCTCAATGCAGGCTGCATCTTCCAGGCTAATTGAATCCAACAGCGTGTTCCGATCGATGGCATAATCCAACTGCGGAGTGGCCACCGACTTGAGATGATCCTCGGCCAGCAGAGCAGCCAGTATGTAGATCTTCTTGATGCGCAACAAGGGCGCACGGCGTTCCACCTCCTGTTCGGCCAATTTGCAGAGCAAACGCGCCGCATCCAGAAATCTGCCCGCCTTGCGCTGCAACTCGATGGATTCGGGAAGACGTCCCTCATTTAGAAGCTGTGCCGCGTGCTTGCTGAGCAGCGCATTCACCTCCGGCATCTGGTACTTCTGGGCCAACTCGACGGCCTGGCCCCATTGACGCAGATTGACGCACGCATTGACGGCGGCCTTTTGGTCGCCAAACTTGAGATACGCCTGGACAGCTTCGGAACACATGCCTGACAGCAGGAAAGATTCAGAAATAAGTTAATGTTTGGCAGTATTAAGAATATTAATTAATATAAAATTAATATAATTAAGCAAAGCTTAAACAAAATAAAGCTAAACTAAACAAAAATAATTGGGAAATCAATTTTTACTGCAGCTTTTTTTTTGACAGTAAATTTTAACCAATTATTTTGGGATGGTAAAAATTTTAACTAAAATATTTGTGAAACGAAATACATACATACATATATGTATATTAGGGTGTCCCTTATTTGGTCAAAGTCAATATTTTTAAACGCATACGGGCTAGTTCTGTTCATTAGGTCCTAAAGCACTCAGAAATAAATTTTTACCTCAATCGGAGTATGATAACCCGTGCCGACTTGGATCGGAAAATTTAAAGATTATATGGGACAAAAAAAAATTTTTTTTAATTTTTTATTTTTTTATTTTGTTCATTAGGTCCTAAAGAACTCAAACCCAAGTTTTCACCTTAATCGGAGTACGATAACCCATTCAAATTTGCATCAAAACATGAAAAATCATCGAAAAATGTATAATCAGTGGACCTAATGAACAGAACTAGCCCGTATGCGTTTTAAAATATTGACTTTGACCAAATAAGGGACACCCTAATGTATATACATATTAATTAAGCATATAGTGTTAATAGAATCAAACTTACTATCATTAACATATAAGTAAAAGCTGTTAACTCAACCAAAATATAAAAAAAAAATTTAATTTTTTTAAAAAAAAAGTGAAGAAAATATTTGAAAAATATAAAATTAATATGTGTCTATGGAAATAAGTTATATTTCAAAAAGCCAAAAATTAAGATATTTGAAACCTAGTTTTTAGTTAGTTTGTATGGAAATTAATAAGATTTCAAGAATGCGAAAAGGAAGATATTTATTATTTATTTATTATTATATCACGACTAAAAGCAGTCGGCAAAAAGTAAATGAATTTTGACTATTCATTTAAATTAATTAAACTGGAACTAAAATTAAAAAGTAAAAAATTAAATTAATGTAAATTTTAATTGTACACTGAAAGGAAAAGAAGTTAAGCTATGTCTGGGGTATGCACAAAATTATAATTGATCCAACATTTGTTGCAAGGATTGGGGAAAACCCAGAAGAACCGCATCAGACCAATAAAAATACTTCAGTTAAGAACCTCTAGGAAGATCTCTGATCAGAGATCAGCTTTGATAAATAGTATTTGAATTAGTTTCTACGAAACTTAGTTAAATTTCAAGAATGCAATAAACTAAAGAATTTTTACGGTGTGCTTACAGATATTTCTAGGGAATTATTATTATTTTCTGCATTATTCTATATACTTATTGTTCTCAAATTTTTCAATTTACAATATATATATGTTTGTATTGTATATAAGTATGTATAAACTTACCCACTGAGACCAGCATTTCCGCCAGCTTGGTCAGCAAAGGACTCTTTTCCGGCAACTTATCCACGCACTTTTCCAGCTCATCAAACTGTTCCATGTGATAGAGCGAGTCCATGAAACCCTCCAGATAATGTGACTTCTCATAGTATTCCCTGGCGCTCTCCCAGGACTTAAGATTGGCAAAGTGATGTCCAATTTCGCGCCAGGCGGTTTCCATCTGCTGATCCGAGACACCGGCGCCGCCCATGCGATAAAGTTGGACCACACGGAACCAATCGCAGAGTGTCATGCGCAGATCAATGGCCAGATCTCTGAAAAGGTAATGAATGAAATGAACATGAATAATCATCTATGATGATGATAATAAACCCAGTTGGCGTCACCTGCGATCCGCATCCATATAGAGTTTCTCGGCCTCATCGAATTCACCGTAAAAGGCGGCAATCTCAGCTCGCTGCAGGATCTGGGAATTGATATTGCGCAGTCTCTTGATCAACTTGATGCCCGGATAGTTGGCACAACGCACAAAGGCATTCTCCGCCGTATCGAGCTCCAGTTTCTTGAGTGCCGACTCGGCCAACAAACGCCACAGTCGTGGATGTGGATTGTCCTCAATAAACTGCTTGGCATCCTCCAAACCCACATGCTCCAGCAGATCATCCGTATCCCTTAGCGACTTCACGCGCAGCTGTATAAGATGCGATGAGTTCTGCAGTTCACCAATGCTAATGATATCATCCAACAGAACACTGGTGATCTCCAGATCCTCAAAGGTGCATATGTAGCCGGAACAGGAGATGGGCTCCTCCGGATCGTTGCCACGGAATATGTACATGCGTGTCTTCTCCATCAGGGCCAACAGCAGCGGATTGTCCTTGGCCCAGCTAACGGCCCAGACATCCTTGCGCTCCACGCGACTGAAATTCAGCTGCGTCTCTCGATTGTCATCCAGCTCCAGGAGCGTCATGACGCCCACGTGATCAATAATTGCCGCACGACTGCAAGGATAATTTTTTAGAAATGAGACCAGAGCAACTAAAGAACATCTTAGACCTACGTTGAATTACAATTGATGGCAATCTTGTGGACCTTGGAGTGCAGCGTGTGACGATTCCTCAGCGCTACATTCGCCACGCTGTACTCATTGATCACTCCCGACTCGCGGGCCACCAGAAGCAGCTTCTCCGACAGGGCCAGCGCACAGATGGGATCGTTGACGCGTCGCTGTTGGCCCTGCAGCAGATCCTTGGCCAACTCGACGCCAGTGGGCGTGTCGTCAATGTGAAAGCGCTTCTCCTTGCGCGCTTTAACGCCATGTAAATTAGATGAACTCTGTAATAGAAGAGGGCAAACTTAGAACAACGAACTTAGGGGCCAAACTGGTGAATTCAATTACCAATCACTCGTGAATTCACTAATTACCAAACACTAGTGAATTTACCAATTACCAATAAAAAATAAAAATTAAAATTAAAAATAAGAAAAAATTTTTGGAACGAAAAAAATTATTTAAAATTAAGAATTAAATTGCCAAAAAATAATAAAATGATATTTCGCTTGAAAATCGGATCAGTTTTGACAGTTATAAAAATTTATATGCGAAATAAAATTCAAAAATTACCAATCACCAGTGAAATCACAAATTATCAATCCCCAGGGAATTCACCAATTACCTATCACCAGTGAATTCACCAGTTACCAATCACCAGTGAATTCACCAGTTACCAATCACCAGTGAATTCACCAAGTACCATTTACTGATGAATTCACCACTTACCATTAAAAACTAAAAAATAAAAAAAATTTGGAACGAATTAAAAGGCCAAACTATGAATAAAATGATATTCCGCTTGGAAATCGGATTAGTTTTGGCAAAGTTATGAAAGTTATCAAGTTAAAGTATTTTCTTATTCTGATTTTAAAGTTGATTAAGTATTTATATAATTAGTACGTTTATTTAAAGTATAAATATAAAAAATTGTATTTAACAGTTTATGTTTTTCACTTTATCGACATTTAGGGACTGTTTTCGAAACATCACGTGGACCATAAATGTGTTGAGGAACATGTAAATCAAAAGGATTGCGACTGAGCAAAGAGTCGATCGTTCGCCTGGCTGGAGAAACATGTTCACCAGACCCGTGAGTAGATTTGCGAATAAAAAGAATGCGAGTCCATTCATATTCACCGATTCACAGATAACATAAGTGACACTGGACGCCTTTGTATCATCGGGAATCTCTTTCATGTCCTTAAGATCGCTAGAGGCATCTTCTAAATCGTCAGGTATTTCTTTTGAATTCTTAGAAATCTCTTCAATATCGGTAGAGGTAACTTCTGTATCTTTAGTAATCTTCTCTGAATTGTCAGCAGTCATGTTCTTATCGGAAGTTTCCTTCAGTTTATTTCCCTTTATATCCTTCACTGGATAAACGCTGTTGATTATAAACTCAAAGACAAAGAATCCCAGGGTCAACATGGTGCTAAAAAGTGCAAAAATCCAGCAGACATAACCCACATTGGAGGTGACACGACAAATCCCAAATGCGTAGCTGCTGGCCGAGCAAAGCAGCCAAAAGAGCAGCGAGAGGAGACCCAGATGCCACAGCTTTTGCAGCATTTCCTTATAGCTCAGCACCGCCTTGGATCTCAGCCATTTGCTAAAGTAAATGGACAGCAGATACATGCCCACAAAGCCCGGAATGGAGAAGAGACCCTGACGATTGGCATCCAGCAGAGACAAGGGTTCCGCTCTCTTCGACTGCACGTATTCGGAGATGCCGCGAGAGAGCAACTGTTGATGGCAGGCGAGAATACCTGAGGCAGGGAAATTTATTTAAAATAGATCAAAGATCTAAGAAACTCTTACCAATTCCCAGAGGCAACAATTTGATATCACAGCTGAGCAAATAACCAAATAGACTGCCAAAAAGTTTAGTGAATCCCAAGATGAAAAAGGCATTCAAATGACGACCATATTCGCGCTCAGCCAGGTGATAGTTTAACAAGACGACGAGCAAGGTGCGAAGACAACCGATCAGAATCATCGGTAGAGCAGCGCCCAAGACACTGCGACGAAGATCGACTCGAGATTGAGGTCGCTGCGAGACGAAACCCATGGAGAAGACAAAGAATCCAATGCCCGTATCCATTAGCTGTGCCCCAAAGAACTCGCTTTTCGCATAAAGTCGATGGAAACTCTTGAAGTCCACAGCGAGTATGCAAATTGAAGTAATCAGCTGAATCATTGATCTCAACACGGACAGGACAATTGGCCGTTTGCCAATATAAAATTTAGTGCGTTTCTTGGCCAACGTTAAGGCACCAGATTTCCAAATGAACCAAATTGAGAGCAGTATCATCAGAGCCACAAAAATGCCACTATAACCAGCTGCAATCGTTACAAAGAACACACCTGGCAGCACGATCAATGGAAATTCGACCAAATAACATTTGGTTTGATTACTGCGCGGACACATGGAATGGGTGACAATACGGGCCAGGATGACGCCACAGAATGTGGTCAATATAACCACAAATGAGCCAAAGGTGTCGTACACCGATTCCTCCACTTGTACAGCGTTTTCTTCGACCACCTTCATGATCTTCCACATTTCGAAAAGGATTCGCTTCAATTTCAAATGCTACTTTATTTTGTAATTTGGACTAAAAAAGGGTTTGATTTGTCAACGATTAAAATGAGTATGAAACTATGATCCAAAAATGATTGTTAGAAAATTCAAGTGGGAAATTTTCCGCTTAGATAATATCAAGGATAACTATATAAAGCAGGGACCTTAACTGTTAGAAGTCTTAAATTTAAAATCGTAAATTAACAATTATTTTTAAACTTATGTTTCAGAGTTGTGAAATAACAATAATTTTTATTTTTTATTTTAAAAGTCAAAAATAATCATACAAATTCAATTTTAAATAAAATAAAATTGCTAAAAAAAAAACACTTTTGCCTCCTTTTCATACAAAATTTTTCTGAGATCATCCCATACAAAACATCATAAAAAGTACTAACGAAGAGATTTTTAAAAAATTGTTTTTTGCAGTCACTATTAGAATTGTTTAGAGAAACTTTTTGCATCAAAACATTTCTTTTTTAAATCGAGGATAAAAGTTGAAAAAGTTGCTTTTTACAAAAACTCAAAAATTTTCAAGTAATTTTCAATATTTTCATATTATGAGATGATATAACTTTAGTTTTCTGTATATACCTTTGATTAGGATTGTATTTTAGTTAGTTGTAACTGAAGCTTTTGATTAAAGTTGCATTTTTTGCTGGTTGAAAAAAGCTGTGAGCCACTGTATGTATTTAGTAATTATTTTCGAACAAAATTTATACTAAAATATCAAAAATCTAATAGAAATCATAAAATCATACAATATTAAAATCATACCAAAAATAGAATCACTTCAATTTTTAATTTCTATTTTTAAAATAAAAGGTACGGAATAACTCTTAGTTGTAACTTTTAAAATAAAAATCAAATATACATAACTCTTATTTTTTATTTTTATTGAAAAAATCCTAAGTAAGTGTTATTTCACAACTCTTAACACAAAATTGAATTTTAATTATTATTTTTGACTTTTGAAATAAAAATTAAAAACAAAAATAAAATTTGATTTATATCTTATGAATTGAAAATATAAATTTTTGGCTGATATCGATAGTTCCGACTGAAATGGGAGTTTTGGTGTATATCATTTTATTATAGCATACATAACTCTTATTTGCAGTCAATAATATAAATAAAAAAAACATCTACAACAACATCAGCAATTTTTGTGCTTTCTGTAAGCAATTCCCAAGTTGATTTCTCGCTGTGCTTACCTTAGGAGTATGATAGTGCCAGATGAGTATCTCATCGTAAGAAGCAATCGCCACATAGCCCGAGTTGATGCCCACAAAGCGAGGCTTGATGTCCGTATATTTAGCTGCAAGATGGGTAAGAAAAACCAAATTAGACTAAGCTAAAAAAACAATCGCATTCCATTATAACATACAGTCGACAGTGGTGCCAATTGAGTTGCACAATAGCAGCTGATAGACTCTATCGTCCTGCGCGGAGCCAGTGCGTCCTTCCAGTGTGCTGAGCGCAATCTCCTTGATGTTGCTGCTAACACATTCAACGCCCAGAACACAATGTTCATTGCTGGCCGCTAGACAAAGTGTGGGCTCGACTTCCTTGAGGAAACTCTGATTGGAGACCGTGTTCCAGAATGTGATGACATTCATGGGCGTGACAGTGGCGCTGCTGGTGGTGCTGGTGCCGCTGCCACTGCTGTGATTGTTGCTGTGATTGCTGCTGTTGAGAAACACCACCGTCTTCTCAAAGTAACACCAAATGTAGTCGGGTCGAATGTTGGCAAAATATATAAACGAATCAACGGCCATGGCAATGCGCAGAGATTTGCCCTCCCAGCTGAGCGAGGTGATGTCGCTGCCGGGCACTTTGAGGGTGCGATAGAGCCTGCCCAGGGGAGAGTAGAAGCACACCTGGTTGGTATCCCTCAGTGGTGTGGCAGCCTCCAAGGATGTGCCACAAATTGCCAGCACGCTGCCATCATGATTCCACTTGGCATCCACATTCCTCATGTTCGTATCAAAGATGGCAGGAGCTGGAGGAGATTTTATTTAACATACATTTAAATATAATACAATTTAAACGAAATGAGATTCAAGAAATAAAATAATTCTCTACACTTTCTTACCATCATCGTTCTCATTGCGCATTATTTGCACCTTGCCATTCTCATAGCAAATTGCCAAAACAGGACGATTGCGATTGTTGGCCGGACGACCACTGAACCAACTAATGCTGGCAATGCGATGCACGCGTCCCGTGGAGCTGCCCAGAGTAATGCACTTGATGCTCAGCTTCATCTGAGAGCGGAAGGAGAATAAATTAATTTGAAAAATATATGCCCAAAAATCAGGGACCGTAAAAATAAAGTTATTTGTTGATTTTTATCTAAAAAATTAAAAGGAAACTTTTATTTGTCGATCTAAATAAAAAAATTATAAATGAAAATTAAATATCAATTTTTATTTAAAAATTATCATCTTTCTCTTTTATTTTCAAATTTTATTTCATTTATAAAAATTTTCGAAAAATTTAAAATAAGAATTATTCTTCAATTTTTATTAAAAAAGTTGAAAAATAAAAATTGACTGTAAATGTCTTTTGAATGGGAAATTAAAAAATAAATTTTATTTTTAATTGCTTGGATAAAAATTGAAAAATAATTTTGTTTTTTTAATTTTTATAATAAAAATTGAATAATAACTTTTAATCTATCCATTTTCTCTTAACTCTTATTGCGGTCCCTGCCAAAAATACTTACCGCAAAGTTGCCCTGATTATCGTACAAATGACACTCGCCATTGGCCAGCGCGAAGAGTATCAGTCGATTGTCTGGACTCCATTGCACGCCACTGAGATGTGTATTCTTCAGTTCCTTGCCAAATATTCGATTGCCATCCACGGAGCCAACGATTATGGCGCCATCCTCATACACAATGCAAATCTTGGCCCCATCCGAAGTCCAACTCATGCCAGCCACTGTTGACTTCTTGCGATCGTTGGTCATCTCCTCGTACCAGGCACTCTTGTACAGCATCCAGACCATAATGACGCCATCTGTGTCCGAGGATGTCAGCTTCTGCTGGGCATCGTTCCAGGTAACCACCTTGACGGACTCCTTGTGGCCATCCAGTGTCTGATTCATCGACAGATTGGAAACGGCGGCGAGGCCACCTTTGTTCTGTCCATTGTTGGCAGCTTGAAAGGGGAAATCATTTCAAGAGGGTATTATCAAATTGGCATCACTGTCCAACATCTCTTCTGCTCACCTTGATCCAATTTGAGCACCTTCAATAGGCCTTCAGTGCCGGCAACTGCGATGTAACCTTCCTCCTTGTTCCATGCAATGCAATTCAGCTTCACATTGTTCGGTATTGCAATCTAACAACAAATAACATTACAAATCTAATATTTACTTAAAGAAAACCATTTAAATTTACCTTTTTACTTAGGTAGACAAACATGTTGGACAAGTTCTTGTTTTCTTTTCCGCTTTCTTACCAATTTCTTTAACTGCTGCCACTTTTGTTGTGCACTTGCGTTGCCTTGGCAACTACACTGTTTATAGTTTCAGCTCACTCAGCTGCGCAGGCGCTTTACACACATTTTGTTTTATGTTGCTCATAGCAACTACTTACTTTGTTTATATTGCACATTAAAGTAAACAATAATATTTACTTTTCATTTCTACTTGCAAGCAACTTAACGAAGAGCGCGAGAAAGCGAAACGGGTAGCTCAATTGAACTAGTCGTTCACTGAGAACTGCGGCTTTGATATACAAATGAACTAGTTTTCTCATGTTCCTTGTTTTGATTCATTTTTATTTGTTTTTATTCAACAAGTGGTTGCCAACGCAATGAGAATGTTTATGGTTTTTATTCTTTCAGCTACGCATGCGCAGTGCATTTTTGTTTAACGTTTTGTTTAACAGCCGTTTATACACTTAAATAGACATATTAACCACGTTTTAATTCAATATTTACATCTTACAAGAGCCGGTGAGCAAGCGCAGTCAAATTGGACAAAGCGAATTAAAGTCCACACTGGAGTTGTGTGTGTGTATTTGATGTTGTAGGTGTGTGTATTGCGTGTTTGCAGCTGTGGATCGTAAGTGTGGGTGCACTACAGTTGGAGTCCACAATGACGGCTAAGCATAAGGCTATGTGTGCGTCAGAAAGAGAGCGCTGTAGTGGGTGCTAAGTTGAAGTGTGAGTGTATGAGTGAGTGCAGATATAAAAGCAGCTAAGCTTGCTGCAGTTCGCTTCCACAAAGATCAAAACGAAGCGAAGAGAGCGAGAAAGAGAAGCTCAAAGAAGCCAGTGGCTCGTGAGCTTCAAAATTCTTTACAATTTAAAAATGAGTCAGTAATAGTAACGGTTACTTATTTTGAATTTTATAAAAACGTATGATTTTGATGACTCACAGTATTTTACCATTTTAAAATTTAAATTTCTTATCAAGTAAATAAAAACTATTCCTATTATGATTATCAATCATATCAGAAAAAAAGAACCACACTCATATTGAGCATATTATATACCATATTGCCATAAATTTCTATAGAATTGATAACGTCGTTAAATACGTCATTTTTATTATCAAGCTTAAGTTATTATAAAAGTGGACTTCAGTCATTATCATTACATATATCGCCTCCTAGATAATAAAAACAAACAAATTATGAGAGCCCAAAAACAAGCAACTAAATTCAGAATTCACTTGACCCCGTTTATAAGGCATTTCAGAGTCATCTATTAAATATTTTAAATTTTAACAAATTCCATTATCACAGCATTAAATAAATAGAGAGCGTGGCAATATTTTAGGCAATACGAATACGCTTCATGTACAGTTGAAAGACAACAAACGTGGCCAACAACATGTAGGCCAATAGTATAATGACCGAAGTAAAATCCGAACGATTCTCTGGTAATAAAAATATATTCACACCGCCAGTTAAGACATTGGCCAGCAGAAAGAAAGAAAGTCCATTCATATTCAGGGATTCGCAGATGAGAAATACTCCTCCTCCTCCTCCTCCCTTTTCCTGGGCAACAGTTTTGGGACTTGAATTCGAATTCGAACCCTTCTCTAGACTCTCAGCTATAGCTATCGTTGTGTCCAAGGGCAGCACAGTGCTGATGATAAAGTCAAAGATGAACATGGTTAGCCACACCATGGTGCTGGTTATCGCAATCATCCAGAATACATAGCCCATGTTGCAGGTCACGCGTGAAATCCCCACAGCATTTGCACATGCCACCATCAAACCCCAGCAGAGCAGGGAAAAGAGTCCGAAGTATCTCAGTTTCCGTATCATTTCCGCATAGCTGAGCAGCGTTTTGGAGACCAACCATCGACTGAGGTAAATGGACATCAAGTAGATGCAAACGAATCCTGGTAGAGAGAGCAATCCCTCCCGATTGGCGCTCAGAAAAGAGTTACGCTCCAAATCATCGTCCATCACATACGCCGAAATGCCGCCGAGGGATAAACCCAATTGATGGGTAATGAGTAAAGCTGAAAAGTGGAATTCTTTAGATTTATGTCGGTCAAAGAAAATTAAAAAATAAACTCGATTTTTTTAATATTTATACAGATCTAAAAATTCTGTATTCAACGCCTCGTTTTTAACGAAAATTCCATATTTAATTAAAAAAAAATTATTATTAAGACTTTTCTTCTAAAAAATTATCTGAAAATCTAAAATTTTTGAAAATATTTGACAACAAAAATATTTAATACCAATATTATTACTTTTAGAAACCAAAATTTTGTTTAGTGTAACATCTTTCAAAAAAAAATTATAATATCTTTAAAAAAAGCTTAATTTACTCAAAAATCGGTTATTTTTTTGAAAAACGTGTACAAAATTTTAAAGTAAATGTATGATAAGATCCATAATGACCTTTAGGAACTTACCAAGTGCCAAGGGAATTAAAAGGAAATCACTGCGTGCCAGATAACTGAAGAGACTGCCAAAGAGCTTGGTGAATCCCAGCGTAAAGAAGGCATTCAAATGCCTGCCATACTCGTGCTCATCCTGGCCATAACCGATAATCTCCAAGGCCAGAGTGCGTGCAAATCCCAGAAGAATCAAAGGCAAAGCAGAACGTAGAAGAGTCCTGCGCAGATCGGAACAGTTGCGGGGTCGTCTGGAAACCAAACCCATGGTGACCACAAACAAACCGATGCCCGTGTCCATGAGTTGAGCGCCAAAGAGACGACTTTTGCGATATGGCCGATGGAAACTTTCGAAATCGATGGCGAGTATACAAATAGCGGTAATCAATTGGGTCAACGCTCTGACAATGGTCAAGACCGTTGGACGTTTGCCCAGATCAAAGTGAGAGCGACTTCGGGCACGCCGCAACGAACCCGTCACCACAATGAGTCCAAAAAATGCGATGGCCACAATACCCACAAAGAGTCCACTATATCCATGAGCCACTGTGACGAAGAGCACGCCCGGGAGTACGATCAGTGGGAACTCCACCAGGAAGCACAAAGTTGGACTGACCCGAGTGCACAGTCGATGCGTTGCAATGCGGGCCAAGACAATGCCCGAGAATGTGGTGCATATTACCAATAATGACGTAAAGCCCCGATCGATCGATTCCAATGCACGCTTATCATAATGATTTTTTGTGGTTGCGAGCGTTTCCAATAGCCTAAGTGGTTCGCTGGCCATGGCGATTGCCTGGATACTGTTGTTTGTGACATGGCCATACTCGACTCGACTCACAGTAATCGTTCACCGAAAAAAATGGCCAACTAAAATTTTTGTATTGATATTGATAAAAAGCCTACTAATCTAACAATTGATAAGCTCAGCAACAAGCAAATGTTTTGCCCCCACCTCCCCACCACCTAGTTGAGAGCTGACAAAAACTATTCTTACGATAACTAACTAACTAACTAGAATATTATGTGCCCATGTCACTGATAATGATAAAAGTTTTCGTTTTGCAATTGTCACAGTTTTTGAATTGACTATGCCGCCAAAAAGCGGTTGTCGTCACGGCGACACAACAGTTGGCTAAGCTGAACGCAAGCGCTAGTGTATGCTAGGCACGCAGCCCTGGTTTTGCTAACGCTCTGTCGGGAAAAAAAGGGCTCGTCAGTCGAGTTGAATTGATAAAACGAACACATAAGTTATCCGTATAACTGAAATCTCATCATCATTACTCATGCTTCCGAAGGCCAATAAAAGACGCTGGTGGATGCCCAAGGCGTTCACAGTTGCAAGATAGTGATTACAGCATCCGCCGCAAGTGAAATAATTTGTGTGATTGTGTTTGTTGTGCCGGCACACGTGTTTGTTTTGTTGTTGTGGAGTAAACAATTATAAACTTATTGGGAAACACAAGAGATATGAATATAAAAAGATGTAAGATAAAGTTATAAACATGCAAATAAGATAATTCGTTTGTTTGTTGTTATGTCGTCAGCAAGGGGCTTGTCCACTGCCATAAATATGTATGTCATTATTTGCATACTTGTATACGTGTGTGTGTGTGTGTCTATTGATTTTTTCGCCAAGTTTCATCACGTGCTGCTCGTCGCCCACACACACACACTCTGCTTTCACTGCTCCTCTCTCTACCTCTGTCTCTGTCTCGCTCACAATCTCTCTTGTGCTCTCACTGAGATCAGTTGTCGCCCACTTTATGCCCCCCCAGCCATCAATACTTTTTATTTGTCAGCTCAGTTTGTCGCCAACAGCGCGAGCGGTCACAACAACGCGGAAGTTTAAATTTTAATGTGCATATTTCTGTCGTGCCTATAATTATATTGTAAATTTAATTTACGTAACTTATTGCCATTTGCTGTTGCGCATTTGTGTCCGTCGTTCCCAAGGGTGTGTACAAAATGCACCGACTATTCGCCATGTGCATTATAATTATAATTGCAAACGTTGAACAGTGTGTCAAAAAATTGTGTTGACAAAAAAAAATTTTATTTAATAATGTTTTAAAAAGAAATAATGAGATTCAAAGCTTTCAACTATTTTAAAATATTTAAATTTTGTTCTGTGTCAAAACAATTACTTGACACACTGTATAATTATAAATGTGCGTGTCTCGACATGTCTGTTTAAAAGCTAACGGCGCCAGTTTATAGACTGTATGTAGAGTGTAGTAACCTTTGACCCAGGCAGTTAAATGTGGTCGAAATGAACTGATATAGTGATTACCACTTGTTGCCACCCGCTATCATTATCATTGTCATTATCAGCTAATCAGCATATGTTCGTGTCAACAATAATCACATCAATAACAACAATAACAATGTTAATTGTTGTAGCTATCAAAATGAGGCATAAGTTTGTCATATGATATCCTATAAATATAAATGACCTTTGGTCTGACATACAGTGAATCCCATTAATATTCGGTTTTTTTTTTGTTCACTTCAAAGTGAATAAAATGTATAAAACTAACGATAATCAAAAATTTTAAAAAGGTAGATTAATGCCTATAGTATTACCTTTTCAAAGAGGTATATATATCAATACTTTATTTCCAATTAAAAGGAGAAACTTTACAAAAACAAAAAAAAGGTCAAAATTTGCGGTTCTTTAATATTCGGTTTTTTCTTATATTACAAAATAATACCTATTTTATCTAGAAAAACTATTCAATATAATATTTAATATGATTCCCATTATATTTTTTGGTATCACTCAGGCGTTTTGGCATATTTTGTATAATTTTTTGGGTATATTCATGGCCAATTTTGGCCCACTTTTTCCTTAAGCCGTTTCTTTAACACGGATTAGATCGACATTGGCGTTTTGTGCCCACGGCGGTCCAACTTACTCCACAAATTCTCAATGGGATTTAGGTCAGGCGATCGGAGCTGCGTTTCCAGGACTTTTGGACAGTTATACACCAACCAAGACTTGACTTTATGGGCTTTGTTCTTCGGGTCATAGTCCTGATTCCACTTGAGCGTGTTGGTCTAATATCCATTTTCTCGGCCGACTGCTTCAAATTTTCCATCAACATTTTTAGGAATCGACAGCTGAACTCTTTGACGACCATGTAAAGACCATTTCAGTTCAAAAAAGTTGGACGCACTATAAGAAGCCAGTGGTACAACGGCCGAGTCGCTAGTAAAAAGCCTTTGCTCGTATGAGCGAAACCGATAATTAAAGAAAATTTGTCCAGGAGTACTCCAAAAAGGACCAAAATTGGTGGGATGATGTGATTATCTTAGACAAAAGCAAATACATCCTTTTTGCTCCTTTTTGGAGTACTCCTGGACAAATTTTCTTTAATTATCGGTTTCGCTCATACGAGCAAAGGCTTTTTACTAGCGACTCGGCCGTTGTACCACTGGCTTCTTATAGTGCGTCCAACTTTTTTGAACTGAAATGGTCTTTACATGGTCGTCAAAGAGTTCAGCTGTCGATTCCTAAAAATGTTGATGGAAAATTTGAAGCAGTCGGCCGAGAAAATGGATATTACCAACACGCTCAAGTGGAATCAGGACTATGACCCGAAGAACAAAGCCCATAAAGTCAAGTCTTGGTTGGTGTATAACTGTCCAAAAGTCCTGGAAACGCAGCTCCGATCGCCTGACCTAAATCCCATGAATTTGTGGAGTAAGTTGGACCGCCGTGGGCACAAAACGCCAATGTCGATCTAATCCGTGTTAAAGAAACGGCTTAAGGAAAAGTGGGCCAAAATTGGCCATGAATATACCCAAAAAATTATACAAAATATGCCAAAACGCCTGAGTGATACCAAAAAATATAATGGGAATCATATTAAATATTATTGAATAGTTTTTCTAGATAAAATAGGTATTATTTTGTAATATAAGAAAAAACCGAATATTAAAGTAACGCAAATTTTGACCTATTTTTTGTTTTTGTAAAGTTTCTCCTTTTAATTGGAAATAAAGTATTGATATAGATACCTCTTTGAATAGGTAATACTATAGGCTTTAATCTACCTTTTTAAAATTTTTGATTATCGTTAGTTTTATACATTTTATTCACGTTTGAAGTTGAACAAAAAAAAAACCGAATATTAATGGGATTCACTGTAAGTGCTTACAATGCAATTTACAGGTATACAGTCAACAGTTTATTGACCTAACGGTAAAGATACTTATATGTACATATAAATGATATCGTACAACAAAATCAAGCTTGTTGACTTTGTTCTGCATTCGATTGCCCCATAAAGCAAATGCAATTCCGATTTATTCATGTTGACAAACTCTCTCCAATGAATATGCACATATTGATGGCTTTAATGCTAGACCAGAATATACCCTGTAAAAATGCATGTTGTGATAAGATACTCGTAACTACCATAAATACCAGGGATTAAATCAAAATCACTAACATCAGGTATTAAAATCGTAACCGTAGCCGTTAACCGATACTAACCGATTGAAATTGGTAACCGTAAGCGAAACAAACTTTTTTTACTATAAAGATTCCGATAAACCGAAATTATTTAAGCCAAAATAACCGTTAAGAAACCGACGTTAATTTCGGTTTACTCAAGCATAAAATTTAATTCTGTTTTTAAGGTTTAATGATCGTTTTTTAAAACTTAATTTAATTTTTATTTCTGCCCCAATATAATTTATGTATTGATCTTTATAAAAAGACCGAAATCATAACGGTATTTCGAAACTGAAACATTAAAAATACCGGATATAAAAAAAAACCGAAAGAAGAACATGGCTGAAATCGTAACTAAAACCAATATTCGTTTCGGCTTATTACCCTGAAAATACCCGATCATCGATATTTTAAAAGTTTGCTTATTTCTATTCAAATGTTTAATATGTTGCAATCGTGTTTTCGTTCGATTAATTAATGTTTATTAAGCATTTTCAAACATTTTAATATATTAATGAAGTCACCGACATTGCATAAAGCGTTTTAATTCGAAAATTAGCATTTGACTCTTTTGCCTGAAATATTTTTAATACCAATTGGTTTATTTATAGCGGCTCTTTGGGCACCAGACAACAAAAAACTGCTGAATGAAAGCACACGCAATTTACACACATAAATATAATTTTGTTTTGTTTTTGCAAGCTGATGATGAAATTCTGAAATAAATATGTGTGAATATTTATTGTTTATCATATAGATAACATTGCAATGGCAATTGTAATAAACTTGCACAATTTATTTGTGTTTCATTGAGAAAGCTGGCACATTGAGTGCTATAATTATGTTGACATTGAGTAAAGTAAGAAAAAATAATAAATAAAATATTTGCATGAATTTTATGATATTTTCATTTATTTCTTTGCTAATCGCTTTGAGTGTTGCCTTCTTTATATCAAGCACTGTATGCAAATGTGTATTAAATGTCAAGGTCAACCACCCACTCGGCTAGACAGACAACTGTTCTCTCCCTCTACTTCTAAACTCCTTTCTCACTCTCTTAGCCAACCGGCTTGTTTGTCTTATCAGCTGCTTTCTCAGTTTTAACCGAAGCACTTTAAATTGTTTATATGTGTGTCGTGTCAATAATCGTTAGCTGTGTTTGTTTTCAATGCAGTTCGAGAGCTGTTTCTCTTATAAACATACTCAGATACATAGATACATCTATATTATAAATGTATCTGTATGTGTATTGGCGAGCGTGCTGACACGCCTTCGTTTTGATAGCCAACGTTTTCAGGCAGTTGTTGTCACTTGCTGCCTTTCACAGACTTTCAGATACTTTTTGGCGCTTGCCTCGAACGGATGTCGTGGGGGTTTTTCATATAATAACCAACACAGTAAAATCGAAAACGTGTCGCATACAACTCGTTCACTCTCTCGCTCTCTTGATCGCGCTCTCTCTCTCCCACTCACTGTTTCTATTAACCACGCGCTGTGTATTGAAACAAGTGTTAGAATTGTAGCTGTTATCAGTTTTATCAGCAAGAACAACAACAACACAATGTACGTAAACTTAAAAGTTAATTCATAAAATGCCGCTATGAAATAAAGCCTATAAATTTTCTATAAATTCCTTAATAATATGATCGTTAATTATAGTTGATTCCCTTATCAATGCTGGGATTATCAGTTATTAGTGTTAACTACCCGATTAATCTGTGGACTAAGATAGTATTACAAAAGTCACATATTTGCTTGACTTTCAAATAGACTTTGATGCGGACATGAACTGAACATGTACTTAAATGCTGACGCATTTCCAGCTACAGTAAAAACTCAAACTCATTAAAATTTTTTATGATGTTCATTTATATTTTTTTTTATTAGTTTATTGGACGGAATGCGCCACTGTAAATAAATTGACAACACTCCATCATTTGACTTCTAATCTAAATGCTCAAAAAAAAAATGTTTTAAAATAAAGAAATTTGGCGATAACGAATATTTGGCAAAGCGCCTATGAGTGTGTGTTTGTGTGTGTGTGAGGAGGGCTCGACCATAAGACAGACATAGCTTTGGGGCTTGGCTACCCCTTAAACAGTGCAAAGTCTAGAATCAACAAGCGAGCGTGCACAACTATCAAATACCCTGTGCTCTGTTTTGAATACAAGCTTTCACAATTTCTGAGTTCAGAAATCGACTCGACTATGTTGTACTAATCAAGAACAAAATCTGCATTCAAATCTAATATACTTATTTCATATGAAGTTACTTTACTAAATTTTATAGTTTATTAAATTTTATATGTAGTTTATTTTATATGTAGTCTAGAATCAATTAGTGAGCGTGCACAACTAACAAATACCCTGTGTTCAGATATTGAATTGAAGTTTTAACACATTTCTGAGTTCAGAAATCGACTCAACTTCATTGTACTAATCAGGAACAAAATCTCCATTCAAATCTAATATACCTTTTTCATATGAAGTTACTTGACTAAATTTTATAGTTTTTTTTTTAAATGTTATTTTACACTTTTATAAAAAAAAAATAAAAATTTAAAATGAAATTAAAGTCTAAAATCAACAAGTGAGCGTGCACAGCTTTCAAATACCCTGTGCTCTGTTTTGAATACTAGTTTTCACAATTTCTGAGTTCAGAAATCGACTCGACTATGTCGTACTAATCAGGAACAAAATCTCCATTCAAATCTAATATACCTTTTTCATATGAAGTTACTTGACTAAATTTTATAGTTTTTTTTTTTAAATGTTATTTTACACTTTTATAAAAAAAAAATAAAAATTTAAAATGAAATTAAAGTCTAAAATCAACAAGTGAGCGTGCACAGCTTTCAAATACCCTGTGCTCTGTTTTGAATACTAGTTTTCACAATTTCTGAGTTCAGAAATCGACTCGACTATGTCGTACTAATCAAGAACAAAATCTGCATTCAAATCTAATAAATATACTTATTTCATTTGAAGTTATTTTTTTCTAAATTTTATATTTTTTTAAAAATGTTACTTTAATAATTTTTCTACATTTTTATAAAAAAATAAAAACTAAAATTAAAAGTTATAATTATTGGCAAATTTATAAAAGAAAAACCCCTTTCCGAACATTTACAGGGTATGTAATATACAAAATACAAAACACCTGTGAAATGTGTTTCTTCACTTTAATTAGCAGCAAAGTTAAGATCGTATCGTATGAACAACAAATGAAAACAGACTTTATTTTTGGTTAGCTTGTTTGTGTTCGTCTCGATTCGACTTGTACAATAGTTTAATAACAGTCCGGCGTTATGTTGATATGTTCCTTATCAGAAAGACTGATAACGGCAACACAGTAAAAAGTTATTCTCGATTTCCGCCATAAAAAACTATGTAGCTATTTTTATGTAATCGCGACATTAATTGGTCTCGATCTTAAATTTATTATCTTGCAGTCAGCATGACGGAGGGCATGAATGTACCCACTTCCAGTGCCGAGGTGCCATTCCGGAGCAACGAGCAGCGCAAGCAATCCTTCATCGAAGCCGGCGGCCTAGTTGGAGTTATCGATGAGGGCACCAAGACAATTGGTTTCTCCATCTACACAACGCCCGATTTCAAGGAGATTGCGGCGCATAGTGTGGAGCTGAGTGTGATAACGCCACAGGATGGCTGGTATGAGCAGGATCCTCTCGAGATGATGTCCTCGATTAACAAATGCGCCGAGGAGGCCATCAAACAGTTGCCAGCTCTGGGCTACTGTAACTGCGATATTGCCACCATTGGCATTACGAATCAACGGGAGACGACCATTGTCTGGGATGCGGTTACGGGCAAGCCGCTCTACAATGCCATCGTGTGGAAGGACATTCGCACGAGCAGCACCGTCGAGAAGATTGTGGCCAAGGTGCAGGATCCCAATCATTTCAAGGAGCGCACCGGTCTGCCCATCTCCACATACTTCTCGGCCCTGAAGATACGCTGGCTCCATGACAATGTGCCTGAAGTTAGGCAGGCAATTCGAAAAAAACGCTGCAAAGCGGGCACCGTCGACAGCTGGATCGTCTGGAATCTGACCAATGGTGAGTAGATGGATCAGTTATATATCTGTATATTCCACAAAAATATGAATTATAATATAAAAATTATTTGCTGATTTTTCTGGCAAATCAAATTGATTTTTCTGAAAAATTAAAAATAACTCCTTTGTTTTTGATCTGTATACAAAAAAATATGTAAAAATAATTAAATTTAAATTCTAATTTAAAAATCATCGCATGCATTTCATTTTCCATTGGTATTGTACAAAAAATTTACTAAAGAAATTATAGAATTTTTAAAAAATTGTAAAATATAAAAATAATTCAATTTAAATTATTATTTAAAAATACATACATTTTATTTTCCATTGGTATTATACAAAAAATGTACTAAAGAAATTATAAAATTTGCTAATAATAGTAATTTGTTTTTTGTTGTGAATACAAAAATTATGTAAAAGTAACTTAATTTAAATTATGATTTAAATATTATAAGTATCAATATTATTTTCCATCGATATTATTCAAAAATTACTAAAGAAATTATAAAATTAGAAAATAATTAAATTTAAATTCTTATTTCAAAATTATAGTATTCAGGGGTGCCACAGAAATCTCTTTCGCTTGAATTTCACCTTAATTTCATACAAATTTAAGTGAAATTCAAACGAAAGCGATTGCTGTGGCACCCCTAATAAATATTATTTTTTATTGGTATTATTCAAAAAATTTCCAACAAAATTTAAAAAAAATAATTGAAACTTATTTTTCAAACATTACATAATAAAAGTGCTGTTAAGTTTTTTTTAAAATTGAAAATAAATATTTAATGCAAACATTAATTTTAGAAAGCTTTTTGTATATTACATTTACTTTTTTATATATTTTTTAATTATTTTTTTTTGGTATTTTAACACTTGCATTCAGTGCTAATTTTATATTATCAATTTTTATTGAAATAAAAATTTCAATTGAATTATTTTTTCCAAATATTTTTTGATATTTATTTTCACTCTTAAATCTTATTCGCAATCTCTGGAATTTGCACACCTAATGAACAACTGTTTTCTGTACCAGGTGCACTGCATATCACGGACGTGACGAACGCCTCGCGCACGATGCTCATGAATCTGGAGACACAGAACTGGGATCCGGTGCTGTTGAAGACCTTTGACATCGACGAGGACATGCTGCCCAGCATCCACAGCTGCTCGGAGATCTTTGGCAAGATCACGTCCGATCGCAGTGCCTTGAAGGGATTGACATTGAGTGGCATTTTGGGCAATCAGCAGGCATCGCTCCTGGGCCAGATGTGCGTGAAACCAGGACAGACAAAGAACACATATCGCTCCGGTTGTTTTCTGCTCTGCAATACGGGCGTTACTCCGGTCTTTTCAAGTCATGGACTGCTCACAACAATTGCCTACAAGTTGGGTCCAAATGCACCGACAACCTACGCTCTGGAGGGATCTGTTTCGGTGGCTGGACATGCGCTGTCCTGGCTGCAGAATAAGGTGCGCCTGCTGCCCGACTCGAAGGAGGCGGAGAAGTATGCCGAGGCGGTGCCCACCTCCGGAGATGTGTACTTTGTGCCCGCCTTTACGGGCTTGTATGCGCCCTACTGGAGTCAGAATGCACGTGGCATCATCATTGGACTGACGCAGTTCACCCGGAAGAATCACATTGTGCGGGCGGCCCTGGAGGCCATCTGCTTTCAGACGCGGGACATACTAGAGTGCATGCACCAGGAGTGCGGCTATGAGATCAATAAGATCCATGCCGATGGCAAATTGACCACAAACAGTCTGTTGATGCAACTGCAAGCGGACACCGCTGGTCTGCCCATATTCCGTTCCCAGTTGATGGACTCGACGGCCTTTGGGGCCGCCATGTGTGCCGCCCAAGCGGAGGGCATAAATCTCTGCAAGTTTGAGCCCGAGAAGCGTTACTATGAGAACGTTCACTATGATACATTTCTGCCCACGACGACGGAACAGGAGCGTGAGGAACGCTACGGCAAATGGAAGCGGGCGGTGGAGCGTTGCCTCGGCTGGGTCATCAAGCAGAAGAAGACGCGTGCCTCGACGGCATTCTATCATCGGCTGCTCTCCTCGCTGCCCGCCAGCATCTTCCTGATGAGCAGCTTCGCCATGATGGTGCATTCCGTGTCTATGGTTAAGTCGTAGGATGGAACCAACTCTAGATCTCTAGAGATCCGCACTGCCAAAACCTGGAGGTGTTCCTTTTTAACACACACACACACAATTTTCTACCCGCTTTCCATGACGAGTGCATCGATTCTTTCGGTTGTGATAATGATTTACTTTCTAGTAATTCACCCTAAAAAATTGTAAATAGTTGAAGACGATGATGATGAAGACGAAGATGATGTTGATGATGATATCCAAGACATGGCACAGTCTCCCAAATAAAAGTGGAGACTTTTTTTTATATATTCTTACGTAGTTAAAATACATTTATGAGTCACGTACTTATCTTATCGTCTTGTTTCTGTATACTTATAAAATACTTAATGCGGATAATGTATATAGCCTGATTCTTTCTATATAATCATTAAGTTTCTGTAGAAAACCAAACAAATATATGTTTAAACACATTTGCTTGACTTAACTATAGATTACCTAGAAACAGGTGCTTCGCAAATCAAATGAAATGATTAATAACTACTTCCAAGTACAGTGAAAACACTTGAGAAATATTCCTTTAAGAAATCTATTCAATAAATTTATTTTGTTAGATATTAAACATACATACATTTAACTGTATCTTTTTTATGAATTCCATTGGGCAAAATGTTTGACGTAAAACATTTTTTGCATGTGTTTCAAGTTCAGTTGTTATCAGTAGCGGAAATGTTAAAATAACTGCAGTAATCTGTTGATTAATCGACTTGTGGCTTGGCTGAAGGCGTACCGATTGTTCAGATAACTAATTTGAGGTGTGTCTACCTTAAGCAATAATTTCGAGATATTTAAAATGGCTTAACAGTGTGTAGACATGACCTAATCCTAACCATAGTGTGCACTTGGGAGTGGCAATATTTTTTCACAATTTTTATTTTATTTACACTTATAAATTAACATTTTTCAAAAATCTCTTCGCTAGTATTTTTTTTATAGTTTTTTGAAA
Organism: Drosophila subquinaria; assembly: GCA_037043405.1. Classification (NCBI taxonomy): domain Eukaryota; kingdom Metazoa; phylum Arthropoda; class Insecta; order Diptera; family Drosophilidae; genus Drosophila; species Drosophila subquinaria. The sequence continues at coordinate 1,081,951 of JBAMBL010003089.1, read as the reverse complement.
ACTTCATAAAAGGCACTTTGTGTATGAAAAGGAGGAAAAAGGGGTGAAATTTTGTAGTTTTCAAAAAATTATAAAAAATACTAGCGAAGAGATTTTTGAAAAAAAATGTTTGCAGTCACTATTAGAATAGTTTGAAAATTTGTTTGCATCAAAAACTTGTTTTTAAGGGTTAGGGAAAATTTTGTATCATTAAAACGGAATTGAAATGATCTTTCCATTGATGCCCAAATGTACATGAAGTAGGTTCAAAAAATATGAGTAGATTTTACTTAAAATGTTGTCAAAATAAATATGCCGTCTAGTGTATCTTATTCTGATCATTTCACTCATAGAGTGAGAGATACATTTGTATCTCAGATTTTATATATCTTTTATTTTGACATCCTAAAGATCCATTAAAAAAAATTAAGCTTGTATTAAGTTTCTTGATCTGTTTTTAATATTACTAGCCATAATTTATAGGCAGTACAGTCTGTTGTATTAGCTTAAGATCATTTCTATAATTAATTTCCATCTCATTTCCCTTTGAATCAATCTTCAAACATTTTTATCTGATCAAAACTCAAGTTTATAAACACCTTTGCTTGCTCTCTTTGATCTTATTCCCCTCTTGAGTATCCTTCATAGGCAGTTTCGCCTGTAGCCTGTTGCCGGTGCTCATTTAAATTGGTTCTACAGATTGCCTTACAAACTACACTCATACAACCGCACACAGAAACACACTCATGTATGCATAAGGCGCACTCACACGCACATTAACAAAACAACAACAAGTTGTTTAGGCTTCACTCAGGTAGTTCTCAGGTAACAAGAGCTAACAACAACAACAACAAAAAGAATGCTCAACAAAGAAATTGATTTTCACTACACCTTCAGAATTTTTACTGAATCAGTGCAGCACCAGCAACAACAAAAACACGAAGATCAAGCAGAGAAGTTACAAGAACAACAGCGAGAGGAGTTACAGCAAAAACAACAACAAGCAGCAGCAGAGCAAATGCGGTCAAGAACCGGAATTCATTTGAAGTTTCTGCCGCGCACCTTTTGCCGCAGCGAGAGCACACTGCTGGTATATATATGTATGTATGTATGTGTGTGTGGGAGTGTGGAGTCCACATTTGTGGAGTTGCAATTAAGAGAGCATGCTCCCGGTCTCTCTGCCAATAGTGTGTGGAGTCCAACACTATGAAGCTGCAATTGAAAGAGCACACACATAAACGCTCTCTCTGCTCTCTCTTAGTAGTCCATGTCTGTGGGAGTGTGAAGTTGCAACTGAGCGAGCAGACGCACTCTCTCTTTCCTCATTAAGTATGTGCGCAAAGCGATCCTCGATATGTCTCAAAGAGAGATACCCAAAGCCTCAGTCGCCGCTCAACTTCAGTTGCGTTCGCTTCGTTTTCGTTTCGCTTTGATTTGTTTCGCTTCGTTGTTCTTTTTTTTATAATGTTGTTGTATTGTGTTGTTTTGTTTATGTTAATACGTTTGTGTTAGCTATTTATTTATTTGTGTGTGCTTTTGGCGACAAGAAAATCAAAATAATATTATTGCCGCATGGGCAATAAATTTGATCGAATTTATCGTGAAATTGGAAGCGTGAGAAGCCAAAGTTCCTTCTCAGTTCCACACTACAACATGTTTTGTTGTGAGTGTGTGTGTGTGTTCCAGTGTGTGTGTGTCTGTAAAGCATTAATAAGCATTTGAAGTTGAAAGGGTCAAACCGGTTTAGTCAGCGCCAGTTGCCAGTTAGTCATGGATTCCACGGCAGCAACAGCAACAACAATGGCAGCAGCAACAACAACAACAACATCGGCATCCTTGCAACGTGTCGCCTCCCAGGCGAGTCTTGTCCAGGCGGCACCAACTCATCATTATCATTATATACAATATCCGGCACATTATCTGCAACAGCAGCAGCAGCAACAATCCATTGCTGTTGCACCGCAGCAATGTCAGTGTCCCTGCTCCTGTGGCCGTGCCACAACAACAGCAATTGCACAACAGCAACTGCAACCACAGCAGCAGCAACAACAACAAAATGCATCCATGGCTGTGGCAGTCCTCGTCCATCAACAGACATCGACGCCCGTGCCACAAGCACAATCCACACTCAAGACACAATCCGCGCAGTCGCTGCTCAATCATTCCTATCAAGCGTTGCACGACGAGGAGCAACAACAACAGCAGCAACAGCAGCGGGAACGTCTCAATCTGCCACTGGACACATCCGTTGGCTCCACCAGTTGTGACTGTGATCTCGAATGCACTTGCCCCGCCAATGTTGCCGCCTCCCTTGCCCAGCAACATAAGCGTTCCCTGCTGGCGGACGCCATGCTCGGTGCGGATGAAATAACGGTCAGTGAATCCGACAACAATAGCACCATGATCAAGAAGAAGAAACAACGGAACAACAACGCTGGCCAACTGCCGTCAAAATCACAGCCCACGGATAGCTGTAATGACATCTACCATGACACGGAACTGGAGGTTGTTGCCGCCGTGGCAGCAGCAGCTGCTGCTGCTGGTGTCGGTGGTTCCAAGTCGCAGGGTTTGGATGATAATCGACCGCCGTTGCCGCCACGTCCACCGCCCAGGCCACGCAGCGCCATCAATGGTTCCGCAGGTAAAGATATCAGAGAATCTTCACAACTAACCTTAAAAGGGAATCCCCTGAAATTACTGATGGAACAGTTTTTCAATAAAATAGCTTATGTCGATTGAAAGACTTCAAAAATATATCTAAAGACTTGCCAATCGGATATGCTAAAACTCTTGAGATATATTATCAAAAAATATTCAAAAAATAAAGTTGAACTGGTTTATTAAAAAAATAACAATAAATATTAAACAATTTTCTCAAATCACAGACCCATTGCTAATCAGAGTTTTTAGTACAGATTTTACTTTCATATTTTTCAATTTAATAATTTGTGTATAATAAATGGGGCATATGAATTATGCCTTACTTGAGGAGAATAAAGCAGAATATAGAATATATTAGAATAGGAGAATGTAGGAGAATATAGGAGAATAAATGTGAATATAGGAGCATATAAAAAAATAAAGAATATAAATATATAGGGGTGCCACAGAAATCGAAAATTGAATTTCACTTGAATTGTATACAAATACACAGAAATCGCTTTCGCTTGAATTTCACTGTGACACCCCTGATAAATTACATAAGGAGTTTAGCATTAACTTTATTTCTTAAATTAGTGTTTTTAGTAAAGACATTTTACTTTCATATTTTTCAATTTAATAACCAACATACTCTATATTTTTATTAATATCCTTCAATAGATTTGTGCATAATACAGTAAATGAGACATATGAATATTACTTAAGGAGTTTATCATAAACTCTATTTCTTAAATCACAGTTTTTAGTAAAAACTTTTTGCTTTCATATTTTTCAATTTGATGACCAAAATAATATTTTTTTGTATCATTAAAAAGATTTGTGTTTTATGTATTAGACATAAGAATATTACTTATAAACTCTTTTCTGAAATCACAGCTCCTTTTTTAAAAATCACAGTACTTACACAGTACTGTATTGTGATTGAACAGCATCCGTTTTGGGGCAAAGCTTTCTCAACTCAATTCGATAGTTTTGGCGCCTGCGCTTTCTCTCTTTTTCACTTCTCTGCCACTCTCTGAGTTGTTACTCTCTGTCTTGGGATGTTTCCGTGATTGCAGGCACTGTGCTGAGGGTGGTTTGGGAACTGTGCTAATGTCAGTCAGGATTTTGCGTTGACACCGTTCCGTAACTGCAACGCACTCCCCCAAAACCAACAATAAAAAAAGCACAGTTTCCGTGTCCGTGTTCCAGCTCTACCCCCAACTTCCCAACTTCCGAGCATCTCCCAGAATCTCCCAGTCCGCGCAGCTGCCAGTCGAGAGTCATCTCTGGCGACTTGTGTATAGATATTTTTCCGTCAAGTGAAAAGAAAAAAAAATCAAAGATAAATATTTGTATTTATCAATAAAAATCAGTTGGGAATCACAAGCTTTATTTATCGAAATTGATAAGCGCGATGTTTGTGCAATTGTAAAGTGATTAGCTAGAAATTCCTCAACTGTTCACGATGCATGGTTATCCGGTGATGCAGTTCGTGCAGTATAGCATGCCGCCGCCCTGCTCCTGGGTGCCCGCTCCTCCGCCCACAACCACAGCGGATGCACATCATCGTGGCTCTTTGGGTTAGCTGCTGCTTCCTGCTCCCTGTGCTTTTACGCTACTATTCCTAGTTTATATTGTGTGTGTTTTCCCTCTTTGCAGCTCATCGTCATGGCGCTGGCATCAAGAAGTATGTGGTCTGGTGTCTCATCTGTGGCGGTTTCAGCTGTCTGCTGGGCGTGCTCTTCCTGGGCGTCTACTTTATGCTGCATTCCTATACCATCACGGTGGGCAACTTTGAGACGGTGCCCACTTTTGTGCCTGCCACGCTGGTGAGTTTTCTTAATCAATTAACTTGTTTCTCTGACTAATTGCTTGCTTTTTAATTAGCTAATCCTCACGGGCGTTTGCATCATGAGTCTGGCGCGTCGTCGCAATCGTTATAGTTATTTGGTAAGTCTACTTTTTAGTAACTTCTCCTAGCTTAGGAGTAGGCAGTGAAATACTGCAAGCGAGCTTCACAAAAACATTTAAAGCATTAGAAATTTTCTCGTCGACGATGAAGAAGGCGACATTGTGACGCCAAATATATTAATTTTGCGTGAAAAACTCTTTTAAAAATGTTTCTCAAAATTATAAAATAGAAAAATTTTCAAAAAATGTCTTGCGTTTAGTAAGTAGTCATAATCACAGATTAAATTTAAACACTTACTGCATTAGATATTTTCTCGTCGACGAGGAAGAAGGCGACATTGTGACTCCAAGTATATTTATTTTGTGTAAGGCAAACTTTTAAAAATGTTTCTCAAAACTATAAATAATGGTCAAAAAGTTTCACAAAAACATTTACTGCATTAAAAATCGTCTCGTCGACGAGGAAAAAGGCGACATTGTGAAGCCAAATATATAAATTTTGCGTAAAAACCTCTTATAAAAATTGCTCCCAAAATTAAAGTATAATAAATCTTTTTTAAAAATATTTCTTGCGGTTAGAAAGTAATCATTATCACAGATTAAATTATTTAAAAATAAATAAATTCAATAATTTTGTGAGATAAATCTTTTTGAAATGTTTTTGAGCAAAGAAAAAGAAAAACGTTGAAGAAGGCGACATTGTGACGCCAAAATTTAATTTTGTGTAGAATCTTTTAAAAATTGCAAATTGAAAAATAATAAATCTTTTTTAAAAATATTTCTTGCTTTTACTAAGTAATAATTATTATAGATTAAATTATTTAAAATAAATAAATTTCATAATTTTATGAGAGGAATCTTTTCAAGATGTTTTAAGCAAAGAAAATATTTTTTTAACCGTATAAAATCTTGATATATTAATTCAACTTTCTCCTTCTCTGGCAGATCAAGTTATCCGGCGCCTGTGGCCTCGTCTCCGCCCTAACCTGTGCCCTGGTCACCGTGACCACCACCGTGCTGCACATGAGTCGCCTGCAGGCGCTGCGCGAGTGTGAATACGCACAGAAGACGCGCACCTGCACCTGCTACTCGGATCTCATTGAGTCCCAGGTGGATCGCGTGGACAAAGGTGAGTCGCAGTCCAAGTCAATCTCTGTCCAGTTTTTCACGCTCTGCCATCGCTTTCAGAAGGCGTGCGCCTGGTGTTTGATTCCCTCTCCGATTGCGGTGTTGTCCATGGCTCCCTCTACTCCTGTCTGCGCGCCATCTTTGGCCTCTCCGTCGCTGGAGTTCTGATTGCCGTGTTCAGCTGCATGTTGGTCTATCAGCTGCTGAGTCACGAGCGCAAGAAGATGTACTGGGAGCAGCTGGAGTTGCGTTGTCGCTCCCTCTACGCCAGCCAAGCGCCACCTCCGTGAGTGCGCCGGGTCGCATGTTGAACTGTCGCTGCTGTGAACAGTGCCACGCCCATCGGCAGTTGACGCTGCCGCTGCAGGCAACCGCCTATCCCTGGGATGAGGCCAGTGCAGCGGCGGCAGCAGCTGTTGCCGCCGGCGGCGCTGGCGGAGAGCAACGTTTCTGGGCAACACAACCGCCGGGGAACTTTTATTCGCCCAATCCGGGCGGGGAGGAGATGCTCAACGGCTGTCGGGGCGGCGGCAATGAACGTGGTGCCACACGCTCCGGTAGCAGTGGCTGGAGCTGGCCGAGAATGCCCTGGCAACGCACCACGCCGGATGCAACGCGTCGCTTTCGCCAGGCCGCTGCCAGTCCGGATTCCCAGTACGGCTTCAGCTCGGCAACGGCTGTGGCCAATGCCGCCGATGGCAACCAGATGCTGATCGAGGAGCCGTCGGTCAGTGGAGGCGTCTACAATGCGTTGCAGCCGCCCAATGCCTTGCCCTATGGCGTGTGGGGTCCTCCGCCCCCGTACAGTGATCCCAATAGTCCAGCACGGCGGGGTTACTATCAGTATCTGCAGGCGGGCGCGTGTCTGGCGGGGAATCCCTCGCTGACCGCGTCGCTGATGCCGCAGCAGCAGCAGCAACAGGAGCAACTGCAGCAGCAACTGCAGCAGCAGCTGCCACAACAGCAGCAGCAATCGCGACACTGTGGACAACATCAGGGACAGTCCGCGACGCTGGAGCGCATGGACGGAGGCAGTGCAGCCACAATGGCCACACGCACTGCCGTCTACAAGGCCAAGGCGGTGAGCAATGGGGAGTACGAGAACACGCACTCGGACAGCGATGGTTGCCACGATGGCTGGGAACGCGATCGCTGCTCCAACACGCTGCCCACGCGGAAGCTGAAGAAGCGCATCGAGGCGGGCGCCAAGAGCATTGGACCACAGAACAATGCCCAGCAACAGCGTCCCAATGTGCAGCAGTTGTTTGCCTGTGAAATGGCCAACAAGCAGCAGCAACAGGAGCAGCAGTTGCAACAGTTGCCGACGGAGCAGCAGCAGCAACAGTTGCTACAGCCGCAGGCGGTCAATGGAGTGGAGAACAATGGTTATCAGGACTCGAATGGTGCCATTGCCAAGGGCCAAGCGACGCCAGCAACAGTTGCTGCTGTTGTTGGTGGCGGCGCAGCAGCAACAACAGTTGATTGCTTGGATCCAGCTGAATCCGAGGTTTATTTTGCGGACGTGAGCAGCTGTTGCAACATGTCCCTAAAGAATGATAGCTACTATGACAATGCGCAGCGTCATCATCATCAGCTGCAACATCACCAGCATCAACATCAGCACAGCAGTAGCAGCAATCAAAGCAACTGCAACAACACCAGTAGCAACAACAGTAATAACAATGAGGATTATCTGGCACAGCGTTTTGGACGTCGTGAGCATTCCATACGCAGTCGTCTGCCCATTCCACAGACACGTCTCGAGGATGACTACGAGAGCTCCAATCTCAATATGCCCACGTTGAAGAGCGCCGCCTTGGAGCAGCAACAACAGCAGCTGCAGAAGGACATCTCCAGGCAGAGCATGTGCTCGGTGGAGTCCGAGGCCAAGACTGAGTTCACAGATCTATCGCCATCGACGCCATGTGGCAATCCATTGCCTCTGCCGCCGCCGCCCGCCAACTTTGCCAGCGATCCGCCAGCAACGCAGAGCAATTTTGTTGCCTCATTTCCCTACTCCTCGGAGTCGCAATGCCTGGAGGCGCATCGACGCTCCACCAAGAATATACACGAGTTGTTGTTAGCTGGAGGCGGAGGAGGAGTGGCAGTTGGAGGCGACTCCACGCAAACTCAATCGCATTATGAGATCATCAATGATCGTGAACGTTATCAGTTGCAACGTTCCAGTAAACACAAGTCCAAGTCCAAGTCACGTTCCAGGGAGCAGCTGGACATCTATGGCGCAGGGGAGGGGAAGGAGCGGCAACTGAACGCTCTGATTGGTCAGATGGCAGCGGCTGTGGCGCTTTAAGAGGCAGCAGCAAACGCTTGTGAGACGAAATTGAACTCTTCGTCTAGGTTTCACACACAAACACAGACACACTCCTACACACACACACACAACAACAAACACCTACACACTCTCTTACTCTCTCACTTTGTGTACTGTCTTCCTTATGATTTATGAAAAAAGATCGTCGCATTTGTAATGTTTGCCATCCAAAACTGAAATCTAGTTAGTTTTCCGTCTCTTTTTAAATAACTCTCTTCAAGAGGTGAAATATTTATATAAGGTGACGTCCAACACACTGCTGCTCTCTTTGAGTTAGGACTATGAAAGTATTTTGAGCCTCTCTCTCTCTCTGAGAACCGTTCGATGTCAACGCAGATGTCACCTTATATTCATATACATCTTGTTCTTTCTCTTTCACCATATAAATTAAATTAATCTAACCATTTTGCTTTAACTATTTTATGCCATTATAAAAAAAAGTACGCATATTAGAGTACATAAATCATATTGTAGTATTGAATTGAATGTTGAAATTGTAGCAACGAGATAATCTATAAATATTAACTATTATATTATTATATATACAAATTATGTTACACTTACCTGCTGTATTTACATAGTTGCATACATTTATATAAACACACACACATTAACATACATATAAATACATACATATATATATTATATATATAGTTAGTTAAATGTTAGATTGCAAGTTAAATTTATTAAATCATTTTAACAAAACAACAGTTGTTCCTTTTTAAACGATCTGCCAAACACAGTCAAAGGTTATCGATAAAGTAAGTAGTAATCGATAAAGCAACCAGGGCTGGCAGCACATTCGTAATAAACTGTCGATAAAGCAGTTGCATATCTACGCTGCTTGCAATCAGAACAAACGATTATTTATTTAAATTTAATTTTGAACATTTATTACTCAAGACTTAAAGCGGGAACAAAACGAACATACACACAATAAAAACTATGGCACTTATTGGACTCTTTCAATGTGCCAAACTGAACAACAGCATAAAAACCAAACTGATCGACAAACTCAGGCTAACAACCGAGGCAGCTGCATTCTTGCGATCCGCAATGCTGCCATGGGGTATCTCATTCTCGGAATCATCGGGTACAACGATTTCGTCAGCCGCGATCTCCTCCAGCGCCAGGCTTGTGGCCTCATTGATCGTGCGCAACAATGGATAATTGTGACTGAGTCGCCTGGGCGCAGATGTGACCAGACGGAAATCGGCAAACGTATCCTCATCCAGTTCACAATCTCCCAGGAAATCATCGGTATCGACAGACCAAACCATAACGCCAGCCAGTCGCTTCTTCATGGCAAACTTCACCTTGTTGGCAATGGAACGGGAACTATCGAATGTCACCACATTCACATCCTGGGTGAAGACATTGCGCTCGGAACGCGCCAACACTTGACTCGTCTGCGCATCCCATTGTTGAGTCCAGCCCGAGGTTTTATTGCTCAAAATGTTGCAGATCTCGTTGTAGCCCAAAAAGCCATCCTCCCGTGTAAAGGGTCCCTGGAAGCCAGCACCATCGCTGGCATCGTCCAGATTGCCCTGTGCGCTCGTCTTGAAGGTGCGTCCATAAAAGGGCAGTCCCAAAACCAGCTTCGATGGCGGAGCTCCCTGTTTTAGCAGATAATCGATGGTGTATTGCTGCAAGGAATTAAATAAATTTTTTGATTACTTTCTTGTCTCGGATTCTATATACGAATGTCGAAAAATATTACTTAGAATTCGAAAATTCAGAAGAAAAAATAAGGAATACAAAATTAGGAAAATCGATCGATTTTTAATAAAATATTTTTGATTTTGGTTTTTAACCCTTATCTCATTAGCAAAAATTCAAAATTTGTCGAACCATTTATTTAAAAATCAGGACTTCGATTGCCAGAGCGCATATGATATTTATTCGGTCAGGGTCGCGAACCATTTATTTCAAAATCAATAGGGTCTAACGAATCTGACCTAAAAACTGCATTGCTTGAAGAATGGGCCACAAATGGTCCAAAAGTTGGTCGAATCCGTGCCAAAAAGTATAGAAATGGTGGTTGACCAAAGGGATAGTAAGACCAAGTACTATTTTTTGTTGTTTGATCAAAAACTAAGTTTTAAAAATATGTTTTTCCTAAGTGGTTGAAATAAGCTGTGACATTGTTTTTGGATCAATTTTTAAGTTTTTAATAATTATAAAATATTGGAAAAATATTTAAAAAATAAATGAAGTCATATTTTATAAGTTGAAACATCAGACTAGCAACCTGCATTAAAATTTGTTAAAAAACTTGTTTAGTTTAGATTTTATAGATGCCTAAACTTTTTCGAAGATGCTGGTTGAAATAAGCTGTGAGCCACTGTATTGTATATGTTGTGTGCCATCTTACTATATATAAAAATTCAATAATATTTTCATTTTTGTGTTCGTCGATTGCTTTGAGTAATGAATTTACCCAAAGACAGGAAAACCAAAGATACTTTTCCTAATTTTTTTGTATAATTTTTGTACTCTAAATACTTTTCTTAGTTGAAATTCCTAATTTACAATCCCTAATTTTTTCTTCCTAATATTGGATTTCAAAAATTGTATTCCTGGTTTTTTTTTCTTCTTTTTTAAAATGCCTTAAAAAAATTTCGGAATTCGTATGAGGTACCCTTAACTAGAGGTATTCATCTTCTGCTTACCACACTCAATGGATCCACAGCCGCCGCTGTCAGCGGTGCATTGTAGCCAATCTTGTGATCCCAGCTGCCGTGATAATCGTAGCACATGATGTGCAAATAGTCCAGATAACGTGCCAGCTGTCGCACATCATAAGCCTGATCAATTACATTCTTGGCCGCACCAATAGCCGAAGTCAGCAGTAGTCCATGGTTATCGAACTCCTCGCGCAATTCTTTGGTCAGAGCAACGAAATTCTCGCGATCCTTTGGACTGCCACCACGCTGAGTGGGATACTCCCAGTCCAGATCCAAGCCATCAAAGTTGTATTTGCGCACAAAGCTCGACACTTGCCGCACAAACTGCCCGCGTGCCAAAACGTTGGCCACCATTGTCGAATAGTTCTTGGAGCCCTCATTCCAGCCACCAATGGCCAGACTGACCTTCAGATGCGGATGAGTGCGTTTCAAGTCCGTCAAGCGCTCGTAGCCGCCCTTGCCGTACTCCTCCTTCAGGTCCTGCCAGGGATCTGCAACATATATGGCATGGTAAATTTATTAACGATTATAATTTTTACATTTTAAAATATAAATAAAAAAGTATTAGTTGATTATTTGTATCAGTTAACTCATTGAAAACTCTTGCTTTTTATCTAAATAAAATGATAATGAATTATAAATTAAATTTTAATATATGTATATTTTAGGACAACAGATCTACCCGGTTTTTTTTATCAAAATATTTTAATGGATTTTTCTAGGGGTTTGATCAAAATCATTTTCATAACGATTATAATTTTTACTTTTAAAAATATATAAATAAATAGGTACTAGCGATTATTTGTATCAGTTAGCTCTTAAAAAACTCTTGCTGTTTATCTAAATAAAATGATAATGAATTTATAATTTAATTTTTATATATATTTTAGGACAAAAGATCTACGCGGTTTCTTTTTATAAAAATATATTGGTGGATTTTTCTAGGGGTTAGGTCAAAATCATTTTCATTAAAATTCTCCTGGAGTTTTTCACTTTTTCATCTCATCAGGTTTGCCTTTAACTTTAGTATACTAATATACATTTAATTGTTAAATTAAACTTTAAAATATTAAAATTTTTAATAAGAACTGCCACAAAAATCGCTTGAATTTCACTTAAATTTGTATGAATTTTATGAATATGTCTTAAAATGAACAAATTAATATGAATAAATATTTCATAATTTTTTTTGTATAAGAAATGAGAGATAATGTTAATTTACCTAAAAAAAAATTAAAAATTATAATTTGTCCCTATCCAGACATATTTTTTGAAACTTTTTAAACCAGCAATCCCTACATATAAGCGTCATCTGCTAGCTTACCCAATGACTTGATGGAGGTCTGTGTGATGTCCAGGCCGGCAAAGGCGTAGACAGCATGTGTGCAGAGACTCGGATCAAAGTGCTCAATGGAATAGGCACCCGGTTTGGGTCGATAGACAGCCCATGTGGATATATAGCAAACAACCACCTTGTCGTGAGCAGGACCTGCAATATGCCATAAATATATACATATAAAAAAAGTGATAATGCAACCCCATTTGTAACCGCAATATGCATACCTGTTCGGGCGGAAACCGAAGCCATAAATATGCCCAGTAACAGCAGAAGGAGCGTCAAACGAATCATCAGCAAGAGGAAGTCTGAAAAGGAAAAGACGCAGAGGCGAATTGAAAGAGAATGCGGAATTGAGAAGGCGCCGCTTAAGTGAACTGCATCTAAAGAGAACGAATACGAAATGTATCCACGAGATACATTCAATTAAGCTCAATTAAAGGCTTTAATTAAGCCGCGTCTATGATGTTGAGGACTGAGAAAAACTAGACGGAAAAGTGAAAGGCATAAGAATCAAGAATCAACTTTGCCAGATTCTGATGTGAATCATCGTTGTATATATCTCTGGATTTCATCATCATCATCAACATGCAGCTAATGAAAGACGTCGCTTTGTTGATGCGTGCTGCCCGTTATGGGCATGCCCAACTAGTCGAATACCCTAACCCCATTAAAATGCAAAAAATTATAAATAATGTGGGTTGCGAAACCTGATTCTCAACTTTCGATTCGCGATTCTGACGACGACGATGGTAACCGGCAATATTCAGTTGAAATTGACCAATATATGCGAATATGAATACGAGTGTAAATCACTGCGGATGGCAGTCCGCGCTAGTGACGAAAGCAGCTCGAAGTGTGCGAAAGGCGACTAGCAATATATACAGGAAGAATGGAAAATTAGCTATGACTGCCCGATCAGGTCGAGTTATATACCGATCGACTTTTTCGGAAAATCGCTAGTTTAGCGGGAAATCGCTGAAACCCGCTAAAATTGAAACCCCCACAGTATCCAAACAATAGAAGCTACAAATATGATCTATATATCGCTAAAAAGGTATTTTGAAGGGCTCTTAGGCATACCTTCTAAGTTTTTATTGAGAACATAGGTTAAAAGCTACAGGTGAAATAAGGTATTTTATTTTAAAATAATTTATGTGTAAAACTTAATATTATTCGTCACAAAATTGGATATCAGACATTTTGGGGCATGAAAATGTTTCCGTCACTAGACTTTTACCTCGTAAAGAGGTTTTTCTTATATGTAAGCTCGAATACACTTGTATGATTCATACTTAAGACTTAAGACAATGTTTCGATCGCATTCACATCTCGCACAAAATTCTTTGTCTCTCTTATCAATTCCACATTATTGATCAAACAACAACAATATTTATTTGCTGATAAGGCAGAAGCATAAATATACACTCAATTTTACAACAATTGTGGAAAAATATCGAGAAAAAACACTGCAAAAAAAGCAACACAAATTTAACTTTCCGGTTTTGTTTCTGCTTCTTTGTTTTCATTGCGTTTTATTGTTATTGTATATTTTCTTGTTTCTTATTTCTTCTTCTGGCATTTATTAAAGAAACCGGAATTGGAAGCACTGACTAAAAGCTAACTGCGAAACATGCGAATATAAAATTAAAGAAATCCAATGAAAATGAGAGGAAATAATAATAAAATAAAAAACCAGATCGCTTAAGTTCAAGAACTCAGCTGAAGCTGAACATCTTCTCTGTATTGGCCAAGTTAACACCCTCGGGCCACGCCTGCGCATTGTGTGTACATATATAAATGGAAAGCCAATTAGCGCTGCTAGCTATGAAAATAAAAAACTTCGACTACGCACTCGAAATTCGTTAACTAAAACCTCATAATTATTATGCTTGAAATTGTTTGCACGTACTTTGTTTGCTGGCCTCAAGAGACGACGTGCTTTAATTTGTTGTAGTCTGTAGTTTACCGAACCGAACCGTTGACGACGCGTTGCTACCAATAACTAAACTTCATGGAGCTGCTGCCACGGACACACTGCACATTCATATACTATGTATAAAGAGTCAGTCAAGCCGAACTCGTACTCCGCCAAGACCGTTGTCTTGCTTAAGAGTCGCATGTCAACTGTAAACTTGCTTAAGAGAGGCATGCAAACCGCTAAGATGCTTAAAAGAGTCGCTTGCGAACTGTAAAATAGCAGAAGAGTAGCATAAGAACTCAGCATAAAACTGTCAAGCAAAGAGCGCAGCTTCAACAAGATCTAAGCGAGAGAGTGAGAGAGTATCAGTTTGAAAGCCTACTGATAACCAAGGTGGATTTACTATTACTACTATACTATAGTAAATATACCTTGCTGATAACTATGTATTTGGAATCACCAAAACAAAACAACAAAACATTTCAATCAATACAACTTTTAAAATTTGATGTCAAAATGTTTTCAGTATTCTCAAATAGAATTTAGAATGAACACAGACCGCAGGTGTAAGCAAAACAGAACGTAACAATTTTACAATTTAAAAATAATAAAAACAGGCAAAGCGATTAATTTATCGATGTTGTAGAACTTTTTCTGTGAAAGCACAACATATACCGCTTACGCAGCCCTGACCAATCGATATCGTAATCGCTGTTGCAATCAATTTGTGCCGTCCCTGCTGTTGAACATAAACAATCGTCGACGAATTTCTGCTGCGACACAAGCAAAAAGTTAATTTGTCACTTTTAAGCAGTAAAGCAGCAAAATGGACATTGAGGAGGATGGTGCAACGGATGCGGCAACAGCCTGTAAGCGACAGAAGCGCAACAACGCCAGCGACGACGACAGTTGCAACGAAGATGACAGCGAAGCAGGAACGTCAACTGCAGCAGCAGCAGCGGCAGCTGGCAGAGAAGCAGCAGCAGCAGAAAAATGCACTTTTTCTAACGACAGTAAAAGTCTTTGGTAAGAAGTGCACGTGTTTGTTTTCAGCATAAATGATTGATTTTTTGCGTTATACGCTTTGCTTGCAGTTGCCCTGAAAATAGAAAGGAGGCAAAGAAGACTGTAAATAGCCACAACAAGAACAACAACAACAACAACAGTGGCAAAGGCGATGAATTAGACACTGAGGAAGAGGGCACAGTAAATGCAGCAACAACAACAACAACTACGACAACAACAACAAATGATGATGACAATACAAATCGATCTCCAAATTCGACATCTACAACTTCTTTAAGCTTGTCCGTGGATGAGCCGGCAATTGACATACACACAGTTTCAAATACTCCCAACTCGAGTCCCTTCGCAGACCAAGATCGCGTGCTTAACGAATCGGGACTTGCTGATGATGATGACATCGAGGAGGATAATGAACTGGGTGCTATATTTCCCATATTCAATCGTCCTCGCATGCTGCGCACTCGCGCCTATCGCTCCACGCTGTCGGATTCGGTGAGCAGCAACAGCAGCGTGGCCGCCAGCGATCACAATTCGGATGCCAACAGTGATACGAATGATACAGAAGTCGAGGGTGATGGCGATGGCGATGGCGATGTTACCGATGAACGCATCGAGGCCGAGGCGGATAACGTCGAGGATTATGAATCTCGTTCGCCTGCTGGACCATTTCCTGCTGACGACAGCAGCTCCGGCTCTAGCGATGTTTTCTGGCATCGCTATTATGCCTCCAGCAATGAGGATGTCGATTCTGTAAGTCGGAGAATGAATTACTTCATCCACATGTACTTATTTCTCTGGTTTATATACTTACATATTCCCATTTATCTTTCATAGGACGACGAGTATAACGAGATCGAGGCGAATCCGGCGGACAAGGAGCAAGTTGAGATTGCTGTCAACAAGATCATGTGCAAATCGAAGCCGTCCTACACCTGGAACTGTGTCCAGGAGCTAATTGCGCGCGAGCATAATCTGTACAATCGGATTGACTGGCGTGGCGGTCACACCTCATCCCAGAGCTTTGGCCAGGGCTATTACGGCTCGCGGCAGGTGGTGGAGCGCATGAAGCTAGAGGAAACCATGAATCGCCATCGGGGCTGTGTCAACTGTTTGAATTTCAATCGATCGGGGGACTTAGTGTGCTCCGGATCTGATGATCTCCTCATCGTGGTGTGGGACTGGGCCAATGGCAAGCCACGGCACAGCTTCAAGTCGGGTCACACTCTGAACATATTCCAAACGAAATTCATTGACAGCGCCGGCTGCCTGGACATTGTGTCCTCCAGTCGCGACGGTCAGGTGCGACGTGCCGTTATCCCGCCCTCGGGCAGCAGCAGCTTTAAACCAATGCGCCTTTACACCCACGGCGATGCGGTGCACAAAGTGGTCGTCGTGCCCCACAGTCGGCATGAGATCATGAGTGCTGGCGAGGATGCGGCCGTCAAGCACTTTGATCTGCGCAGCAACAAGTCAACCACGCTGCTGCACTGCGTCGGCGACAAGCGACGCGTGCGTCTGTTCAGCATTGCCCATCATCCGTATGCGCCGGAGTTTTGCATCAGCGGCTCCGATGACAAACTGCGAGTGTACGATAAGCGCAAGCTGAACAAATCCGTGCATGAAATGACGCCCAAAGACCTAAAGGATGTAAGCCTTTAAAAAGCCTTTGTTGGACATCTATAACCCACATTCCTAACCTCTTTTTGTAGACCAAGATAACACAGATCACGTGCGCCGTCTACAATCACAGCGGCAGCGAGATTCTGGCTTCCTACAGCGATGCGGGCATTTATCTCTATGACAGCCGCAACTACAAGGATGGCGAATTCCTGCACTCCTATGAGGGTCATATGTAGGTTAACCCCCCATCAACAATTGTGCTCAGTCTTGATCCTCTTTCCTATTTACAGCAATAGTCGCACCATTAAGGGTGTCAACTTCTTTGGACCACACTCGGAGTACATCGTCAGCGGCAGCGACTGTGGACATATTTTCTTCTGGGACAAGAACACCGAGTCGGTGATTAACTTTATGAAGGGCGATCTTTCAGGTTGTGTCAACTGCCTGGAGCCACATCCCTGGATGCCTGTGCTGGCCACGTCGGGACTGGAGCATAATGTCAAGATTTGGACACCGACGGGATTGGCTCAAACTGTAAGTGGACAAAGATTGCAAAAATATAAATTCATTAATAATATAATAATAAAAATTAAAAAGGCATTACTTTCTTAATGTTTGACTTACATATTAATTTCACTTATTCTTCAGTTTGATGTAGTTTAGTTACATTTTAACAATTTTAATATTTCATTTAACAAATTTATTTTATGAATATCACAAATAGAAATTCAAAATTAAACATAAGAAAATTAAAACCAAAAAGCCAAAATTACAAATGCAAAAAAAAAAAAATACAAAATTAATATCAAAATAACAGAGATTGCAAATAATACTTATGAGTCGGAAAAAATGGAAACAGTTCAAACTTTTCCTTTTTTAATTATTTGTAACTTGTTTTTTAAGTTTTTTATAGTAAAAATTTGAAATAAAGCATGCTTTTAAAATTGCATTTAAAAGTTATACCATAACTCTTATTTACAATTTTGAAAATAACAATTAAAAATAAAACTTTTTTTCAATTTTTATTATATGTTAACTATAAAAAAACTGAAATTGACTCTTTTTTGCAATTTTTAAAATAACAAATAAAAATAAAACTTTTTTTAAATTATTATTATTTATTTTATTTATTATATACGATATATGATAAGTATTTTGAAAAACCGAAATTAAACCTTAAAATGAAATGGTTACTAAACGGTTATTTCGGTTTACTAAGTCTCGGCTATAAGGTTTCGTTCAAATAAAATTTTTTTATGGTTACGGTTTTAAATTTCAATCGGTTTTTACCGGTTAAAAGTTACGGTTTAAATCCCTGATTTCTTATCAACTTCTTGCTCATCAGTTGAAACTTTTTATTGGCTTTTAGAATCCAACGAGCACGACTGAAGCCTTAAAGGAAACCTTGCAACGCAACTTCAGACGCAGCATTCTGGATGTGGGCGACTTTGATATCAATCAAATTCATTACTTTATACGGCAGCTGATTGAGCCGCGGCTCACGGGCAATGCAGCTGGCGCACAGGAGCGTAATCGCACGAATTTCAGCAACAGCAGCGATAGCAGCAGCAGCATCAGCAGCGTCAGCAGCAGCTCTAGTCCGCCCCATGCGGCAGCTGCCAGTCAGCAGGAGCAGCGTCAACCCGGCGCCGGCAGCAACGAAAGCAGCTCCGATGAGGCCAATGCTGATCCCCTTGGCTGTCGCACTCAATGAGAGCTGCACATAACACATGGATCCGCAGCCTACTTTATCTTTTTGTATATTTTCGTTTGATTATGGCCTGGCCTGGGCTGGGCTTGAAAAGTCCACGGGAACAGGAAACCTTGCATGTTTTTCCTGCTTTTTTGTTTAGTGTTTAGATTGCGAGCATCTGAAAGTTTGCGAGCCTTACGTCTTTTATTCCAAAGCGTTTCAAAAAATCTGTGAATATACAAATAAGCGCGCTCATATTCTAATTTTGAAGAATGTCTAATAAACACATGTATTAAAAAATATTTAAAAAAAGGGGTTAACAAGGACATTGAAGTCGTTAAATTGGGCAATTATGCTAAATACTTATCGTTATTGCATATAGCCCGTGAGCAGATAAAAGGCCTGTCGATTGTGTACTCTGCTTAGAACCAGTGATGCTAAATATTTTCCGAAAAAAAGACAACGGCTTAAGAAACCAGGAGAAAAAAAAGGGCTAAAAAAAAAAAAACAGTTCAAACTTGTTTTCCTATATTTTTTTTCAATTTAAATGTTTTAATGCATCTTCAATGATTTTTTTCGGCATTTTCTTTGTAATTAAACTTCGCCCATGATGCCTATCATCTTTAGGTATTTGCTAGTCAATTTATTCGTATGGCAACAAGCTTTGTGTCGACGCAAACCGAATCTGCGGAAGATAAAATATACATATGCATATAATTGAATAATATTATAATATTAACATTTACCTAATTGTCAAAATAGCATTAACGTGTCTATTTCTAGACTGTTCCTCAATTTAGTTTATATCAAACTAACTTGGCTAAAAACCCTCACCACTTCTGCATTCGACCATGGCCACGGTGGACTAGTGAGAGCGAAAGGGACCGCTTCTGAGCAAAGGATTATTGCCTGCAGTCTCGATATTTGTTTGCTTCGGACCAAAATGTTGATGTATTTTCAACATTCTCCCATTTTAAGAGGTTAATTTTGGCGTACTGAGAAAGTGTTATCGCCTTTATGTCGTTTCCATTTTCAAAAAGTTCAAAAATTGGCAGTATAAAATCCTTTTTGGACTCAATTTAATTGAATCTAAAAAAATCCAGATTTCCGGATAGAAGATGTTTGGGATTTTTCCTGGCTGAAGCAGTTAAAAACCAGACAAATTTATCCGAAAAAAGGCCAAATTGGCATAACCGCTTAGAGCAGTTAACGAATTTATTGATTTCACTGATAATTATAACAGCAGTTAGGTTTGTCTTTCATATATGTAAATCAAAAAGCGTTAAATTCAAATAAGCCAAAAAGCTTTACATAAGTTTATTATAGTTACATTTAAAAGTTTTAATGCATTGCGAGCTCAACTCGTGTGTGCTTCATGTCCTTTTCATAGCAAAGCGTCTCAGAAGCTGTTAAAATACCAAATAAGCGTGCTTATATTCTAATTTTGAAGAATGTCTAACGTTTGTGTTTAGTTAGACAAGCATTAAGAAACAGTTTGAGATGCATACATATAACATAAGTCGCGTCTCTCTCCTGTCTCTGTTACGTATCCCAGAGTCAAGTTAACATAAGTAGAGTCTCTCTCCTGTTACGTTAACAGAGTGAAATTAACGTAGTTGTGTCACTCTGTTGATAGCTGTATACCAGAGTATACCTCCATTTAGTCATTGGTCTGGCAAATGAGGGCAACACTGCGTTTAACCCAATGTGATGCTTTCGCCTGTGTATTGAGCAGCAAGGGAACAACATAATTTGTGGAGTGTCCAGTTGTGGAGAGTGTTCCTCTGCGCTCGGCGGTCTTGTAGAGGGGACAGCGATATCGCGAACCTTCGGATAGTTGGGACAACGTGACGGGTCGGAAATAGATGACTGGCATGGTGTACATCAGGATCTTGGGCAATTGCTCGACGAGCATATTCTGTTCCCAGTGCCAGCGTGCTCCCTCCAGGAACAGGCCATTGCAATAGACGCCATCGTCCGGCGGCGTCGTCTTCGTCTCCACCTTGAGCACATCATAGTCAAAGGTGAGCGTATCAATGGGTATTTTGTATTTCCTGGCGAAATTCTGCATGGCGCCGGTGAGGAAGGCCTGTGTGAAGAAGAATCCCGAGAGCCAGAAAGTTGGCGGCTTGCCAACACGATGCCACTGATGCAACCAATTCAGCCGCTTGTACAGATCCTGGACATAGGAGCCCAGTGGCTTGAGGCAGGGATACGATTTGCCCATCCACTTTTGGGGAATGCGATTGTACTTCATGGCAATCATCACATTCTCCAGATCCGGCGTCATCACAAGGATGCCCTTAATGGCCATCGCCAGATCCCGGCAAGAGGCACGAATCTCCTTTTGTAGCTTGAGAAAACGTTCCATTTCCTGGACGACCACGGTGTTCATTGATTCATTGTAGTCCACGGGATATTTCTCAGCTGCTGCCTCGATATCCATGTCCGGCGGCATTGCCGATTCAATCTGCTTAATGGTGTCCAATACCATTTGTTCGGGACTAACGCCACCGCCGGCTGTGCCCGCTGCCTCGCTGCCCAGCAGCAGAATCATCGATTCCAGCAATGTTTTGGTGGTCTGCAGATCACGCGTAATGCCGGAATTGGCATGTAATCCGTAGACCTCCGGTGGTGCCAGCGAGGGCATGCTCTCGTCCAGATAGCGCAAAATCTCCCGATGCTCCGTCTTGCGTGGCAAGATGTAGCGATCATCGTTGGCGAAACGATAGCGTAGATCGGACACCACTTGGGCATTGCAAAAGTCCGCGAGAATCGTGACAATGACACGTCTGTCCCAATTGTCCGTGACACGTCCGCCGTAATTGCACTCGCTGGTCAGATACGAGATGGCATCGTAGGGCACATGTTCATATTGATTTAGGAGCATCTAAAAAATATATGGGATGTAAATTTAAAACATGTTTCGATCAGATAAACATCCATTTCTTACGCTCAACTGCAGCACGGAAATTTGCAAATCGGACTCATTAAATCCGTATGGAATATTCCAGCCCAAGGGTCCGTATTTGCGTCTCTCCTGGACGACGGCGTGGAAGAAACAGATGCCGAACAAGAGACGCGTAAAGGCACGATCCTGCTTGGCGCAGCCCAAATAAAACTCCGGCTCATTGATCGGCTCCGAGTTGTAGGATCTCATGAGATTCTCCCGCAAACCCGTCGGCGGTTCATTTGTCATTTTGACGCCATTCTGCAGAATCGTCACGGGAAACTGAGGCGTCGGATACGCCGTAAGCCAAATACGGAAATTGGCTGCAAATTGGAGTGAACAAAATTAGCCCAATAGTTTTTAAAGGTGAAATTATAAAATAAAATCATAAGTAAAAAAGAAATAAAAATAAAAAAATAAATAAATAATATAAAATTAAAAAAAAAATTCTATAAAAAAATAAAATAAAAATTATTATAAAAAAAAAATAAATAATATAAAATTAAGAATAAAAAATTAATATAAAAAATAAATAAAAGAAAAAATTTAAAAATTATAAATAAACAAAATAAATAAATATTATAAAAAATAATATAAATATAAATAAAATAAAATAAAAAATATAAAAGAAAAGAAAAAATTCCAATATTAATTGCTTTTATTATAAAATTTAATTTTAACTCTTATTTTTTAATATGCATTTTAAATTAATATTATCTAGTTTTATTTAAAAATTGTATAATAAGACCTATTTTTAATTTTAATCATAAAAATGTGTAATTTTAATTTTCTTATTATTTCATAACTTTTAAATTTACATACAAAATCTTTTTTACTATTTTTTAACTTCAATTTTTTTTAAATTTTTTAATCTAAAATAGAGTTAAGTTGATAAAAATTGTAAATAGACCATCTAAAAATGCATAGATAGAATTTTCCCATTTATACAATTTTTTTTTTTTTTTTTTTTTTTTAGAACTGAGTAAGAACTCACCCTGCGTGTTGAATGTGTCCATGTTCTCCCACAGATACTCCAGCGTGGACATCCAGGAGGCTGCCAGATGGCAATTCTGCAGACAGACCCAATAGCCCATCTCCTGGGCGTTCTTAATCAGCGCCGTTGCAATTGGACCCTGACCCTGGCCCAGGGAGATGCTCTGGAAGGATTCCTCCTGTCCCATCTTTTCGGCAAATACCAGCAACGAGCCCAGAGGATCAGCGCCCGGCGACAGAATAAACAGGAGCGGAGTTAATGCCGTGGAATCGGCATACGATTTGGATATGTCGAATTCCGGCGGTGTCACATACTGATCCCCGATGGTCTGGGCTATAAAGTTGCGCACGCCCAGAAACACGGAATCGGGACGCAGCGCCTTCAGCACAATGAGCTTCTCAAAGGCTGTGGTCTTGTCCTGCCAGGGAGCGGGCAACGGTTGCAATTCTGGCGAGGCATGATCATAGATCGCTTGCCAGGCAGACAGATTACTGGTGAAGGACTTGACAATGCCATTCAGCTCCTTGAGCTCATCCAAACGAAGTACATTTAACCAAACGATATCAGTGATCCAACTGGGATCGGGATTGGGCGGCAGTTGGCTCGATTCCTTGGCGTTCGTTAGCAGATGCGACAAATGACGCATCTCAACTTGTCCCGTGCCCAAAAGGATGCGGGCCGTGAGAATGAAGGAGAAGAGCAGCTTGTCCTTCTCAAAGATGGAGCGACAAACGTTATTGTAAAGATTCCTGGTGAAGCCATCGACCAGAAACTTGATGCGTCGCGGCAGATCCTTGGACTTGTTGGCCGTCTCAATGGAGTACATGTAGAGATTGATGTACCAGTTGAGCGAGAACTGGTACATGGGATCAATGTTGGGCAGATCCGTGATGGAATAGTACAGGATGGAGGAGTGTACGGCAACTGGCTTGTAGTTCAAACGGAACGCTTCGATCTTGGCGGACGTCTCCTTGGCCGCCTCCTGTTTCTCCGTAATGTCCTTGGACAGCGTCTTCGAGTCGGCCAGGATCAGGATGGCCGCCTCGTTCTCCAGTATGTCACCCTCACTGGAGGTCAGCGTCTTGAGGATCATGTTCTCGGCATCGAGCAGAGCTCCCTTGTTGGCCGCCGCCTCCGAGGTCAACATGATGCGCAGCTCCTGCAGATCCGGACGCTCCTTGGCCACCACAATGCTCAGCAGTTGATCCATCAGGGCATTCTGGGTGAGGGCAAAGTTAATCACCGTGACCTTGTTGAAGGTCTCCGGCAGAAAGTGCGGATTACGCAGATTGCAGGTCATGTAGAGACGGAAATTGGGTGAAACCGGCACCACATTCTCGCCCAAACTAATGTGCTTGATGCCGCCCTGAAGGAAGGTCTGTTTCATGAGTATGGGATCGAGGGGCACCTCCAGCTCCTCCTGCACGTTCTCAATGATCACCGGGGAGCCGTACTCCAAGGCATCCGCAATGATCTTCATGTAGTTGCTCTGATTGAACTTGACACAATTCAGACGATTCTTGCGCTCCATGTTCTTCAGCCAGGCATTGGCCTGACCCTGTGGATCAATGAAGAGACTATACCGACTCGAGTTGGCCGAGATGATGGCATTCTCGCTGGAGAACTCATCGTTGGGCAGCCCGTCCAGCTGCCAGTTCTGGATGGTGACCTCCTGGCCCAGCACCACCGTAATCGAATACTTCTTGGAGCAGGGTATCTGCAGTTCGTTGCACTTCTTGAACCAGTCCAGGACGCAGCTGGCCCGATACTGCAGATTCACGGCCGACAGATAGGCAATGATGCCACACGAGATGAGCACATCCCCAGGCAGATGATCATACAGATCCTGCAGATCATCGGCCGCCTTGTTCCATCTCGATTTCTCCCCACCCAGTCCACCAATTAAGGCCTCCGCGCGGAGCAGCTTGTTGCGACAATTCTCGGCATGCTGCTCCGTGCGCTTCATCTCCTCGTTGGCCTTGTCCAGCTCGATGTTGAGCAGGGCCACCTTCTCCTCCAGCGCCGCGGCCATCGCTCGCTTCTCGGCCAGAAATGCCATGGTGTCGGCGTATTCCTTCTCCGCCGCGGCCAGTTTGGCCTTTTTGGGTGCCACCACCTTGGCGACGTCGTCGTACATGTCCATGGCAATGATCCACTGGCACAGACCCTTGGCGGCACTGGACGCCTTGGCCACCACCTTGGGATCAAAGTCCTTGTTCGGTATAAACTCTTTGCGTATCCTTTTGATCGTCTCCACGGGTATGTTATCCTTGTCGAATTCCCGCAACGAGGGCAGGAAATTCATGTCGCCCAGAATGCGCTTACTGGGACCCCAAAAATCGTTGACCATCTTGCCCGAGGCGGGATCGGGAATACGCTCGGCGGGCAGACCCTTCATCACACACACCGCCGCCATGACCAGCTTGATCACCGGCGGCGGATTCTTCATCGACTTGACCAGCGTAATGTCCGCCGGCTTCAGAGTGTTCAGGGCGGCCAGTGCATCCTCCAGCACGGGTATGGCCTTGGCCAGATCCTTCTCGCATTCTCCTTTAAGTACTTGAGCCGCCTCGGCCTGAACGGAGGCCACCTCCTCGTCCCGTTTCACCTGCTCGGCGGCGGCATTGGCCGCCAGCGTCTCCTTGCTAATCTCCACCATCATTTTGCGCGATGCCTCCGCCAAGGCAACCAGCTTAGGCTGTAATGCGTTCAAATCCTTTTGCATGATGGATATGGCAGCCGCTGCCGAGGCCAAAGTGTCCAGGCCACCAATGTAACGCATCTTGGCCTGCATCGTCTCCTTCTGCTTGCGCTCGATCAACGTCTGAAAGGAACGGATGAGCTCAATGAAGGAGGCGTTGGTCTGATAGATGTATCTCCCAGCCGCCTGGCAGAAGGAGCGCGTAACGCGCGCCGCTGTCGTGTGGAAATACTGGCAGGTGTCCATGATGGCCAGCTTGATCTCCTCGGACGGCACATTGACGTCCACCAGCGACATCTTGGCGATCATCTGCAGCGCATCCTCGGGCCAGCTGTCGTACCAATCGATGGTGCAGCAGTTGACCAGAGATGGATACAATCGCACCCGGGTGCGCAGTGCATCCCCGATGGGCGAGAAACTGAGCACGATGTGCAGTTTCTGTTTGCAGCGATTCACAAAGAAGGAGAAAACTTGGAGCGGCGAGACGTCAATGTTGCGATTGCCGCCCTGGGCGGCCAGACGCACCATCTCGAGCACCTCCTGCTTCTCGTCGATGGGAAAGATGTTGGGCACCTCGCCCTGATTCAACAGACAGTCAATGTCTTGGAGGAACAGCTCCATTTTGATCTGATTCTCGGTGATCAGGAATGTCGTGTGCTTATTCATGCCGCCCGCCTCCTTGAGTATGGCCTTGATATCGTCATGCCATTCATTGGCCCCATAGCTCTTGGTGATCTCCGGCTGGAAAAACGATGTCTGCACCATATTGGTAGCCAGTTTCGTCAGCGATTGTCGCCCCGAGCCGCCCAGGCCAATCAGCAGTGCACTCGCTCCCTGAATCGAGATGATGCGACAAATGCGATTCAAGTGGAGCAGCGCGAAGGTGAACAGCGTTATGTCCATCTTGGAGCGCCGCGTCGAGTTGTAATCCTCCAGACTGGCCACGGCCAGCTTATGGAAGATCTCCATGTTGGGCACCTCCTCGTAGCGACGCTCGTCCGGCTCGCTGTCCTCATCGAAGTACATGCCAAAGAAGATGCTGTTGGCCGCCTCCATGGTGAACTGGGCATCGTCTTCCTGTTGGGAGCACAAACATGCTGATATTACTTAAAATACTCCAAGACTTTCAGCTGAAGAAATTTGTCTCAAGATTGTATTTGAAATTAATTTAAAAAAAAAAAAAAATTTAAATTTATAGTGAAAATCTTAGTTTAAAACAATTGGAAAAGGGTATTGTCGAGTTCCCGACTATAGGATACCCGTTACCTATTTAAAAAAGTATAAAATATTTTTCATTGCATACTTTTAGGCACTTTCATTGCTTAAAAACTTAAAACAGCCATTACTATCGTTAAGTTTGGCCGATCTCTTTGCGAATAAGTAGGATTATAGCTTATAATAATACATAACGTAAATAACCAAATAATACGTTATCTTCTTAAAACTGTGCGTGTGTTGGCTTTTTGTAATTTACGGTCATTTAAAATACTTTGTTAAATTCAAATTTCTTATGTTCGAAAAAGTCTACCGAGTTCATATCCCAATACAGTGATATGTAGTCTACATAAGGATCATCCTCGATCACTCACCGTGCAGTACTTCTCAAAGACACTCTCCACCTTGTCCTTAAAGTTAAACTTCAGGCACTCGTTCAACTTGTCGAACATCCACTTGCGATCGACGTCATCCACCAGGCGATCGTAGAAGACGCGCATGGCCTCGTGATACCAGACACGCACCAGCATCTTCTTGTCCGTCACGGACTCCTTGCGGACCAATGTGCAGCCGGTGACGACACGTGCCATGTCCCGCAGATTGAAGATGTAGTGGGATTTGGCGGGCGTGGCCCGAATCTCCGACTGGACACTCTTGTAGATGCTCTGCGTGGCGGCAACTATCTGATTGGTGACCACAAACACATCCTGACCATGGCCCGATCTGCGAAAGCCATTCAAGGAGACATTGAGGAAGATGCGGTACATGGTATCGTCGCTAAAAGTGTTTATGGAATAGACGTGGAAGTGATTGAGGAAGCGAGCATAGACATCCTGGCGACTGCCTCCGGGCAGACCACAGGCGCACATAATCAACACGTTGTGTATCCAGATCTTGGAGCTATCCCGCAGATCATACACGTGGCCATAGTCAAAGTATTGACGCAGTAGCTCCAATGGCGGCTGAGCTCCATACACTTCCTTGACGGGCATATTCATGTCATCCACAAAGAGTATGCTCTGCATTCCCTTGGGAGGACCATAGATGCCACGCTTCCACTTCTGCAACTTGGCTATGATCTGATCCTGCGTGTTATTCGCCGATATCATCACCGTGAACGTTATGAATCCCGTCTCATACTCCTCCGGATTCAATTTGTTCATTAAATAGTTCTGAATGTAAACGCTCTTGCCAGTTCCCGTTGGTCCTACCAACAGCATCCGCTTCTTGTGCTTCACATGCATCTGCAGCAGATGAATATAGCGAGCCGTGTCCACAGTGGGCACAATCACGCCCGTCTTTGTCTCCTCCACATCCATGCGCTTGGCCAACTCCGGCCAAAAGCGCCAATTGCCACGCTGCTTGAAGACAAACACGTAATCCACGATTAGTCCCTCCATGGGCGGAGTTACCTCCATTTTACCCAGGGAAGAAGGACATTCTGCCTCATTCTCGTATAACTAAAATAAATGGAGAATAATAAAAAGATTATTATCATAATATATAGCTGGTCGTGATTAAATCTTAGTTAAGTTCAGTTAACTATGACGGAAATTGATTCAATGTTAAAATTCGAAAATTAATATTTTGAATTTTCGAAAAACAATCGAAAATAATCAAAAAATATAGAAATATTATTTGAATGTATTTTTTAAAAAAACTTGAAATTCAATTGAAAATAATTGAAAAATAATTGAAAATAATCGAAAAATAATTGAAAATAATCGAAAAATAATAATAATTTTAAAAAATCTCTTGTAATTCAATTGAAAATAATCGAAAAATAATAAAATATTATTATTTTAATGTATTTTTTAAAAAATCCCTTTAAATTCAATTGAAAATAATCGAAAAATTATCAAAAATAATTAAAAAATATTCCAGAAAAATTAAAATAATATTATTTAGAAAAAAAGCTCTTGAAACTCAATTCTTCCAATTTGTACGGAAGGAAACATGAAAAATTCTAAAGCAATGCCCATTTCACTTTTGATAGATCTAGCTCTTATAGTCTATCAGATCACAATTAACAGATCTGGCAAAAACTAAATAAATATTATAAATTCAAGAAATCAAAAAATACGCACACTCTTCAGAAAAGTATCGAACTTTTCGCGTGATTCCGTATTGAGGACACCTCCAACGCCCCAGGACAAGGCAAAGAGCATGGCAGCCTGTATATGACCCACGATGTACTTGTCATAATCCTCGGGATTCTCCTCAATGGCCTCATCCAGCAGCATATCAATGAGATCAAATGTGGTCAACATGCAATTGTACTCGCCCGGTCTGATAAACTGAGAGCAATAGCGGCGGACAAAGGTTTGACACTGGAAATGAGGAAAAGTGTTAGAAGGATTCATTAAGAAATTCTACGAAAATCACTTTCAGAAGTGAACATGTCTCTACCTACCGGCGGGAGCAACCATTGCAACATGGTCAGCATATATTTG
Organism: Drosophila subquinaria; assembly: GCA_037043405.1. Lineage (NCBI taxonomy): Eukaryota > Metazoa > Arthropoda > Insecta > Diptera > Drosophilidae > Drosophila > Drosophila subquinaria. The sequence continues at coordinate 1,053,362 of JBAMBL010003089.1, read as the reverse complement.
GTATTTTCCGCATCCGCCCAGCGAGGATCAGCTTTCTTAAGCCAGGTATTCGCAAACGAGCGCCAACCCAAAGTGGCTGGCTCCATGTAGATCATGCCACAACGGGACACTGTAGCGGGTGATGCCTGTGCCAGATCCATCACCTCAAACACCATGGACATCTCGTTGGACATGGTGATCACCTCGCCGCTGGTGAGGCACAGCTTCTTATTGTCATCCAGCACGGTGTTCATGTTCTCAATCCATACCGCATCCACGGGACCATCAAAGATGACCTATTAAAAATTTGAATAAATAGTTTAAAATAAGTGCAGCTTGATCTTATTTTTTTGGAATAATTATGTACGAAATTCGGGTGCAGAATTTGCTGAAGTCGAATTTGGAATAACTCAGATGATAAAGATATTGAAGCTATCAAATTATAACCATAATCTGATCACGTTTGAATATTCTTTTGTATTTGTGGTAATATTTGTATATTATTTTTTAAAATTAAAAAAAATAGGGGTTTCTGTTAAGTCTGTTAAATGAAGTCTGAATTTAATTCAAGAATAATGTAATTTTTGAGAACCATATAGAACCAGTTGAGAATTTTAAGTCGCAAAAGTGACAAAATAGCTGTAAAGCTGATCTAGCCCTTTGTGTGTTGTTGTTGTGTTATTGTAATAAATCAAATTTAAAATATTTCAGATTAAAGGGGTGTACCTATTGTATTGACCATCTAAAGTAGCGGTGGGCACGCAGTGGCTCCGGGAGCAGCGACTGCTCCCAACTTTTTTTGCTTCCTATTCGAAGTCGCACAAGAGACTCGCTATTGATGTTGCTGTAGTGTATTCCTGAATTCAGATTTCGTGCCCACCGCTGATTTAAATATAACTCCATCGGCACAGATAACTCCACTGACTTACCCACTTTCGATCCGGCGTCGGTGTCATGGCAAAGTCACGAAAGATGCGAGCCACCAGACCATCGGTCCACTCATAGGAAATGGGATCAAAGGAGCCGTAAAGTTGATTCATCGTTATGGACTTGGGATTCATGATGCCCATTTGGACGTGCTGGAAGTAGTTGCTCTTCGACGGCGCCTTCACCTTCAGCGCCGACAGAATCTTGGCCAGCACTTGGAGTGTCTTGGATTTGCCAGCCAGAGGTTCGCCCACCAACATGAAGCCATGACGCACAATGATCATCTCGTAGGTCTGAATGACTTTGAGGAGGAAACTGGGCGCCGGCTCGAGGATTTCGTCCTTGCAGACGCGCTTGAACTCGGTCTCCATAAGCGTGTAATCAATGTGCGGCAGCTTGATGCCCGGAAAGATGTCCGAGATGATGCCCTCGAAGAGCGGCACATCGAACGACAGGAACTTGGGCAGATTCACATCGATCAAGCTGCGCAACAGGAGTATGTCCTCCACTTCATCCGGAAACTGTTTCTTGATGTTGCCACAGGCGGAGAGCACCGTCTTCACCGCTCGCATGCCGTAATCATAATGATTCTGGCTGGACAACTGCTCTGAGCAGAGGCGATAGGTGGTCACAATCTTCACAGCCAACTTGCGGGCATCCACAAAACCATAGGAGTAAAGGGAGATCTCGCCAATCATGGCATAGTCCGGCACCATCATGGCCACCGAACGGAACAGCACCTTCAGATTGTCGGGCAACTCGGAGCGACCAGCATAGCCAGGATTCATGGTAATGCAGACATAGCAGGCCGGATTCAGAGACAATTCCGTGCCCTCAAACATAAACTTGGCCACATTCGCACGCACCGCCTGGATGATGAGCAGGATCTGTTGGGCCACCACCGAGAGCACCTCCAGCTCAATGCGATTGAACTCATCGAAGCACGCCCAGGCGCCGCACGAGGCCAATCCCTTGAAGAACTTGCCCATTGCCTTGTAATCCAAGCCATCCGAGCAATTAAAGACCTTACACTGTACGGCCAGCGCCTTGGCCAGATCCTTGGTGGTCTCCGTCTTGCCAGTGCCCGCAGGTCCTTCGGGCGCGCCATTCAGATGCAGCTGATAGGCACCGACCAGGGTGCGATAGCAACGATCGGTGAGTGGTGTGATCACCAGACGATCGGAGTTGCCCAGATACTCGTTGGCAAAGGGCACCGTGGCATTGATGATCCTCACCAGCATGGTGGCATCCTCCCAATAGTAGCGCATCTGCGCCAACCACTGAAAATCAAACTCGCTGCTGATCTTGAGCTTGATCAGCTCCTCGGTCACATCCTTGGCATGGACATCGATGACGATCAGCGACTTAATCGTGATGCGATTGAGATTACTGATTACGGGTGATCGGACCAGGGTGACAATGTCATTGAGTTCCTTGGTCAGTTCACCAAAGAAATGATTCATCACGGTCTGATTGCCACCGTAGCTGCGACGCAGGCAACTGTGCATCCGGGATGCCCAGTAGACCTGGGAGACGGCCAGGACGACCATTTGTGGCCACTCGATCACCCACTCGTTGCGCTTCACCGTCGGATAGTGGTTGAAGGAGAGCTCGCTCTCATTGCGCACCGCCTTGAGCATCTCCTCCTCGACGCCCACCAGCCACTTCTCGACACTGCCGCCGGCTGCCACCGTCGAGATCTGTTCGATGAACTGGATGTGCTCCTTGTCGCTGCTTATCATGGCCAGCACATTCTTGCCCGCATCGAATTCCAGTACATTGATGCCCTCGAAGCATTTACTCAGATGGGGCTGCACCCGCAGTGGATCCTTGGTCTCGGACAGAATCTCCAGCATCTCATCATTGGCCAGAAAGAAGAAGCGTGGAAAGTAGAGACGCTTCTTCTCCAGATAGTTGCTCACACCTGTGGAAATATCCTCCAGGAGTTCGTTTGCCTTCTGCAAAGCCTCCAGGAGTCCCGAAACTGGCGCTGTTTCCATCACCAAGGGATTGCGGAGCACCAAGCCCATATTCCGGGTGTAAGTCTGCTCCACGATGGTAAAGAGTCGTCCCTCCTCGGGCATCTGGGCAACGATATCCTTCGAGGAGAAGATGGGCAGCAGGTACAAATAGTTGACCTGCACCTTGCCCCACTGATCCAGCGTCTCGTTGACTCGCATGATCTTCTCGTACCAGGCACGCACCTCCTCCTCGCAGGGCTTCATAAAGGCCGAGCCGCGCATCGCCAGCGTCTTGAGTATGTGATCGTCGAGCAGCGCCTGTATGTCGTCCAGGCTGGAGAGGATCGTGACGCCCGTCTCCTTGTAAGGACCCGTTGGGAACACCTTGTTCTCCCACTCCTTGATCATGATCTGCAGGTTGTTCCACAATTGCAGCTCCTTGTTCGCACTTATGCTGATTATTTCAAACTGATCGAGCACGTTATCCAGCCCAGAGTTGAGAATCTTCCGCAGAGTGGTGCCAGCATCCGGCGTTATATCGAATCCGGCTATTTCCGACATCTCCTTCCAGTGGCGTTTACGCAGGGCGGGATTACACAAGGTGTTCACGATGAAAACACCAATTGTAAAGTCCTTGATCGACTTGATCATGGAGGCACAGAGACGCAACGGCACGGGGTGCTTCTCCGGATCAGGATCTTCCGTTTGTCCCTGATAAAAAAAGAACAGGATTATTTTAAAGTAATAAGAAATATAGAGAATTATCACTGTCCACGCTAGGCACGAAAGCGTCATTACTAGTTTAGCGGGAAGTCGCTAAAAACCCGCTAAAATTACCATCCCCACAGTTTCGAAACGACGAAAGCTACAGATATGTTCCATATATCCTTGGAAAGGTGTTTTGAAGGACTTTTTATATGTTTTGGCTTACCTTAAACTTGCACACGGGATCCTCCACCATATCCTGTTTGATCTTGATGCGATAGTATTTCTGATTCTTCTGAAACTCCTTGAGATAATCATCCGTTGTGGTCTCCACAAACTTGGGCTCCAAATACTCAAAGGGTCCATCGGTCCAGACGCTCAAATAACGCTGCCATTCAATGCAGAGTCTAAAAATGATCAGTCGAAAGATCAGTCGAAAGATCAGTTAACAGATCATATAAAAAGTAAAACGGATTTCCTTGACTTACTTCATTAACTCGGCAAAGGGATAAACGAATCCCTTGATAATCTGCAGCGTTGGATATTCAGTTTGGTTGACCTTAAAGAGCTTCTCCTCCTTGTTGATCCAGGCCACATAGTCATCAAAGGTCTTCAATTGATCGATGAAATTCTGTAAAATAATATAACACTCTCGGAACTTTTCCGGCCTGCTCATATCATCAATGACGCCCAGCTTGGGCAGCATCTCTTGTATGTCCGTATTGAGTTTCTTGACGACCTCCTGGAGATGCTCCTCGAAGAGGAACTTGTAGTTCTCCTGCTGGGAGGCATTATAGTCACAGATATCGTTGATATCCTTGATCCAGTTGATCGTCTTGATCGTCAGATCAAAGTGATACTTGGACATCTGGGTGAGCTCCACGATGTTGGTGCCCACCTGCAAACAATACTGTATGCGATCCGTCAGCTCCGTCAGCTTGACCGTCTTCACGTAGAGCATGTATTCGGCACTTTCGAGCAACTCCTCCGTCGACTTGGGTATCAACAGGGCTTTGTCCTTGATCTTCTCAAACTCTGCGCATATTTCCTCCTCCGCCTTGATGTGTTCGCTGATGATAATCGCCGTGATGTCCGCGATGAGACTCTCGGCGAGATTACGCAGTCCCAAAATGGCCGGCTCGTTGTCAATGACGGCCATCTCAAAGTAATCCGTGACGGGTTCACTGCACAACATATTGATGAACTCGTAATATTTGTTAATCCTGGCAAAGTACTCCTCAAACTCGTGTGGTCGCTCCAGGAAATTGGCCAACTCTTCGCGCTCCTCCTCCGAGTAGAGGGCAAAGTATTTCTCCCGATAGCCATTGATGTAGTCCGTCAATTCGGTGTAGGTGCCCACAATAATGTCCTGCAGCCGGTTAATCACATCCTTCACATGGTTCTCATTCATCTCAATCTTGAGATAATCATTGACCTGTGTAAATGTGGTCAGTGTATCCACCTGGGGCTGCAGTGCCTCCATGCGATAGCCCACCATGGCGATCTCTTGGACAATCTCCCCAAAGGCCGCCTGTATATTGTAGATATTGGGACGCATGTCCAATCCCTCCTCCCCATCCGACCAGCAGAGGGACAGCCGAAAGACGGGTATGGTCCGAGGACTGCTGCAAACCAGACACAGTTCATCAAAGGTGCGCATCTTCATGTTGTTCACCTCACGGTTCATCAATCCCTCCAAGCCGTTCCATGCCCGCTTCCATAGATTCATGGGCATCACGCGCTTCCTGAGCATGCGCTTCAGGACGAGCACCAATCGCGTATACCAGGTCCACCTGAGGAACGTGTTCACCTTGTCCAGCTGGTTCTGGATGTACTTGCGATAGAACTTGTAGGACAGAGCCTCCTTGCCGCACAATCCCAGCTGCTGCTGCTGAGCGCCCATGCTGCTCACATAGCTGAACTGGCACGCAAACTCCGGCAGCTCCAGCACCGAGATGTTCAGCACCACACGCAGCGGCAGCTGGAGGATCAACAACTTCTGTGCAATCTTGCGACGATTCTCCAGATAAGTCTTATAGTTCGGCGTACGTCCGGGCAGCTTGAAATGGAAATCGGCGCGGGGTAAGTCGAAAGTCGAAGGATCCTCATCGGAGAATTCCGGATGTAGCAGTATGTTCTTCATGCTGTAGATCTTCATCAGGCGATCGTATTCCTCGTGCACCTCCTTCATGTAGGCATCCACCAGCTCGGGATACCTATTCTTCAGTCGATCCGAGGCAAAGCTCAAGATCTTGGCCTCCGTTTTCACCAGCATTCGGGGCACAACAATTTTGCGCACCTCTCGCCGCAAACTGTCCACGTAGTGGGATTGCGGCAGCGCACGCATTTCCGGTTCCGGTGTCCATTGTTTCTTGGCAATCTTCACTTTCAAGTCCGCCGCACGCTGCTTGAGGAACGTAAAATGGCGACGCTCGTGCACCTCGGAAATGCGAAAGGTCAAAAGCGGATTCTTCATATACGGCTCATTGTCGTATTTGGTGATGTCCGATGGCGGGCGATGCATTCGCTCCAGTTTGCGGCTAAACATCTTGTTGCCGTCTGTTGCCGGCGTCTCGTTGACTTCGTCCTGCTCCTCTTTGTGTGCCTGCTCATGTGCAAAATATATGTGTATAAGAAAAGCGGCAGCGAAAATCAAACAACGACCTTTCAAAATTTCCTTGTTAGTCGTTACTACGGCAACTTTAATTTGTTTGTTTACTTTGTTTTGTTTTTCATTTTCGCTTTGTAAACAAAACCATCACCAAGTGTCGCATTTGGAAAGGGAGCAACCATTAAATGGAATTTTAAATGCAGACATTTCCAATTCAATTCGTTTGCGTTCAACGTTGGGCGCCATTTTTAATTATCTTTGCTTTTTGATCTTACTCAGTGTTGCCAACTATCGAAAAGCAAAACTGCAAGACGAAAGAACGTTTTCTCTCTCTCTCTCTCTGCGTACAGGACAGTGATGTTAAATATTTTCGGGAAAAAAGACAAAACGGCCAAGGAAAACAGAGAAAAAAATGCTGTCTGAGATTTTTTCCAGCTGAAGCAGTTAAAAACCAGAAAAGCTATCCGAAAAAAAGGTCAAACTGGCATCACTGTTGCCTACAGGAGCCGTGGGCGTTAGCTGTCATTTTGTAAAACGCTTTGCAGCTTTGTGTGTATGTATGTATTTGTATTTATTTATTTACCGATAACGATATCAATTATCGATCGGTAACAATTCGATTGAAAATGACATTACAGATCAGATTAACAACTCTTTTCATTTGTTTTAAGCAACAATAATTACAATAATAATTATATATATATATATAGTAAGTATAACACTTGTTAAATTGCCTTCAAATATACAATATTCTTAAAAAAAAAAAGAGAACCCCGAATTGTTCATCAGAAAACAGCCTTAAGTTTATGCAGATGTGTCGATAAATGTGTGAGTGTTGTTGTTGTTGGTATAGGCATAAGATTAGCTTAAGGACAATGTGTGTGTGTGTGTGTGTTTTGTGCCTATGGGTGGTGGGGGGGCGGGGTTTATTTTGTGCGTTTATAGCACAACATGTAAAAGTTATACAATTTGATAGATATACAATACACAATACAATTTTAGTAATGAGCGTTTTTTTTTTGTTAACAATAGATTCGTATAAAAGAAATTGCACATGTTTGATTTTATAAGATGCTTGTTTTTAGGTACGTTTAAGCGTTTTTTCATATCATATTCATTATAATTACATATTTAATGCGTGTGTGTGTGTATTAGTATAGACAGTTCGCAAGTAATTGTTTTGACAAGGAAAATTAAAATTATAAAAAAAAAAAATTAAAATAAATTGCAGTTTTTAGCTAAAACTAATAAAAACTATTATTAAATCTAAAACCATTACAATTTGTTAATTAAAATATTACTAGTGCAACTTTTTCCTTGTCAAAAAAAATGGACAAAAGATTCAGATATTTTGATTGTATTTTTAAAAAATATTTAAAGCCAATAGTTATAATTATTTTGTTCTTAACTTGTTCTAAGAACAAAAAATAATATTTAAAATTAATAATTGAATAAAGTTTGTTCTTTGGCAAATCAATTACTTGACTAACGGTATATACTATGTACAGTGGTGCATAGCTTTTTTCAACCAGCCCAAAAAGCAACTTTAATCAAACGCTTCAATTACAACTAACTAAAATGCAAGCCTTATTAAAAGTATTTAAAGAAAAATATATATGTATATCAACTCATAATTTAAAAATATTGAAAATTACTTGAAATTTTTTGAGTTTTCAATATTTTCAAATTATGAATTGATATAACTTTGGTTTTCTGTAACTACTTTTGACTAGGTTTTTATTTTTGTTAGTTGTAATTGAAGCTTTTGATTAAAGTTGCTGTTTGTGCTGGTTGAATTAAGCTGTGAGCCACTGTGTATACTGTAAATTCATATACAATTATGTATAAGTGTGCCTAAGTGTGTGTTTTGTTATTGTTTGGTTTCCATGCCAAATACGTATGTATTATTATAATATTGATAGCTTAACAACAATTGCAATTATGATTGATTCTAGTTGTAGTTGTTTCTAGTCATTTGGTCGTTAAAAAAACGTTAACATTGACGACACTTTTATCAGTTTAGCTTTACACTTGTTATCTCTCAAATTGCAGGACATAATCCTTAAGCGGTCCGGGTAAATTCAAGCGATTGACATTTTGGGCCAATTTGCGGTTCATGGACTCGTAGATGGCCATTCGAGCCAATTGTTTGAGGCTGCGCGGTCTTCGGTATAGCGTCGAGATCAGTGCAATCAGTTGTTCCGTCTTTTTGCTCGGCACTTGGGCAACATAGAAGTTGTGCAGAGACTTGAGGCAATTATAGAGCGGTTCGTGCTCCATGGTCAGATAGAAAAGATGGATAATGCGTGTGAATGTCAATTGCGGATCGTTGAGTATAAATTCTTTTTTCGTTATCAGTATAATATAGTAGAAAAGCAGATAGCGTGAGTTTGTGCGAAACGAATTGCGAAACGTATTGTCGCCCATTGCAGCAGCAGCGCCACCAGCAACGACTCCTCCTCCAGCACCTCCTCCTCCTCCTACAGCTCCTGCAGCGCCGCCGCCAGCAGCAGCTCCACTTCCAAGCGCCTCACCATAGCTGGCAATTTCACTGGAGAAGATTGCAATGCCAGGCGTTGTCTTGCTGCTCAGCACAATATTGGGATCGGCGCCATACTGTATAAGCGTCAGGGTTAGCTCATAGATGCATTCCATATCGTGGCAGGTGCGCACGTTCTGCACCATATCCATAACGGCCTGCAGAATGTGCTGATATGTCTTATTGCAGTCCAGACCGTGCTGCAGCAACAGCAGCAGAATGTTCTTAATAAAGTCAAAATTTGTGCGTTTCTGTGCATCACAGTTAAGCGTAAAATTCTCGCTGACCGTAAAGACCAGCACGTGCAATGGCTTCAGGTTCGCCCGATACGAACAATTCGGATTTGCGCCATGCTGCAGCAATATGCGTATGCAGTTCAAATAGCAAACCTATCAGAAAATATTACTCAGTTAATTTATAACTGTTATATGATTGGCATCTTTACCTTCATTGAATGCGTGAAATGATGCAGATGATCCTTGTTAATCAGCGGCACCAGCAGCACCATTATGGGCACTGAGCCATCGCGGCCCACAATGTTGGGATCACCTGAAAATTAAAGCAGTTAAGAGTTAGTAAAGAAAATAATTTTATCAAGAATATTTAACAGGAGTCATTATTCGATTCTAAATACGAATGTCGAAAAATATTACGTCGAATGCGAAAATTCAGAAAAAAAATTAGGAATCCAAAATTTGGAATCGAATAATTAAGAATCCAAAAATACAAATCTGAAATTTGTAATATAGTTATAAGGAATCCAAAATTAGATAGACAAAAATTGGGAAAGCAAAAATTGGGAAGACAAAAATTAGAAAAAGCCGATATCAAAAATATTTCAAAATTATTTTTTTTCAAATTTTTTTTTTTCTAAAATTTGTACTATGAATATTTTTCTTAGTGGATATTTCGAATTTTTTCTTCCCAATTTTGGATTCCTAAAATTGTATTCTTGGTAGTTTTCTTCTTTAAAATTCCTTCATAAAGTTCCGGAGTTCTTATGAGGTACCCATAATTCAGATCTTAAGTTTAATCTCTGGCTTACTTACCATCCTCCTTGATGAGCATGTTGAGCAGCTCATAGCAGACTTCCCAGTCACGCAGGTGACGAAACACGCAGGCAATGGCACTGTTGCCAGTCTGATTGATGGATGGCTTGGCGCCGTTCTGCAGCAGGAAGCGCACCAAGTGCAACACATCCCATTTACTCCATTTATCGTAGCCATAACGTGCCTCCTCCAGAGCATAGCGTACAATAAGCGCATGCAAGGGCGTATTGCCCAAAGTATCGGGTGCATTAATCAACTCCTTGCAGCCACGATCGAGCAGAATGCGCAACGTGGCCTGCGTATCCTCAGCTGACTTGCGGGCAGCAAAGATTACTAAACAAAAACAATGGGAAGTGGTTATCTATTAATTTATTTATTATTATGAATTTTGACAATTAATTTAAATGAATTTAATTTAAAAAGTCATAAATTAAATTATTATAAATATTAATTGTACACTGAAAAGAAAATAATTTAAGTCTGTTGCAAGGATTGGGGAAAACACAGAAAAACCAAATCAGATCAATGGAAAATAGTTAATTTAAAAACCTCTAGGAAGTTTGCTGATCAGAGATCAGAGATTTAACCGCAGGTGATTAAAAAGAGAAGCTTTAATTAAATGGGGAGAGAGATTGCTTGATATTAAATGATATAATTCATTATAGTCAGAGCATAGTACTCGCAAACGATTATGCAAATCGTAGTCATTAGGGCATGTAAGCAAGAATAATGGGGCAAAGTTCCTAGACGCCCTAAAGGGGACAATGAAGCTAATACGTTTTAATTAACTCCAATAATCATTTATGGAGGAAGATAACACCAAGAACAGTTCTACGGTGAGCAAGGGCCAAAGTTATAATATTCATTAGTTAGTTATAAATATATTTATTAGCTTGTGCAATCAATAGACTTACCGACATGCAGTAGAGTCATCTGCTGTGTGCAGGTGCGCACTGTGGTGATGGCACCATGCTGTATGAGCAGCTCCAGAAAGCGTCCATCGTGCAGCACAGCATGATGTATGGGATAATATTCGTCCATTATGAGATTGATTTCCTCGGAACGTGTCACGACCAGCTGCTGGACACAATTCCAGGCGCCACGCTCACAGGCCAAGTGCAGCAGTGGCTTCTTGGCCCGAAATGGTATCCAAGGCTCCTCCATCTTTTGTGTCATCATGCTCAGCACATTATACTGATCGCCTAAAGGGAGATATTGGATTAAAAATGGATCAGTGAATTATAGAATTAAGTTACCATCGATGGCATAACAAAGTGCATTTTGGAGTTTCGTGTTCAAACGTTCGCTGACATCGTCGACGTTGCTGTGCCACTTGCCGCTCTCCTCGCAGTTGTGCGAGTGTGCGCCCGGAAAGCACATGCGTGTGTCTGCATCGATGCGTGCGCCATGTCTCAAAAGCAGCTCCACGCACTCCTCGTAGCCCCGCAAGGTGGCAATGTGCAGGGGCAGCGAACAAGGCGCACGATTCACATCCGGCCGATGGCGATGCAGCAGCCATTTGGTGAGATCAATGTGATTGAGTCCAACGCTGCGCTGCAGTATATTATAGCCACAATCATCATGTATGACCAGAATATTCTCATTTTTCGGTATCTGAATCAACAGACTCTCAAGTGTTTGCAATGAGATTTTTGGATTGGCACGCAGAATTTCAAAGAGCGTTTGGATTTTCTCCTCCGTCGCCTTGGACACCTTATGGCCATCGCGATGTGAGAGCAACGCCGAGCCCGAACGAAAAACTTGGCTCACTGAGCCTCCCATGTCGCAGGTGCTCCAAATAAAATCCTCCTCCCTCCGCCCTCTTAGATTGTCCAGCAAATGTGAATGAAGTTAACTCTATTATTAATGCTGCTTGGCTCAGCTAATAACGATACCACGACTGCGACTGTCTCATCTGCATTTCTTTGGATCTGTGTGGCGCACAAATAACAATAACAATAAACAATGCGTATAGAGGGCAACGTAAAAAAATCAATACAGCTACGAGCTTTTACACATTCGCACAATTTCACCACGCGCGCTGCATTAATTTATTCCCTTTGGAATTTGACATCTTCTGTGCGTTTTTATGCAGCAATTTCATTGTTCAAATGCATTGAAAAAGCGTTTTATTGCAAAAACACTTAATTTCTTCTACGCTGTAAGTTGTAAACGAGTTTATCTCTATAACAGCTGGTATCTATCGACTATCGATAGTGCTTTAATCGAGTATTGCGAAAAGTTAAGCCAGCCCTGGCACATGTATATTGTATTGTTATCGTTGGCGCGCAAAAATTGCCGAAATATTTTGTGAAATTATTTATTTAAGTAACAGCTAGTTGGAGAGCATATTAAGATGGCCAATCGCTTGGAGTGTCCGTACGAGAACCTGAGCAGCTCCTACTTGCCGCAGACCAGTGATTATCAGAAGCAGTTCTGCCATTTGTACGCACATCGTTTGGCCGAAATGACGCGTCTGTTGAAGCCGCTGGCGCAATCGAAATGGGGCAAGGAGAAGATGCCCATTTTGAAGCTGTGCGAGTTGCGCGGCGAACAGGATGTCCACTGCATTCTCATTGGCACCATCTACAAGCATCAGGCATTTAAGCCGAGCATACTGCGCGACATCTCCGAGGAGAATCAACTGGCGCCGCAGCCACAGCGTCAGAATTACTCGGAGCCCGGGGATAAAGTCATACTGGAGGATGAGTTGCAGCGCGTGCGGCTGCAGGGCGAGCTGATAGAGGGATGTAAGCTGGCCACTGGCCTCGTGTGTGCCGTTAAAGGCGGCACCGACTCCGAGGGCTTCTTCAATGTCGAGGACGTGCTTTTCTTCGAGAGTGGACCACAAAAGCCGTTGGCCGTGCGCATACCCAACACCAAATTGGTGCTGGTTTCTGGTCTGGATCAGCTGCAGGCACACAACTACGTGGATGCCTTGAACATGTTCCAATACTGGTTGAGTGGCAGCTTTGGCAACACGTCCGAGGCCAAGTCCACCGTGCGTCTCATCGTGGCAGGCAACTCGGTGCGCAGCACGGCTGTGGCAAGTGTGCCCACGTTGCAGGTGGCACGCAGCCAGGCCAATGCCAACGACACTGTGCAGGCGGTCAGCCAATTGGATGCCTGGTTTGCGGCCTGGGCGCAAGCCCTGCACCTGGATGTTATGCCGGGTGCCTATGATCCGGCCAACTTTATGCTGCCCCAGCAGCCATTTCACAAGTGCATGTTCCCACAGGCCTCGCGACTGTCCTCCTTTCAAGCCGTGTCCAATCCCTACAGTTGCAGGCTGAACAGCGCCTTGGTTGTTGGCACTGCTGGTCAGAATACAGCAGATCTGCTGCGCAGCACCTCGTTGGATTCGTCGCTGGAAGCACTACGCTGTACGCTCACCTGGGGTCACATTGCACCAACAGCACCGGATACGCTGGCCTGTTATCCGTACACTGACAGCGATCCCTTCATCATGAAGGAATGTCCGCACGTGTATTTTGCCGGCAATTGCGAGTCCTTCGAAACGGAACTGCACGTGGGCGGAGGAGGCAAGCGGACGCGCCTGGTGTGCGTGCCCAGCTTTAGCAGGACGCAGAGTGTGGCGCTGATAGATCTGGAAACGCTCGACTGTCGGGAGATCAAGTTTAGCGTAGAATCTGAATAGTTACACCAGTATTTTGATTCTTATAATAAAGCGTACATTTAAAATTTCATGAGTTTATTTTATTTGCACTAAGAACTACGGAATACAATCAATGTACGACAGGTCCAAGCGGTTCACCGCGTATGTTGGCCAAGTCCAAGCGTGAGTCTATGGTATCGTCTATCAGTCCAATCACGGCAATGTTGTCGCCACGGATAATGTGCAGGCCGAGCACGATTTGTTCAATGCCCGCCGTTGTGGAGAAGACGCGCTCATGGCACTCGTCAATGATGATGTTGATGGTCTGATCGAAGCCTTTCAGTGTGCCTATGAAGTTGCGTCCATCCGCTGTGATTATCGACACTGTGTGGTTGATGTAGGACTCCAAGCCGGACATTATGCCAGCGTATTGAACGTACTTTTCTCAAATTGAAAACAAACAAGCGCAATTCTCGTCGTCCAAATGGAAGAAGAGCGAAAAATATACGTTTGCTTATCGAAATATCGATATGCCTTGTAATCGGCAGGAGAACAGCTGCTGCTCAGCAGTGCTGCCAACTCTTCGAGTCATAAAAAAGCTAGCTTATCGAAGTATCGATATAGTCTGTTATCGACAGGAGAACAGCTGTTCGGCTACTGCTCATGTAATCGAAGTAGAGGCTACTCCTCGTTTTGCTTTTAAAATTAAATTAAAGACTTAAAAATGCTACGCCGCCTGACACAAATCAGCGCCAAGCATCTGGCACGCACACAGTCCACGTCTGCGGCTGGCGCCAAAGAGAAATGGGATTTGTATGCCGGCGTTCTGGTCGAACGTCTGCCGGTTGTGTCCAAAACACTCAGTCCGCTGGAGCGCCAGTTTCAGGACATGCTCTCGCACATCGAGTATGAGAACAGTTTAAAGTCGGATCACGAGCTGAAGCATGAGCGGGATTTGGTGCAGATGGAGCTGATCAAGCAGGGCAAAGTGCAGGTGGATCTGGATGAAAGTTCCGCCAAGCAAACAGCTCAGGATCTGAAAGATGCCTACATCGAGGAATTTAAGAAATTCGAGGCAGCCCCACGCACCACAGCCGACGATGCCGCCAACAAAACTACCTCAACGGATCGCTGCTTGGAGGACACGCTCTATCTGCTGGTGCAACAAAAGCTGGGACAACACCAGCACTTGCTCCTGCCACAAGGTCAGCGCCAGGAGGGCGAATCCATGCGGCAGACAGCGGAGCGTGTGCTGCGCGAGCAGTGTGGCAATGATCTGCAGGTGCTCTTCTATGGCAATGCACCCGTTGGCTTCCACAAGTACAAGTATCCCAGTTCCCAGCGTGCCGAGAGTGTCGGCGCCAAGGTATTCTTCTTCCGTGCCTCTCTGCGAGCTGGGAACGTGCAAGGAGCAAAGGAAACACCCACTGTCCAATACGAATGGCTGCCCAAGGAGGCGCTCAGCCAGAAGCTGAAGAATGCCGCCTATGCCGATAGCATCAAGAAGTTCTTGATATAATTTAAATGTATTTCCGTTACGTCATTTTAATAGTTAAATACAAAACCTTAATTTCAAACAATTGAAACGCATTTGTTTATAACATTTTGAAGACATGCAGCAATATATTTAATTTGCAATATGTTGAAGTGTAAACACATACAGAGGCAAATATTAATATACTTTATCTTTATCGTTATCTTTTTATATAATTTATAAAATTTGTATTTGTGTTTTGCATATTTTACTACTTGCATTTCGTATAAACTGGAGAAAAACTGAAAAATGTTCTGGTTATTACTCGGTATTTAGTATCTTAAATTTGATCATCTTTCAATTACAAACATTGAACAATTACAAGAGGCATAGAAAATGTTGTTTTTATTTATATATTTTGTTTAAAGCCAAGCTGTTGTATATATTTTGTAGTATCTTGCGTATTGCTCTGATAAATATTTGAATTTATATTTAGTTGAGTATTTAGGTTAGGCGGGTGTCTTTGTGACACACTTAGGCCTGGTTAGGCCCGTTGTGAGTAGTTGAGTATTTACTTCCATTAAGTGTTCATCGTGTCAAAATTTAAGATACCTTTCTGGGGGATCAAGAAATAAATGCAAAGAAACAAACTATAAATTATTTGCTGATAAATATTTGTATTGAAAGTGCTATTATTTTTTTGTTTTGGATTCATTGTGGCATTAATTCTTAAATAAGCATAAAACTGTTGGACTTAGATGCTAAAATTTATCGAAAATAATCGTGTAAATATATATATTTTTTTTTAATATTTTTTTAGAAATAGATTGTAAGACATTTTCTCAGGCGCCATCGAAAATAATTGCGATTTAATTCTGGAATAGCGTTCGCGTGAAGTCTATGTAATCTAAAGCATCTTTGATGGGCTGGCCAGAGCGCGGTTCCGAAAAAGGTTTCATGCGCTGCACACAATAGTCCGCCATGTCCTTGGTGAGGTTCTGCAAAGAAAGACGAGTTCATTTTAATTTATATTGATTTAAAATATTATTTCTTTTATAACTTACGCAGTAGAGCTCCTCCTTGGTGACGTAGGGGCGGTCGGCGGCAGTGATAGCGCGGAAGGCATTCTCGATTTCTTCGTAGGATTGTACGTTCTCGGTTTCCTTGGAAATCATGAATGCTATATATTCCTGCAGTGAGACATAGCCATCGCGGTTGGGATCGACAACATCGAGTATAGCCTCGAATTCGGGATCAGGTTGTCCCTCCTCAACCATGGGCAGATCGTAGCCAAGAGCGCGCAGACATGATTTGAATTCCTGGTGATTGAGTTTGCCACTCTTGTCCTTGTCGAAATGCTTGAACATCATCGAGAACTCCTTGAGCGAATCCTCCGAGACACCCGAATGATTACGCGCCTGTATCTGTTGCTCCAAATTATGCTGCATTCGCATCGACAGCTGATCCAATTGATCCCATTGCTGTGCCAATCCCACTGTCGAGTGTTCCGTATAGCGATTATCCAGAATCAAATGCTCCTCAAGCAATGCGCCAAGTTCCTCGATTTTCTTCAGATCCACACGACGGGCACGCACCTCAGTGGCCTTGACACGCAGCGCCTCCAGCTGCTGTTCCAATGAACCGGAGCCCTCCATCATCGATGTTCTGGATATTTGGAAAGAGTTTTGTGTAAATTCGTGTTCGAAATGGATAAAGTTTTATTAGTAAAGCACGACACAAGGTTTAGGTATCAAAATCTTTAAGTTATTATGGATATTATGCATAAGAAAAGCAAATCTTGTTAGAGGTCTGTGGTTAAGGGCGGCTGATTACAGTTTTTTTTTTTTGTTTTAGGGCGCACAACTAATTTGTTTTCCTTTCATGTTCATATATACAGGTGTTTGTTTTTCTTAACATTGCATTGAAACTGATTAAACAGCAGCAATGTTGAGCCGTTAGTTTAGTGTAATTTAGGAATTAATTTTAGAACTTGTTCAGCAACTAATAAAATCGATACATAATTTCACTAGAAAGCGAGCTAAAAAATTTAAATGAATTTAGAGAAGAGAAAAAAAACGTCAAATTTTTGTTGAAGCTACTGAAAATGTAGTAAAACGCTTTTGGAATTATAAAATGTATGCAAATTTTCGCTTTTACTACTTTTTACTTTCTTTTATCTACATTTTTGTACATGCTAAAATTTAAATTAGTTTGTTTTTTATTTAAATTTAGAAAGAAATAAAACTGAGAATTTTGAAAGAAATCGTACGGCGACCGATCGACAGTTAAGGAATTAATCGATTTATCGATGCTAACAGTGCGCTAAATGCAGCTAATTGGATTACGCACTAGAACTAGAACTTGTTATCGTTATCGCCGCTTATCTAAATTCGATATATTTACAAAGCCAAAAAGGAGTTGAAAAACACATTTTTTAATATTTTTTTTGTTCATTGTTTGCTGTTAGTTTGAAGGCTTGAGCGACGCAGCTGTTAACCTTTTATATTTTTAGCTTTTTTCTTGCTATTGCAAACAACAACAGTAACAGGAAACGGAAACAGAAAACAATAATATTGAAACGGAAATGATAAACGCTGAAGAGAAGTGGCAACCCTGCGCCCGGAAATGGGATCGCACTAAAAATGGGTTACCACTTCACTTAATTATTACCCTTGACGATTATAACCCAGCATATAATATCTAGAAGAATAAAATTGAACGTTTCAGTTACGCTTTTTCATTGGGGTGGGACGGGAGAGAGAGAGATTGAGTGAGTGAGAGAGAGATACAAATATTTGGAGGGAGACCACAAGAGTTGTTTTTTGTAGAATATGGATTGAGATTGTGTGTTTAGAGAGGAGAGAATTGGTGGAAGGATTGGACACACACCAATAACTGAGAGATAGACAAATAGTTACAGTATGTCAAGTAATTATTTTGACAAAAAGTAAAATAATTTTTAAAAACAACTTTTAAAAAAAATCGAATAATCCTGTTTTTGAATTTTAATAAACATTAAAAAAAAATAGTTATCAATATGAAATAAATTTAATAATATTAAAATAAATGAAAACAATTATCAAAGCAACTTGAAGAAAATTTAAAATTTCTGTTTTTAATTTTAATAAACATTAAAGAAATAGTGATCAATTTTAAATAAATTTAATAAAAATTAAAAAAAAATTAAAAGTTAAAATTTTTAATACATAAAAAAGATGCGTAAATTTCCTTGTCGTCAAAACAATTACTTGACATACTGTTAATACAGAAAGAGAGAAGAAATGAAGGAATATATACTGACCTCGTTTCGGTTAGCCATTGATGGAAGAGATTGGCGTGCTTGGCAAACTCCTTGCGCAACTTGTCGTTCTCCTCCTGACGCTTGGCCTCCTTGGCAAGTTCGCCATCGCGTTCCTCTATGATCTTTTGCAGATTACGCCAGGTCTCCTCAAGAGCTTCCATGGTGAACCATGTGTATGGATTCGGTCCAACATTAAAGCTCTTGATCTTCTGGTCGAGTGCTGCCAATGCCTTAAAGTCAGCTTCGGCCGATGATAGGGACGCTTGGAATTGTGCGTGCGCGTCACGCAGGGCGCGTATTTCTTCGATCGAATTGCAGCGAACAGGATCTGTGAGATCCTCTTCGGCATTTTCGAACCAAGAATTGAAGGCCGAAGCTTTCTTGGCAAATGTCAAGTAGAGTTCCTCGATTTGGCGGAATTGCTCCTGCATGGCCAGCAAACGTTGTTTACGCTGATCCGATGCGTCCCGCAACTTTTGCCAACGTGCGATGACATCGCCATGACGCTTCAAGATCGCCGGCGACTGGGCGTGATTCGCATTGATAAGCTGATCCTTCAGAGCGCTAATATTGTGGATGCCCTCCTGTTCAAAGGCATTGAGACCTGAAAAATAAGAATTATTTTATGAGTAATTAAATAGATAAACTTAGGGATCGTAATCAGAAAAACCTTTGAATAAAAAAATTTTTACTATTTCTTGATTTTATTCAATAATTTGAAAGTAATAAAATTTTATAAAAATGGAAAATAAGAAAATAAATATTTAGAAAAAAAAATTTAAAATAAGAGTGTTAATATGTTATTAATACTAAAATTTAAATTTGTATTAAGAAATCATATTTAAAACTCTTATTTTATAAACTTTGATTATAAAAATTGAAAATAAAAAATAATGAAAATAAAATTTTTAATCACTGCGGACGGCAGTCCGCGCTAGTGACGAAAGCAGCACAAGGTGTGCGAAGGCGACTAGCATATATACACAGGAAGAATGGAAAATTTGCTATGACTGTCCGATCAGGTCGAGTTATATATCGATGAAAGGTATCAATTAAACTTACAAATGTGCATACTAAGACTTTTGAAAACTCACCTGGTTCGTGAGATAAACAGGTGTAAGTGGGAGGGGCAAATTTTAAATGATTGGAGCTAATGGGGCCGTTGGAGCCTTTTTGATTTTTTTTTTAATTTTTTACTATTCTAATCAAAAATACGCTTCGAATGACACCTTGATTATCAAAATCCGATCACTGGCTCAGAAGATAATTAATTTTGAAATTTTTGGTGCCCTTCTCAAAACGAGATGAAAAGTCAGTCTGTTTGTTTGTTTGTTTGTTTGTTTGTTTGTTTGTCTGTTTGTTAGTATCAAAGCGTTGATTTAGCTTAAAAGTTTGAATGAGGACTTGTTCCCGCTCAAAAATCTAGAAACGTTTGTTCTACGACTTTTTCGAAAAATCGCTAGTTTAGCGGGAAATCGCTAAAAACCGCTAAAATTTAAGCCCCCATAGCATCCAAACGATAGAAGCTACAGATGCGATCTATATATCGTTGAAAAGGTATTTCGAAGGGCTCTTAGGCATACATTTAAAGTTTTTTTTTTAATTATAAGGGTAAACAGCTACAGGTTAAATAAGGTATTTTTTCCCACATTTTGACAATTTAAGAAAAAACTACACATCAAATCACATCAAATATTGTAATTTTAATATTTCTGATGTCTTATTCAAAAATTTCTGATATCCCATAAAAAAACCTCTTTACGAGGTAAAAGTCTAGTGACGAAAACATTTTCATGCACCAAAATTTCTGATATCCAATTTTGTGACGAATAATATTAGGTTTTACACATAAACTATTTTAAACAAAATTTTTGCATTCGGCACTGCGCAAAATAGTGAGTTTTGTTTGGTTTGAAGAATTGAGACATTTTAGCGCAATGTGCCGAGTGCCAAAATTATGTTTAAAATAGTTTATGTGTAAAACCTAATATTATTCGTCACAAAATTGGATATCAGAAATTTTGGTGCATGAAAATGTTTTCGTCACTAGACTTTTACCTCGTAAAGAGGTTTTTTTATATGATTTCTACTTATAACCTAAAATTTAATTATAAATCCATTAATTATTTGATTTAGAGCAGTGGTGGGCACGCAGTGCCTCCGGGAGCAGCGACTGCTTCCAACTACTTTCTGCCTGTAGATGTTACTGTATTTCCACTCAAAAATGTCCTTTGTTTTTGGGTTTGATATTGTATTTTCAATTTCTAATATCTTATCATTATGCTCACCTGCATCGAATGTCTCCTGCTTGGTCAAAAGCGTTTGCACAGTGGACAAATCGCGTCCGTATTCATCGGAGCGCACATAGTTCTCCTTGTCGTCGATCCAGCTCTCCACGACATCGGCCTTCCACATGAACTGCAGATACGCCGAGTTGTCGAGCAATGCGCCCTTGCGACGGGCAGCCAGAGCACTGAGGTTGTCCAGCTTGTTGCGTAGCTGCTGGCAACGCTGGGCAATGGAATCGCCATGATGGTTCTTCGCCTCGACCAGATCGCCGCCCTGTTCGCAGATCAGCGAGCAGCGATCCTTGTGGGCGGCAAAGTCCGTCTCGAAGGCATCGTGCTTCTTCAACAGACCCTGAACGGCGGCCATTGAATCACCGTAATCCTCCACAGAGAGCAGCTGCTGCTTCTCGGTAATCCAGGCCTCCTCCTCCTCCACCTGTGCCAAAAATTGCTGATAAGTCAGCGATTCATCCAACTTCTGACCACGTGTTGCTGCCAAATTCTTGAGCTCAGCCCAGGCCTGATTCAAAGCCTTCAGACGCTGCTCAATTTCGGGCACTCCGAGATTGGACACATCCATGAGCTTCTCGCCAGCCTCCTGGACGGCCTGGATGGCCGGCTCATGCGATCCCAGCTCAGCCTCGAGACGCTTGTGCTTCTTCTTCAGATTCTGCACGCCGGTCAAGTCACGACCATAATCATCGGAGCCCACGAGCAGTTTCTTCTCCTTGATCCAACTCTCCTCATCGGCAATGTCGCGGAAGAACTGATGCAGCGTGAGAGCCTCGTTGAGACGGGCCTGACGGTGGGCGGCGAGATTGCAGATGCGCTCGTAGCGCTCGTTGATGCTTTGACGCTTCTCCTGGATGCCAGCAGTATCAAATTGACCGCTCTCGACCAAGGAATCGGCCTGGTTGTTCATGTCCTTGATGCGGTCTTCGTGCGCCACGATATCCGCTTCGACCAACTGATGTTTCTTCATTAGGTTTTGGACCGATGCCAAATCCTTACCAGAATCCTCAGTGGTCAACAAACTCTCGACCTCGCCCAACCAGAAATCCAAATCCTTGACAGCCGCGATATATGTCCTCTGCTTGTTGGCCTCCTTCAATTTCAATGACTTTTCCGTGGTCTTATGCGTCAGATATTCCCACTGATCGGCTATCTGTGTCAGACGCTTCTGCACCGCATCCTCCGATCCGCTGCACTGCTTCTTATCAATCAAATTGCCGCCCATCGCCAGGACGCTCTGTATGCGATCCGCATTCGCCGCCAATTCCGCCTCGAATGCCTGATGTTTTTGATGCTTCGACTGAATGTTGGCCGGATCCTTGTAACTCTCCTCCGTTGCCAGCTGCAACTTCTCGGCAATCCAGTTCTCAATCTCATCCGCATCGCGGGAGAACTGTTGCAGTGTCTGCTCATCGCCCAGACGCGAACGCTTCTCGATCAAACCCTCCTTGAGGTGACGCCAGCGCTCCAAGACTTGTTTGCGCTTATCATCGACCAAATTGGAGGCATAATGATTCTGGGCAATCAACTGATCGGCCACCGTCTGCAAGGCGGCAATCTTCTGCTCATGCCCATTGATGGCCTTGTCAAAGTCCTCGTGCTTCTTGATCAGCGCCTCCACATTGCCACCGGCATTCGCATCGTCATCAGCATTGAGGAACGCCTCGCGGGCGGACATCCACGACTCGGCGAGCTCACAGTCGCGCATGTACAGCTGCAAATCAAGATTCTGCTCCAGCTGCAAACGACGCTCGGTCCAAGCCTTCTCCAGATCCTCACGTGCCTTGGCCAGATCCTCAATCTTCTCCTTGATCTCCGGCGAGGCATAATGATTAGCCTGCAACAGCTCGTTGCCAAACTGCTCAAAGGCCCCAAAGGTGCCAGCTCGAGCATCGATCTCCGTGCGATGTTCCTACACAATGAGAAAATCAATTAGTTACTCAATTTCTTTACAGGATTCAGGTTTAAACAACGTCAGGGTTAGAGAACAACAAGAAACGAGTTGAATGAGCAGCTGTTATTGTATTCGTTGCAGCTTCGAATTGATTTTAGTTTTAGCAAGGAATAAGAACGTCGAACAGAACATTTAATTTGATGATGGATATGACGAAGATGATGGCGAACTGTACAAAGTGGATAGTGCTGTACAGCCGATGGAGAAAGCGACGAGTGAGAGTAATTAGTCAGTACCTAATAAAGATAGTCCTAGTCGAAAGTGTGCTACAGTCAAATGGAGTGGTAGAGTCTTCAGACGGTTCTAAAGACGGTTCCACGCTATGAAAATTTTGAAAAACTTTGAAAATGAATAAAATTTAGATGCAGAATGAATTTTGGAGCCAAACATTGACCAAAATGATGTTCCGTATGAAAATTGGTTACATTTTGACAAAGTTAGAAGACTTCAAAGTTATCAAAGAACTGTAAAGGGGTACCCCTGGAAAAATCGACAATTTTCGAAAAAAAAAATTATCTTTTGAAAATGAATAAAATTTAGATGCAGAATGAATTTAGGAGCCAAACATTGACCAAAATGATGTTCCGTATGAAAATTGGTTACATTTTGACAAAGTTAGAAGACTTCAAAGTTATCAAAGAACTGTAAAGGGGTACCCCTGGAAAAATCGACAATTTTCGAAAAAAAATTATCTTTTGAAAATGAATAAAATTTAGATGCAGAATGAATTTAGGAGCCAAACATTGACCAAAATGATGTTCCGTATGAAAATTGGTTACATTTTGACAAAGTTAGAAGACTTCAAAGTTTTCAAAAAACTGTAAAGGGGAACCCCTGTAAAAATCGACAGTTTTCGAAAAAAAATTATCTTTTGAAAATGAACAAAATTTAGATGCAGAATGAATTTAGGAGCCAAACATTGACCAAAATGATATTCCGTATGAAAATTGGTTACATTTTGACAAAGTTAGAAGACTTCAAAGTTTTCAAAAAACTGTAAAGGGGAACCCCTGTAAAAATCGACAATTTTCGAATAAAAATTATGTTTTGAAAATGAATAAAATTTAGATGCAGAATGAATTTAGGAGCCAAACATTGACCAAAATGATATTCCGTATGAAAATTGGTTATATTTTGACAAAGTTAGAAGACTTCAAAGTTTTCAAAAAACTGTAAAGGGGAACCCCTGTAAAAATCGACAATTTTCGAAAACAAATTATCTTTTGAAAATGAATAAAATTTAGATGCAGAATGAATAAGGGAGCCAAACATTGACCAAAATGATATTCCGTATGAAAATTGGTTACATTTTGACAAAGTTAGAAGACTTCAAAGTTTTAAAAAAACTGTAAGGGGGTACCCCTGTAAAAATCGACAATTTTCGAATAAAATTATGTTTTGAAAATGAACAAAATTTAGATGCAGAATGAATTTAGGAGCCAAACATTGACCAAAATGATATTCCGTATGAAAATTGGTTACATTTTGACAAAGTTAGAAGACTTCAAAATTATCAAAAAACTGTAAAGGGGTACCCCTGGAAAAATCGACAATTTTCGAAAACAAATTATCTTTTGAAAATGAATAAAATTTAGATGCAGAATGAATTTAGGAGCCAAACATTGACCAAAATGATATTCCGCATGAAAATTGGTTACATTTTGACAAAGTTAGAAGACCTCAAAGTTTTCAAAATACTGTAAAGGGGTACCCCTGGAAAAATCGACAATTTTCGAAAACAAATTATCTTTTGAAAATGAATAAAATTTAGATGCAGAATGAATAAGGGAGCCAAACATTGACCAAAATGATATTCCGTATGAAAATTGGTTACATTTTGACAAAGTTAGAAGACTTCAAAGTTTTAAAAAAACTGTAAGGGGGTACCCCTGTAAAAATCGACAATTTTCAAAAAAAAATTATCTTTTGAAAATGAATAAAATTTAGATGCAGAATAAATAAGGGAGCCAAACATTGACCAAAATTATGTTCCGTATGAAAATTGGTTACATTTTGACAAAGTTAGAAGACTTCAAAGTTATCAAAAAACTGTAAAGGGGTACCCCTGGAAAAATCGACAATTTTCGAAAACAAATTATCTTTTGAAAATGAATAAAATTTAGATGCAGAATGAATTTAGGAGCCAAACATTGACCAAAATGATATTCCGTATGAAAATTGGTTACATTTTGACAAAGTTAGAAGACTTCAAAGTTTTCAAAAAAACTGTAAAGGGGTACCCCTGTAAAAATCGACAATTTTCGAAAAAAAATTATTTTTTGAAAATGAATAAAATTTGAATACAGAATGAATAAAGAGTCCAAGCTATGTTCAAAATGACAATCCGCTTGGAAATCGATTAAGTTTTGACAAAGTTACGAAAGATTGAAGTTGATCTGATTCACAGTTTGGATTTACTGATGAGTATAATGATTTATAGTTTAAAGAAAAAATTTAAGGAGAATCTGACACTTAAGGACCAGTAAAATTTAGTTTTAAGTCACAAGTTATGTCTTTTTCCGATATTTCTAAGCTATGAAGGATTTATGATGAAATCTGGGTGTATGTAGAGTTGTACCCGAAAGATGTGTGTTTATCATGACAAAGAGTTAGGAAAAACATTTTTAAAGGTAGAGAAAGTATAAAAGTTAATTTATAACAAGATGGGATTAAGTACAGGTTAGAAAATTGAACGCGTGACTGAAAAAGAATTCCAATTCTATTAGAGATCTAAAGGGGTTATTTCAATAGTTGCTGAGCTGCTGATTAAAATCCGATTATTCACAATATTGAACAGTTTTTGTGAATTTTCAGGAAAATAAGATAAGTGCCGAATAAAAGCTTTTTGCTTAAAAAGCTGTAGTGTGTTTTTGTTATAACTAAAAAAACAAACAACGCACAAAAGATACACAAAAACACGACATGATAATGTTGTTGGTATGAAGGTTGATTTGTTGGTTGATTGGTTGGATGACTGTTGGTTTATGGATGATATACGAGTAGAATCTACCTCGTCGTTGGATGGTGATGCGCTGCTGCCCAGCGTGAACTCAATTTCAGCACGATGTGCCTGTGTTTAAAGATGAGAAACAAAACCATGGATAAGTATATAGATTTATATGTTGTCATGAACCATGAACCGATATTGTCGTTGATTTGATGTCGTTTGTTGTGATTTGTAGACGTGGGAAAGGTTGTTGAGTTGGGGAATTTTTGGCACAAAGCCCCAAAAACAAAACAAAAGAACGCAAAGGAAAAAAAGGCAAAATTTTAACAAAAGATGGTATAACCAGGGAGATGAATTTGTAATAGTTTTAGATCAGCGGTGGGCACGAAATCTGAATTCGGGAGCACTACAACGAAAACTGCAAGAAATAAAGTCGAGAGCAGCCGCTAGCTCCCGGAGCCCATGCGTGCCCACCGCTATTTTAGATCTATATAAAGAACTGTTACTAAATATATAAATAGATCTGTTTATAATGAGTCGCTATTATTCCATTCAATTAAAATATATATTTTTTGATCCATAACTATTACATTTTCATGGGAAGGAAACCTGAAATGGGGATTTATACCCTCTTTCCACTATAAAAAGCTCATGCACATATTTCTCTATTATTACCATTTTTGTTTTCCATTTTCAAAAACATGGTTGAGAATTTTAAATTGATAAAAAACAAATGTTTTTTCTCCACTCATTTTTTAAGATTAAAACTCTAAGTTTGGAAAGAGAGAGCTTAAATTTGTTTGACCTTTCGTCTAAATCAGCGGTGGACACGAAATCTGAATTCGGGAGCAGCCGCTAGCTTCCGGAGCCACTGCTTGCCCACCGCTGGTCTAAAATATGAAAGATGTTAAGCATTAATTTTTATCTTTTTGCACATTTTTGGTAATTTTTCTATACCAGTTGCATTGTTTTTAAAATAAAATTTTTTTGAGAAAACTCTGATTCCAAATTGGTTTTTTTTTTTTAACTCAAACAAATCTTTAAAAACGAAGAAAAATTTATAATCTTTATAATGGAAAGAGGATATTGTAAGGTAACTCGAATATTAATAAGATCAGATCTTACCTGATGACGTTCGATTAGAGCCTCGGCACCGGTGACATCATTGGCCAGCTCATCGGAGGTAACCAGACTCATCATCGAGTTGATCCAGGCCAACAGATCGCGATAGTCGCTGAGGAAACGCTGCAGATCGTACGAGTCGAGCAGCTTCTCCTTGCGCGCCGTGGACTTGGTAATGATTTGATCCCACATCTCGTTGATCTCCTTCTGCTTGGCATAGGTCTGCTCGGCCGTATCCGGATGCGATTGCATCAAACGATTGGCGGTCTCGTCCAGCTGACGAATCTTGTCCCGCAATGCGGCCAAATCGCGTTCGACGCCCTCGTGTTTGCGCTGCAGCGTCTGAACGCTGCGCAGATCCTTGCCGAGATCATCGTTGTTGAGAGCATTCGCTTTCTCGGCAATCCAATCCTTGGTCTCATCGATGTCGCGATGGAAACGCTGCACCTCGTGAGCGGAGCCCAACTGACTGGCCTTCTCGGCGGTCAGTGTCTGCAGATTGTTCCACTTCTCGTTCAGATCCTGCATCTGGGTCTGGATCTTGAGAGCTGCCTCCGTCTGACCCAACGATGTCAACTGCACGGCGATCTCATTCATGTTCGCCAGACGCACCTCGTTGGCCTTCAAATCATCATTGAAGTCATCGAACTTCTTTTGCAGCACCTCAACCTCCTCGAGATCCTCGCCCACCACATCCGCGATCTGGGCATGATTCTCCTTGTCGCGTATCCATTGAGCCAAGTCGGCGGCCTCACGGACCAGGACATAAGCTTTGACCGTCTCATTCAACTTATTCTGACGCTCCCTGGCCAAAGCCAAGAGATTATCGTACTGCGAGTTAATCTGATTCTGTCGCTTGGCAATCGAATGATTGTCCACCAGATTCTGCTGCGATGCACTCAATCCCGCCTCAATCTTCTTGATGTAGGCGGCGGGCACGAAGCCCTGACGATCATTGACCTCCACCTTCCACCAATCCTTGTTGTTCGAGTTGAGCAGCGTGAGCACATCGCCCTTCTTCATGGACACCTCACGCGGCGACTTCTCCGTGTAATCGTACAGAGCGACGACGCATTCCTTGCCGGTAATGTCCACCACGGGCGTTTCCTGCTGGCGACAGTTCTTGGCCTGCTCCTGCAGCGCTTGAATGGTGTTCCCAAAGGCCTCCAGATCGGAGACGAGTGCCTCGTGCTTCTTAAGCAGCGCCTCCGATGAATCCTCATCCTTGCCGTAATCGCTGCCCGTGGCAATCGGTTCCTTCTCGCGCATCCAGGACTCGGCCTCGTTGGCGTCGGCAAAGTATTGATGGGCTTGGAGTGAATCATCTAGATCCTGTTTGCGCTGACTCGACCTGTCCCTCAGCGTGTTCCATTGCTCCTGCAGCGCTTCCAGACGCTGACGAATGTCCTCACTGGCAAACGGCTGATCCTTCAACATATTCTCACCGGAGCTAATCACGTTCAGGAGACGTGCCTCATGGTTGTTAATCTCGGCCAGCACCGCCTGATGTTTCTTAATCAGATTCTGGACACCAATGAGATCGCGTCCGCGATTCGTGGACGCGGCAATCGGTTCCTTTTCGCGTATCCAGGCGGCCTCGTCCTCCAGGTCGCGGAACAGCTGCTGCACCTGGAGCGAGTTCATCAAGTGCTGCTTCCGCTCGCCCATCGGCGCCGCCAGGGCGGCGTAGCGCGCGGACAGATTGCCCTCCTTGTTGCGTATGTTGTCGGCATCAAAGTGTCCCGATTCGATAAACTTATTGGCCGCCACATTGATGCTCTCGATGCGATCCTGGTGGGCCATCACATCGGCCTCCAGCAGCGCATGCTTCTTCTGAAGATTCTGCACCGAAGTCAAGTCCTTGCCGTGATCCTCGGACAGCAGCTGGCCCTCGATCTCGCTCAGCCAGAGCTCAATGTCCTCGATGGTGCGATTGAACTGCTGCTGCTGGCACGCCTCATTCAGCTTGGTGCCCTTCTTGTCCGACGCCTGGACGAGCGTCTCCCACAGCACCACGATCTCCTGCATCCGTGTGTTGATCTGATCGGCGGCATAGTGCTTCTTCTCGATCAGCTCGCTGCCCACATTCGTAATGTCCTCAATCCTGGACTTGTTCGCATTCAACTCGTGCTCAAAGTTCTGGTGCTTTTGCATCTTCCCGTTGAGATTGGTGGGATCCAGATAGCTGTCATCGGTGGCAAACTTCAGCTTCTCACTGATCCAGCCCTTGGTCTCGTCGCAATCCCGCTCGAACTGCTGATAGCGATTCGAATCCTCCAGCAACTGGCGTCGCTTCGCCGACTTCTCCTGCAGCGCGGCACGACGAGCCAGGAGCATCTGACGCCTCTGGGCCACATCATCCGCAGCATAATGCTGGCCATCGATCAACTTGGTGGCAAAGATGTCCAGCGCCTTGATCTTCTCCTCCTGGGCAGCCAGACTCTTCTCAAAGTCCTCGTGCTTCTTGATCAATGCCTCGACGGAATCCAGCGAGTCACCCAGATCCTCATTGGCCAGGAATGCCTCCTGCTTGGCCATCCAGGTATCCGCCTGCTCCGTATCCCGGTAGAACAGCTGCAGATCCATGCACTGCTCGTACAGGATGCGACGATCCTCCCACAGCGACAACAGCGAACTCTTGTCATTCTCCAGCGCTCCGAGTTTCTCCTGGATCTCAGCAGCCGCGTAGTGTTCGCGCTCCAACAGCTTCTGGCCGGATTCGGTGGTCAGCTTGAAGCTATCCTCGCGTGCATCGATCTCACCCTTGTGCTCCTGATGACGCTCCAGCAGCGCCTCGGCGCCGGCCACATCCTTGGCCAACTCATCGGCCGAGATGATGGCCTTCATGCCATTGATCCACGACACCAGATCCCGGAAGTCGGCCAGGAAACGATGCAGATAGTAGGACTCATCTAGCTTCTGTTTACGCTCCCGTGCCTTGGCCGTCAGACTCTGCCAATAGTTGGCAATCTCCGCCTGCTTGTCCCGGATCTGATCACTGTGATCCGCGTGAATGGAGCACAGACGTTGCGCCTCCGCGCCCAGCGTGGACACCTTATCCTCCAGGGCGGCCAGATCGCGTTCCACGCCCTCGTGCTTGCGCTGCAGGGCCTGGACACTGGCCAGATCCCGACCATAGTCGTCGGAGGACAGGACCACATCCTTTTCGGCAATCCAGGCCACAGTCTCGTCCGCATCGCGATTGAAACGCTGAATCTCGTGAGCACCAAAGAGTTTCTCCTGACGCACAATGGCCAGCTGCTTGAGCCGTTGCCACGCCTCGTTGAGCTCCTCCTTGCGCTTGGTAATCGTGTCCCGTTCGGGATGTCCATCCTGGATCAGTTTGTCGGCCAGCTGATTGACCTCGGTAACGCGATACTCCTGCGAGGCCATGTCCTTTTGGAATTCATCGAATTTGCGCTGCAGCACCTCGACATGCTCCAGATCCTGGCCGAACTCATCGGCGGTGACAAAGGTCTCCTTGTCCTTGATCCAGAACATGACCTCCTCGCACTGACGCAAGAATTGCACCAACACCAGCGCCTGCTGCAGCTTCAGACCCTTCTCGGCCAGCCGGCTGAGCAGCAGCTCCCACAGCTGATGCAGTTCATCCAAACGCCGCTGTATGGTCTCCGATGCAAAGTGCTGCTGGTTGATCATCTCCTGGCCGGTGTTGTCCAGCGACACGATGGCATTGCTATGCGCGGAGACTTCCGCCTCGAACGCCTGATGCTTCTGGATCTTGGCCTGCAGATTCGTGGGATCGCGATAGCTTTCCTCGCTGGCCGCCTGCAGTTTCTCGTGTATCCACGACTCCAGCTCATCGGCATCCCGCTTAAAGTACTGAAAGCGACGCGAATCCTCCAGCTTCTCGCGCTTCTGACGTGTCTCGATTTTGAACTCATTGTAACGGGACAAGACCTGCTCACGTCGCTCCTGAATGTCCTCAACGGTCTCGAGGATTTTCACCTCCTTCGGCGTAAAGTTCTCCATTGTGTTTCAGTTTCGTTTAATTCTTTCTTTTCTTCGTTCGTTTTTAATTAAATTTAATACTGCTGCTTTTTTGATTTTAGTTGCTTATCCAATTCGAAATTCCACTGCCCAAATTTGCCCGTGCCCAACTGCAAAAGAGAGAGAGAGGAGAGAGAAAGAATGTGAGATTGAGCAATAATTAAATTCAATTAGCTTTAACCAGCCCAGAGCTTTGTGGAGATTGCATAATTCCAGCTCGTCATTCATAGAATCAGCACAATGAGACACACACACAGCACACATACAGACAGACCGCAGCTTTGTCACACGCTCACACAAATACAATTACATTACGCACTTTGCACTGCACAGTGGTTCTAATTGTTGTAGCTTGCAATTGAAATTATCAGGGATCGTTGTGATTCAGAATCTTAATTTAAAAATAGTTTATTTAATTAAAATACCAATGAGAAAATTTGTCATAAGATTTGATAACCTTTCATATCCGTAAAGTAAATATTATATGTTGGTGTAGCTCAATTTTACAATTCAAATTACAAAACTTTTGAGATATCCAAGAAAAAAGAGACTTGATTAATTTTAATTTTACAAAAATGTTAAATATTTATTTTTCGTATCTCGGAATATTCTATCAAAAAAAAAAATGGATTTTTGATTTTAACTAAACAAAACAGCCATGCAATTTAAAGGTCTATATTAAAGAAAATTTCATACAAATAAATTAATTTATATAAAGTGTATAAATTTCCGGAATACCTCATCTAAAAATAGTTCAGTTGAACTTCCATAACTCAAACTTTTAAAACTCGAATTTCTCTCTAGCTCGAGCTAAATAAGTGGCAGTAAAATTAATAAACTTATGAAAAATAACTCTATAAGCCAAATATATATCCATAAATCGAAACTTTTCTTTGGATAATAGTGATTCGCATTAGGGAACTTCGACTGTATATTCCGTATAAAGTCGGAGATGCTTCCTTCTCCCTGGTACGTACATTGCAACGAATACAATATCCCCTTTTAGTTATTTTTTAAGTAACGGGTATAAATACTCATAATTTAAGGCTAATTTTTTTTGACTCTTTTAAGAAATACAGTTGAACTTCCATAACTCAAACTTCTATCACTCGAATTTCTCCCTAGCTCGATCTAATAGCCTTTCCTCACTGAAACTACATTTCAGCATTTTAGCATTTTCGAAGCAAATGCTACTTTTTTCGTATACATTTCATATGGGAACTAGTGGTGGGGGAATAGTACATTTCTAAGGAATGTAACTACATTTTCAAAAAAAAATGCGATATTCATCGGAATTCAATCGATGTTTGGAGTTTTTTTTTAAATTGAGAAAGTACTATCACTGAATTTCTCAACTTTTATCGCCAAATTTCAAACTGTAGAAAACTGTACTGTATTTTTTATTTAATGAAGAATTTTGTAATAATAAAATGCCGCATTTAGCAACAAAAGAAGTCAAAGACTGACCCCTATGGCTACATGAGTCAACATAACACGTTGTCGGTCGCAACAATCATTATTAATTCGTTATAGTTTCTTATTAAAATAAACAAAAAAGAGTAAATATAAAAGTAGTGCTTATTGGTAAATATTTTAATATTTATTAGTATCTATTGAATTGTACAAGAAGTTTCTGATAAGGGCGCTACGATATGTTTTCACCAACAATCATTTATCAGAATCTAAGAATCCCTGACTCTTGCTGTAGTTGCGCTGAAACCATAAGTACACTGTCTTCAAATTTCGTTAATCCACAGACGATCCCAATCCATAGAGAGCTACGGCAAGCCCTTGTTCAATGAGAGCTCGCTAAAATTGTGTTTTCACTATGGGTTCCCTTTGCAATGGTTTATCTGAATGGTTTGCCAATCCGGAATAGTTGGATGATCTCCTAAACATCAGAGATTCTGTCCCACGCAGCGAAATTTTCTTGAAATCCTTCCATTTGTTTTCTCGTATTTTTTAATTTCAGTTGTCAAATGAATTTGTAAACAAAACACAAATGTTTTGTAAATGCTAAATGCAAATGCTATGCTATGAGGACAGGCAGTTGCATACTTATCGATAGCACCGATATTTTTATAAAATGTACATTAGTGAGGAAAGGCTATAAATGAGTGGCAGTAAAATTAATAAACTTAAGAAAAATATCTCTATAAGTCGAATATCTCCATAAATCTAACCTTTTTTTTTAATAATGCTGATTCGAGTTAGGGAAGTTCGAAGTATATCTAATAATTCATCATTCGTCTAGAAATATCAGTCTGAATTATTTCTTTAACTCTTTTAACTCTGATTTTCGATTCCTGAACACTGCTCTCATTTGTATCGTTTTCGTCAAGTATTGTGCGATGTTTGTCCCACAGTATTTTCCAGACCGATGACCGCATCGTCCGCTTCGTTGTCGACCTCGTCCCGTTTCCCGTTTCGCAACACAACGACAAATTCGACAAGTTTCGTGGACAGTGACGCAATCGAGCAATTTTAACTATCGATAACGCTCTCTCGTTATCTTATCGACTTTCAAACAACATAAAAGCAACTTGGAATTCATATTCTAGTGCAAAAATAAATGTTTATTCACAGCAAAACTATGTGTAATTCTATGTATGTATGTGTGTATTAGATGATGAAATGCAAAACTTTTGAACTTAAAAACTATCCAGATCTCGTGATAAATCCGCCAGCACTTCCATAAACAAATGCGACTTGGCGTCGTCGTCGACATTGGAGTCGCCATCGCCACGATTTTGCGAGACTTGTTGCAGCAACTGCGAGAGGGCGTTCCAAACGGGCGGTGTCCAGTTCTCCTTGAAGAGGGGCATAAACAATTGATTCAGCTCATCCATGCTGAACACACGGGCGTCCAGCATTGAGTTGAGCAGCTGCTGCAACAGCTGAAAGCTGGCAAGATTCATGCTCAGCTCGTGCACAAAGCCGACAGTGAGCAGGGCTCCAAAGAAGCTGGGCGCACTTTGCTGTGGATGCAACTGCGGCGACAGCCAAACCTCACAGCTGGCCCGGATCAAAGTTTCAGTAAGGAGCTGCGGCTGCCGGCAGATGAGCAACTGCAGCAGACGCACCAGAACCGAGCCCAACAGCTCGTAGAAATATGTGGGCAGTTGTGGCAACAATGCCGCTTGTCGTGTCCGTTTCAACAGCTCCTGCAACTCGCGCAAATGCCGCAAATGCTCGGGTCGCATGCTGAGGCAGTGCACCCACTGCTGCAGCTCGTGCAGCAGCTCCGAGAGACTCAGCTCGGCAGCGGCCATCGTTAGACACATCTCAGTCGAGCCGGCAGCGGAGGAGCTGGAAACCTGTGCATTGTTTTTATTGGCCCGACACACTTTGCTGGCCACTTCCTGGAGATCGCCCTGGTAGAATGTGGACTGTAGCACACTGGTTTGCAGCCACTGTTGCAGCTGAGCTTGCGCCTGTTGGCGTATCAACTGTGCGTAGGTGGAACGCACCACATCATTGGTATTCTGCGGCAACAATGCGCGCAAGGACTGCTCAATCCTCGCCTGCAACATGGCGGGCACCTGCTCCCTCCACTGCTGACAGGCTTGTGTCCAAGCTTGCTGATAGATGCGCTGCAGTTCCCGCAGCACCTCCTGCTGCTGTGTCGAGCTAATCCCGTTGACCAGTGCATCCGCCGATGACTTGGCGGGCTGGAGAATCTGCTGCTGGGCATCCTTCACCACACACTTGAAGCTGCGCTCCGTGACAAACTCTAGCAGGCGTCGCATCGAGGCATTCTGCGAGTGCAGAAAGGCGTCCGTCAATTTGCGCTGTTGCTGCTCCGGCGATTGACTTCCCGCCTCCTCCAGCTGTGGTGTATTCTTGACGCCTCCTCCTCCGCCGCTGTCCAGTTGCTCCAGACGCGTGGTTATGTAACGATAGCGTCCACTGCGCTGTGTCTGACGCTGCGAGGGCGTGATGGACACACGGAACTCGTGCAGAAAGGGACACGCCACTGGCAGCAGCTCCTCCAACATGGATGCCGCCTTGCCAGTGTCCGCAAAGCACAGACTGCGCAGACAATCCTTGACCAAGTTGGCAGTTGCTTTACTTAGCTTGTTCGTTCTACGCTGGCTGTAGTAGCCACTACTTAAAGCTGGCTGAGATTCCAGCAACCAACCAAGGCAACTCCTTGCGATGAACAGCGCACAAGGCTGCAGAGGCTGTGGAGGATTCGCCAGTTCCCTGTACAGGCCAAAGAGCAGCTCCAGTGTGGCCAGACTGGCGGGCAGCTGCAGTGTGACCACATCCAACATGGTCAGATACTGCACCAGCCAGGGAAGAGTAATTAATAGCTTGCCCTGCTGCATGGCGCGCTCCAGATGCGTGCGCAGCTCAAACGGCGGCTGGAACTGACGACGCAGCTGCAGCTGCTGCGGACAGGCAACTGTGGAGGGCGAACGATTGTAGGGCAAGGCAAACACATAGCCCAGGAACTTGGCCAGCATCAGCAGCTCGGCCATGGCCTGCGGTCGCACCACATACGGAGCTGCAACCTGTTCCTCAAGCTCCTCCCCATGCTCCTCCTCCTCCAGTTGCAACAGCTCGAAACTGGAGTCATTGTGACGCAACAACTGGACATAGAGCGCCAGCTGCAGCTGCACCAGAAACGCCATCGATCCACAGCCACTGATAAAGTCCCGGAAGAAGGCCTGCGTGCGTGGAAACTGATCCTCAACGCTGGAATTGCTGGTGACCAGACGCTGGGCCAAACGATTCAAACGCTGCTGATCCAACTTGAGGCCCAGTTCCTCCGGCGACTCGTGCGTCTCGCCGCTGGACATCAACAGTTGGCTGACAAACAGTTTGGCAAAGTGCGACATATTCACCGCATGCTCCGACTGCTTAAAGATCTCCCGGACACGTGGTCCTAGCTCCAGGCTAAAGTTAAACATGCGATTCAGATGCGACTGCTCCCAATGCTTCAGCGCCTTGTAGAATAAATCCCGTTGCGTCTTGAAGCAACAAAATTCGTGTTGGCTGGGAAAATTGTCACGAGAATCCTTGTCGTGCTGATAGTAAACATTCTGTTGAGGATCTGTCGTGGGCACAGCCAAATCCCGCTTGCTCTGCTGCTGCTTGCGCTGACAGACCAGCTCCAGTTGCGCCTGGAGCTGCTTGGGCAGCAGCGTCAGTCGCTCGTGTTGCAGCAACACCGTCAGAGATTTCCGATCCAGCTGGAGTAAGAGTTCCCTTTGTTGTTCCAGCAGTTGCACGGCAAAGTAAACACACTCCTTGTGCCGCGAGAGCAGGGAAAGCGGCAAAGTTGGCTCGGATTCGGACTCGGGACTCTCCGCTTCGGTTGCACGTATGTTGAGCAACTGCATCGCATAGCTGAGCTCACTCAGCACATTTGGCACCAGATTGAGATCTATTAGGTAACCATAAGTGCCAGCCAGCAGCTGCAGCTGTCGAGGATTGCTCACATTATCCAAACTGATGAGCACATTGGTTTCGCTCTCCTGTTCTCGTTCCCGCTCCCTATCCGGCTGTTCCTGGAGACAACCTGCAACTGCCGCCTCCGTTTTAATCTCCTGCTTGCGCAGCAGCAACGTTTTGCGTGCCTCCTGCTCCAGTTGAGCACCCAGACTCCGATCGATTTCACAGCTCTGCGAGAGTCGCAGCAAATTGTTCTCATGGCTAAAAGAACTGGTGTCACCGAAGGAACTGCTCGATGAGACATTCTTGCTGATGGTCATGGGCTGCACACGACGTCGTGGCTTTTGGGACTTGTTGTTGTTATCCTGTGGTGTTGTTGTGGTTGCCTTCTTCTTGGCACGCTGACTTTGATTGGGCGTGGCGTGCAGCATAAAGTCACCCAGGCAAAAGCTGCTCCCGGCAGCAGCTCCAGCTCCAGCTCCTGACCCTGCTGCTGCTCCTCCGCCTCCTCCTCCACCACTGCGATTTCCGGAACGTTCGCTACTTTGTGGCGTGCTACAAAACTGACTATTCCCCGAGCGACGTCCGTGTGGCGTCACCTGACGCACTGGCGTCGACACACTGCCAATCGAGAGATTGCTCAGCTGAGATTCATTCAAGTCCAAATCCGTTGTCGTTGCCGTTGGTGTTGCCTTCAACTTCCTTATGGGCGTCTGGCATTTGGGCGTATCCGATTCATTGCTTGGACTGCTCCGGAAATGCTGTTCCGTATGCTGACGCAGTGCAGCCAAATAGTAAATGGCAAAGTTCTCCAAGTTGTTCTGCTCTTCCTGAAAATATGCCTTCAATTTGTGTGGCAATTGTTCCTTTGGCACTGCCTCCAGTTGTTGCAGCAGCTGCTGCAACTGTTGCTCCGGTTCCTCAACTTGTTGTTGCATTTTCAGCTCGATTTATTTATAGCATCAGTTTTGATTTATTTTTTGGTTTGTTTATATTTTCTTTTTTTTGTTTGTTTGAGCTCTTGTTTTCATAACATTTTTCTCTCTCATCCAGACACCGTTTCCGTTTCCTGCAACGGAAGATGAGAGAAGAGAAATTTTTCTTGTACGCTCGTCTTTTTCATTTTCTTTTTGTTTTTTGTAGATTTTCATAGTTGCTTTTGTTTTATTTTTATCCTTTCTTTTCGATAATTCTTCTTAGACACTTCACACACACACAAACATCAAGAAAACTAAATTTAAATTCTACATATATACAAATGTATATAATAGATAATAGATACAATTTAGATAGTACTCGTAGACAGATAGTTTTTCTTTTATTTTATCACCATGCACTACTCCACAAAAAGCTGGAAATTAAAGCTATAGAAAGGTCAAAAGAGATCTTAATCTCTTTCAGTTTGATTAGGAAAAGTCTTAGATTTAAACATTTACAAGTATAATTAGCAATAACATTTAAATTTACCACAAACACAAATTGAGTTTCTGATAAGAAATTCAATGAATTTACTACTCTAATAAAGAATGAAATATGGATTATAATTAATGAATTTTACGTTCAATGGGTGAAGTTTTTAAAAGGTGACTTCAATTGACTCCACTTGGATGACATCATCATCGCACACATGGAAAATCTCAGACACCAGGGTGAAGAAATACAAGCACACACATACTCTACATACATAGAAATAAATATACAAATGTATCTAAATTTAGTCACGCAAGTATCACCCTAAATACACCGCAGGAAATTGAAAAAAACATAGCCTAGGCCCGGGTTTATGTTTGGGTTTGAAAGGTTTCAAAGCAGCCATACAAAATAAAATACAGCGCCCCAGTCACACACACACGCATACACTCATAAACACATCGAGGCATTGAAGGCAATTTAACTGTTTATCGCGTACAAACAAACAAACAACAACAAATAACGAACGGTGGTTCAAAACAGCCCACAGCTACAGACAGCGGCAGTGCAAGAGAGATAGAGAGTAAGAGAGCAGTAGTGGCTGGAGTACATTTTGTTTGGAATGCGAGAAGAGCGAGCGAGCGTGCTCTCTTTCAATTAATACTAATACAGACAGAGGCGCACACCTCACACACACACGCCTGATATACACAGCGAAGCGGCCACATACATTAATTGAAGTGTCTATCAGAAATAGCTGGATGACGTAATGCTGGCAACTTGGAATTATGAGCAATAAGTGTTCAACATGAACATTTTTAATGCTCGGCCACAGCAATTATTTATTTTAAATTTATATACAAAAAATAAATACATTTTAATTGGCACCGGCAATTTGCGTTCTCATTTACGCTATGATTATCCTACGTAAACAGGCCTCTTGCCAAAGTCAAGGACATTGGCAACTAAACAGGTTTCGCCAATTCAACTCAATCCAATAACGCTCTAGTAAACTTAAAAAATATATCCTCTCTATTTTGTATCCGAGCCTGCTCTCTTGCTCTCTCGCTTTCTCTCGACTGAAGTTGCCGCACAGCCCGATGACGTACACACACCACGCACACAGTCACACGGACGTGCTTATAAAAATGGAGCTACTAGATACTTTTTTCACATGCAGCTTCAGGTACAGACTTTTGCACTCATTACACACGTTTCAGCAAATAATTAAGCAACAAAAAATCACTTGTTCTATTATCCAAGCTATTTTAATTAGCTATTTTGCACAATTCCAATGTTTAATTGGATTTTCTATGTGTATACCTGCGAGGGTGTGGTGCTGACCCGAAAATTGGAAATTTTCACTCACTCACACATACACACATACAAGCCGATTTTCAAATGCGATTTAAAGCTATATATTGAAGTGATATTGGTTAAAATCCATATGCAACTTACACTTTGGTGTTTTCTTAAATGTTTTACAATAAATTTATTGGTTTTTTTATATTAAACAATTGATTTTTAACGTTTTTTTCGATTTTTCACGCAGCGCTTACAAATTTCACGTACTGCACGGGGGACAGACTCTTCTTCTTCTGAAGTGCACATGTTAGAGCTAACATAACGTTGCAATGTTATTAACAGACACCACTAATTGTTTTCTGTTAAGCAGCGTTTATTGTTTGTTGAATGTGTTAAATATGAAATTAGTAATATTAAAATACTTTTTCTGATTATTATTAGAGATAATTTTTTTGGATTGGAAATGGAAACAGGTATATAAGAAATATTTCGTTAGCGTTGCTAACATAGGTCTAACAGCTGTTAACATATATCGATAATGCGTGCGCTTTCCTGTGAATGCCAAGAATTGCAGCTGAGAAACAAAAACACAAAAAACAAACAACAGTTGTTATTGGGAGTGGTGATTTGAGTAAAATACATCAAAATGGACAAGGATAAGTTAATTGCGCCCAACCAAATTGGCTACTTGATACTCAAAGATGATGGCGCAGTGCTAGAATCGGGCGGCGAGCTAAAGAACGATGAGCGAAGCGCCAATGTAATAATGGGTTTACTGAATCTAACCGAAAGGTAAAAATTAAATACAAATTTATGTTCATTTAAACGAGATAAACAATTTTTTTTTCCATTTGCAGCATCGATGAGAGCTTTATGCCAACCAGCAGCTGTGAGCGCATAACAATTGATTACGAGCATCACAGCTACACAATTTGCATGTCTAATCGTCGCATTTATATTGTGAAACTGAGCAAAATGCACAACGGCGCCACAACGACGACGACGAGTTCATCATCCTCGACCAGTGTCTATAATGATGCCACCGAGGGTAACAACACCAATACTCTCAGTGCGAGTAGTAGCACAGTGCTGGCTTGAAAAGAACAAGAGACGCAGTTTGGCGCCTGTTGTCGCTTCTGTCACACAATGGAGACAGAGACGGAGTCAAGAAACAGGCGGCATTACAATTGGAAAACGCCCTTTATTTATCTGATTTTGCTGTTCATTTGTCAAAGAATACATCATCTGTGAGCTCTTGTTCAAATATACGCTTCGCTTCCTGCGTCACATCCAACAGCGTGGCTTTACTCTTGCACAGAATCACATAATATTGCCGCCAATTGCAGCGTCGCTTCACCACCCAAAAGTCATTGGTGGTCTTCACCTGCAGCTCCTCGGTGGCAGTCGTATCATCGATGGGATTGGCCAAATCCGCAATGATGCTCATCACATTGCGTGGTATACTCTTCTGTGTGGCTTTGGCATTGCGATAGATATTCGTATGATGCTTCAAACTCTGCTCGTTTATAAACAGATATTTGGGTGAACTGTCGCTCAAGCTGCTGCTGCTCTCGTGGGCAGCTCCCAGCGCGCTCAGCTTGGCGACTTCAGCGGCAATGTCGCGTGCCAAGCTGGTCAGCTGTGGTCCCATATAAGCATGCAGCTCCTCATAGAATTCCGGCTTGGGCGGCGCCTCTTTAGCTGTAGAAGATTAGGCAATTAATTCATTTATATTAAGATTAGCGGATCACAGAGGATTACCATCAAGAAACAGGCACAATGTCAAGTTCAATGCGCGATAGACAAGCAAATAGTGTGGTTGTATTTTTTGCTCCACATCCAAGTAGACTTTGATTGGCAGTGCCTCCGTCTCCAGCTCCTCATCCTGCACAAAGGCCCCCAGACGATACTTGTCCGCGTTGTCAGCAGTGGAAGATGCCAGGATGTGAGCATGCAGACTGTACAAATCGCTAGCATTTAGTTTGCCGCCACACACAACCTGTTCGTTGTACAGCATAATGCACTCCTTGATGGCGGGGAATGTATTGCACAGCATGCTAAAGTTGTGGGCACGCAGGAAGAGCGACTTGTCGAGGGCCAGATACTGGATGGAGTGCAGCATGTCCATGATATCACAATGCTGCAGCTCCTTGCAGTTGACCAAGTAACGTTCATAGAACTGTTGCAGCTCTGCCGCCAGCTGTTGGCGCTGATCCTCGCCAGCACCAGTTGTCACTCCGGCTGTCACCTTGTCCTGGAGTGGACCATGATGGAAGCGATACATGTGATAGCATTGGCGCAGCACAGCATGATAAATGCGATCGGGGACTTCGCCGCCTCGATAGTCGGCCACCTCGATGCCGTCCTTGAGCTTCAGCTCCTTGGGCACATTGAGCACCATGACCAGCCAGTAGCCCGGCTCCGGCTGATAGAACAACTGTGTGGTCTTCTGCGTATGCAAGGCCTTGCAATCATCCTCATTGGTGAAGGTGCTAAAGGATGAAATCATCATCAATATCATGATCAATTGTATCGGTCAATTTTATGTTCTCAAGTTAAATTCATGACTCACCCTGTAAATGTTATAATTGCCTCACTCAGACCCACATCTTTAATTTTCGTATTTAGTTCAATGTCTTGTGGATGATAAAACAGCACTTTTTTGTGCTCCTTCAGATTAAGAGAAAGAAAATTGTTTTTGTAGGCGGTTTTCACTCGCTTCTATGTATTTCACTCACCTCGCCCTCCTTTTGGCCAAAGCTGGAATTGAATATGTAGAAACTACGCAGCGTAATTTCCACACGCTGCAATACTTTTGCCATTTGTCCAGCTTTAACCAATTGTCCAGCTGTTTGTTTTCGTCGAATATAAATGGGCAGCATTCACTTCATCAATTCATTCCAGTTGTCTTGCACTTTTGCCAATCACAGCGAAACGTTGACACGCATAAAGAAAACAAGCATTCAACGCGGAAAACATACATTTTTTTCTTTTCATTGGGTTGGCAGCGCTCTTTTAACGGTGTTCCATCCATTTAAGGAAGCCCTTCAGCACAAGGTGGATTTACTATTAAGGTGACGTTGTCCGATGTGGTGAGGTTACAATCATTTTTTCACCTCTCTCTCTCCGCTCTCAGAGAGACAAGCGCTAGAAAAAGA
Organism: Drosophila subquinaria; assembly: GCA_037043405.1. Lineage (NCBI taxonomy): Eukaryota > Metazoa > Arthropoda > Insecta > Diptera > Drosophilidae > Drosophila > Drosophila subquinaria. Next base: position 1,011,593 of record JBAMBL010003089.1, on the reverse strand, counting down.
TGGCAAACGTTTTACGTTCTGCACTCTTCGTTTGTTATTGTTTTAGCGGACAGAAAAGGAAATGTTTTCGCAAAATAATTAAAATGATTTAATTTAAAATTATTCATAATATTTTAATTCATAATTATTCTTTTCATTGTTTTCTGTCTACGAGTTTATTCGTAAAGAAGAAGACAATAAAAAAAACATGCGATACACAACCTCTTTCGACAACGTTTGCAGGCATACTGTCAAATGTTTGTACTCCCGAAAGAGAGCAGCTGTGGTGACAACGTCACCTACTTAGTAAATTCACCTTGCTTCAGCACTGACCCCAGGAAACTAACCATGAGAAATTCCACAACTCCCAACACCATTAAAATAAAAAAACCATGTCTCAATTAATATAATCAATTTATTTGAATTTGTGAATCTATTTTTTGAGTTAAAAGCAAGCCAAATTTTTTTGTAAGCCAGAAGAAACAGCAGTTATTTATTTTATTTAATTAGTTTCAGCTTATGCTTGAACTTGTAATTTGGAATTTCTTTTGCGGTTTCAAGTGTAATTTTGTAATTTTGAAGAATAAAGGAATGGTGCAACTTGTAGCCTATTCATTAAGTGTGATACTTGAGTAAATTCATTCAAGTCTTGCATTTATTTTGGGTGGAACTTAAATTAAGCTTGGCAGCCACCACGGAGACGCAGAACCAAGTGAAGGGTCGACTCCTTCTGGATGTTGTAGTCCGAAAGGGTGCGGCCATCCTCCAGCTGCTTGCCGGCGAAGATCAGACGCTGCTGATCTGGAGGGATTCCCTCCTTGTCTTGGATCTTGGCCTTCACATTCTCAATGGTATCGCTGGGCTCTACCTCCAGAGTAATCGTCTTTCCTGTCAGGGTCTTCACGAAGATCTGCATACCACCACGGAGACGGAGGACCAAGTGAAGGGTCGACTCCTTCTGGATGTTGTAATCCGAAAGGGTGCGGCCATCCTCCAGCTGCTTGCCGGCGAAGATCAGACGCTGCTGATCTGGAGGGATTCCCTCCTTGTCTTGGATCTTGGCCTTCACGTTCTCAATCGTATCCGAAGGCTCCACTTCCAGGGTGATGGTCTTTCCTGTCAGGGTCTTCACGAAGATCTGCATGCCACCGCGAAGACGGAGGACCAAGTGAAGGGTCGATTCCTTCTGGATGTTGTAGTCCGAAAGGGTGCGGCCATCCTCCAGCTGCTTGCCGGCGAAGATCAGACGCTGCTGATCTGGGGGGATTCCCTCCTTGTCTTGGATCTTGGCCTTCACATTCTCGATGGTGTCGCTGGGCTCCACCTCCAGAGTAATCGTCTTTCCTGTCAGGGTCTTCACAAAGATCTGCATACCACCGCGGAGACGGAGGACCAAGTGAAGGGTCGACTCCTTCTGGATGTTGTAGTCAGAGAGAGTACGGCCATCCTCCAGCTGCTTGCCGGCGAAGATCAGACGCTGCTGATCTGGAGGGATTCCCTCCTTGTCTTGGATCTTAGCCTTCACATTCTCGATGGTATCGCTGGGCTCCACTTCCAGGGTGATGGTCTTTCCTGTCAGAGTCTTCACGAAGATCTGCATACCACCGCGGAGAC